>CANIUD010000300.1:0-437500 GCA_947470075.1 Closterium sp. Yama58-4
CGGCTAGGCCCTTGTTCTTGCAATTTTTGCAGACGCTAGGCCCTTGTTCTTGCAATTTTGCACTCGCTAGGCCCTTGTTCTTGCAATTTTGCACACACTAGGCCCTTGTTTTTGCAATTTTGCACACGCTAGGCCCTTGTTCTTGAATTTTGCAGACGCTAGGCCCTTGTTCTTGAAATTTTGCAGACGCTAGGCCCTTGTTCTTACAATTTTGCAGAGTCACTTAGGCCCATGTTCTTGAAATTTTTATGCGCTAGGCCCTTGTTCTTGCTATTTTGCACACGCTAGGCCCTTGCAATTTTACATGCTAGGCCCTTGTTCTTGTAATTTTGCACACTCTAGGCTTTTGTTCCTGCAATTGTGCCAAAGCTAGGCCCTTGTTCTTGCATTTTTGCACTCGCTAAGCCTTGTTCTTGCTATTTTTGCACACGCTAGGCCTTGTGTCTTGCAAGTTACACGCGCTAGGCCCTTGTTCTTGCATTTTGCACACGCTAGGCAGGCCCTTGTTCTTAAATTTTTGCAGACGCTAGGCCCTTGTTCTTGCAATTTTGCAGACGCTAGGCCCTTGTTCTTGAATTTTTGCAGACGCGAGCCCTTGTTCTGCATTTTTGCAGACGCTAAGGCCCTTGTTCTTGAATTTTTTGCAGACACTAGGCCCTGTTCTTGCATTTTTGCAGACGCTAGGCCCTTGTTCTTGAATTTTTTGCACTGCTAGGCCCTTGTTCTTGCAATTTGGCAGACGCTAGGCCCTTGTTCTTGAATTCTTGCAGACGCTAGGCCTTTGTTCTTGCAATTTTGCAGACGCTAGGTCCTTGTTCTTGAATTTTTGCAGACGCTAGCCCTTGTTCTTGAATTTTTGCAGACGCTAGGCCCTTGTTCTTTAATTTTTGCAGATGCTAGGCCCTTGTTCTTCAATTTTGCAGACGCTAGGCCCTTTTTCTTGAATTTTTGCAGACGCTAGGCCCTTTTTCTTGCAATTTTGCACATGCTAGGCCCTTGTTCTTGCAATTTTGCACATTGTTAGGCCCTTGTTCTTGCACTTTTGCAGACGCTAGGCCCTTGTTCTTGCAATTTTGCACACGCTAGGCCCTTGTTCGCAAAATTTTGCACACGCTAGGCCCTTGTTCTTGAAATTTTGCACTGCTAAGGCCCTTGTTCTTGCTATTTTTGCACACGCTAGGCCCTTGTTCTTGCAATTTTTGCACATGCTAGGCCATTGTTCTTGATATTTTTTGCACTCGCTGGGCCCTTGTTCTTGCAGTTTTGCACACGCTAGGCCCTTGTTCTTGAAATTTTGCACACGCTAGGCCCTTGTTCTTGCAATTTTGCACTCGCTAGGCCCTTGTTCTTGCAATTTTGCACATGCTAGGCCCTTGTTCTTGCAATTTTTGCACACTCTAGGCTTTTGTTCCTGCAATTGTGCACAAGCTAGGCCCTTGTTCTTGCAATTTTGCACTTGCTAAGCCCTTGTTCTTGCTATTTTGCACACGCTAGGCCCTTGTTCTTGCAATTTTGCACTCGCTAGGCCCTTGTTCTTGCAATTTTGCACACGCTAGGCCCCTTGTCTTGCAATTTTGCACACGCTAGGAGCCTTGTTCTCGAAATTTTGCACACGCTAGGAGGCCCTTGTTCTCGAAAGTTTGCACGCGAGAGGAACTTGTTCTTGCTATTTTGCACACGCTAGGCCCTTGTTCTTGCAATTTTGCACACGCTAGAGGCTTTTTTTTTTCTTGCAATTTTGCACACGCTAGGCCCTTGTTCTTGCAATTTTGCACTCGCTAGGCCCTTGTTCTTGCAATTTTGCACTCGCTAGGCCCTTGTTCTTGCAATTTTGCACACGCTATGCCCTTGTTCTTGCAATTTTGCACACGCTAGGCCCTTGTTCTTGCAATTTTGAACATGCTAGGCCTTTGTTCTTGCGATTTTGCATACGCTAGGCCCTTGTTCTTGCAATTTTGCACACGCTAGGCCCTTGTTCTTGAAATTTGGCACATGCTAGGCCTTGTTCTTGCTATTTTGCACATGCTAGGCCTGTCAACGGGAGTTCGTGTTGGCCTCGTCCTCGCTTGGGCGGAGCCGACTTCGTGGTCGGGTGTGAGGGGAGCAGCCGACCTGCAGCAGTGGGCGAGCTGGTCAACGAGGATGGTCGACCTGCACGGGAGCCACTGCAAGGGCGCCGACTTCGGGAGGGCGCCAACTTCGGGTGGTCGACCTGGGAAGTCGACCAGGTTACAGCGGGCGTCGACTTCGTGACGCCGACCGGGGGTAGCCGACTTAGGAGGTCGGCTGACAGGAGTGCTGGTCGGCCTGGAGGTGGTCGGCCAGGAGCGACGTCGACCTGCAGCTGGTCGACCGAGGACGTGGTCGACCTGGTGAGGTCGACCGGGAGTGGTCGTCGACCTGGGTGGTCGACGGGCACGTGCGGGAGTAGCTGGTCGACGTGGTTGCCCGGACGACCGGGTTACCTGGGTGACGAAGTTCTGCGGAGGCACGCGACGGTCGCCCAGGCGGCGTTGTCGAGGACGACCTCGGAGGTGGTATCCCGAGGTCGACGTGGCTGATCAGAGGTGGTCGTCAGCACGTGGAAGATTTGGTGTGTGCGCTGTGCAGGTGACGAGGCACTGCACGCCAATCATCTGCGAGCACCTGCGAAGCGGGTGCGATGCTGTACTGCGGGAGCAACGCTGGCACGCCGTCGACTTGCGCTGTTGTCACGCCGTCGACCTGCAGCGTTGGCAAGCCGCGACTCTGCACTGCTGGAACGCGGTCGACCAAGTCGTGCTGGCACGCAGTCGACCGTGCTGCGCTGGCAGTCGTCCTGCTTGCATGCTAGCTCTGATGTAATCTTGCCTTGCCAACTTCATTGTACCATTGTTGTCAACTTTCTCTAGTGAAACTCTTGCCAAATTGCCTTGTGAACTAGCAAGCAATGTGTGCACTAGGAAAACGACTAAGGACCAACAAACGCAGAGATCACACCACAAAATTGTTCGCCTAGCCCGCAGTCTAGCTCCCGTTGCTAAAGTTATCTCCGCATGGTGCGGTGAGCGTGGATGGCACCGCGACTTACCTTTCAGTCTAGTCGACTTAGTTGCACCTTACCTAAGTTGTTCGTAGGCCGGCAGCTGTGCGATAGTCACTATGGTAGGAGCCGTAGGTGATACGGGGGTGGTGGACACCCTGGAGGCACGGCTGGAAAACGCGAGGAGAAAGCACGAGGCCAACGAGTATGGCGACCTGCCGTGGGCGGTCGTCGAGGCCGGGCTCCGCAGCATGTGGGCGGCGGAGCACCCTTCTCGGCCTGCCTCTCCTCGACCGGTGAACACCGAGGGCGGCGTCGACGTGGGCGTCAACGCCGGCGGTGACCAGGTCGGCAGGAGTGCGGGAGGCACGTCGAGGCAGAGAGGTGTGATTCACGCCGATGAAGTCGGCGGCGTTCAGGCGTGAGGGATGCGGTCGTCACGGCTGCAGGCTCCTCGCAGGGCGACGTCGGAGAACGTCGAAGCGGATCATCGCCGATGTCGGCGACCCACGTGACTGCAGGCGGGATAGCACCGAGCTACGGCTACTTCAAGTTCACGCCGAATAGGATCTTGGTGACCCCCCCGCTGGTCGGTCGACCCGACATACTCACCTGGAAGGAGGCGATCGAGCCTCAGCTGGAGATGGCTGGGCTGATGGGTTTCGCCCGAGGCACCGTGGTGACGCCGGACGAGACCTACCCCGACTTGCGAGCTGAGTTCCGCCGCGTGCAGCTGTTGACCTTCACGGTCATCTCACGGTGCTGCTCGCCGGGCATTCAGATCGCCTTGAAGTGGTGCCGAGAGTACCTCGACGCCGGCCACCAGGCGTGGCACTTCATCGAGTCGACGTACCAGGTCACCGACGACCTGTTCATCGCCCAGCTGTTCACCTGCTCGTTTTGAGCGTTTTTCTTCCGCCGGCTCACGTGGCTGCCTTTATCTGGTCCTATTGCCAAGCCAGCAAGGGCGTGGGGGGGTTGCGAGCATCATCAGTCATCGGCGCTCGCGAATGACGAGCGCCCGCTGCACTTCCTGCACATGTGCGGATCCTTTCGCGTTTTGGGGGTGGGAGCGCTCGTTTCGAGCGTTTTTCTTCTTCTGCCAGCTCATGTGGCTACACTTGTCTGGTCCTACTGACAAGCCACCAAGGGCGTGGGAGGGTTGCGAGCATCATCGGTCATCGGCGCTCGTGAATGAAGAGTGCCCGCTGCACTTCCTGCACATGTGCGGATCCCTCCGCGTTTTGGTGGTGGGAGCTCTTGTTTCGAGCGTTTTTCTTCCGCCGGCTCACGTGGCTGCGCTTGTCTGGTCCTATTGCTAAGCCAAAAGGGGCGTGGGACGGGCATCATCGCGCATCCGTGCTTGCGAATGAAGAGCGCCGGCTGCACTTATTGCGCATGTGCGGATCCTTACTAGTTTTGGGGATGGGAGCGCTTGTTTAGAGCGTTTTTCTTCTTCCCCGGCTTTTGTGGCTGTGCTTGTCTGGTCTTATCACCAAGCCAGCAAGGGCATGGAAGGGTTGCGAGCATCATTGGGCATCGGCGCTCGTGAATGAAGAGCGCCCGCTGCACTTCCTGCACATGTGCGGATCCTTCCGCGTTTAGGGGCTGGGAGCGCTCGTTTCGAGCGTTTTTCTTCCGCTGGCTCACGTGGCTGCGCTTGTCTGGTCCTTTTGCCAAGCCAGCAAAGGCGTGGGAGGGTTGCGAGCATCATCGGTCATCGGCGCTCGCGAATGAAGAGCGCCCGCTGCACTTCCTGCACATGTGCAGATCCTTCCGCGTTTTGGGGCTGGGAGCGCTCGTTTCGAGTGTTTTTTCTCCGCCGGCTCACGTGGTTGCGCTTGTCTGGTCCTATTGCCAAGCCAGCAAGGGCGTGGGAGGGTTGCGAGCATCATCGGTCATCGGCGCTATCGAATGAAGAGCACCCGCTGCACTTCCTGCGCATGTGCGGATCCTTCCGCGTTTTGGGGCTGGGAGCGCTCGTTTCGAGCGTTTCTCTTCCGTCGGCTCATGAGGCTGCGCTTGTCTGTATCTATTGCAAGCCAGCAAGGGCGTGGGAGGGTTGCGAGCATCATCGGTCATCGGCGCTCGCGAATGAAGAGCGCCCGCTACACTTCCTGCACATGTGCGGATCCTTCTGCGTTTTGGGGGTGGGAGCGCTCGTTTCGAGCGTTTTTCTTCCGCCGGCTCACGTGGCTGCGCTTGTCTGGTCCTATTGCTAAGCCTGGAAGGGCGTGGGAGGGTTGCGAGCATCATCGGTCATCGGCGCTTGCGAATGAAGAGCGTCCGCTGCACTTCCTGCACATGTGCGGATCCTTCCGCGTTTTGGGGGTAAGTGGAGCGCTCGTTCGAGCGTTTTTCTTCCGTTAGCTCATGTGGCTACGCTTGTCTGGTCCTATTGACAAGCTAGCAAGGGCATGGGGGGGTTGCGCGCATCATCGGTCATCGTCGCTCGCGAATCAAAAGCATCCTTCCGCGTTTTGGTGGTGGGAGCTCTTGTTTAAAGTGTTTTTCTTCTTCCGCCGGCTCACGTGGCTGTGCTTGTCTGGTCCTATTGCCAAGCCAGCAAGGGCGTGGAGGGCCGCGAGCCAACATTTGTTTTCTCTTGTGGGCAGCAACCTGCATTTCTTGTTTTGTTTTATCTTGTTTACCCCCCCTGCTCGTTTCTTCTAATTTGACCAGTTTCCAGGATCTGTTGGGTGCGACAGCAATTCTAAGTTAAATTCAACGTTAGAGCAGCAGGTGGAGACTACGTCCATCAACTATGGCCAGGCCCTCAGATTCGTTTTAGGCCTGTCTGATTCGTCAGACTAGTACACAATTTTAGTCTGAAAATCTCAGACTTGGTATAAAAAAAGGCTGATCATTTTAAATCAATGTATTCAACGTTTCATCGAAAGTGTATTCAATGTTTCAATCATCTGCTACCGAAACATGCTACACTAAGGGGGTTTTTCGATAAAACATGCTCTGACATGGCGAAATATATGTGTCAGGGCGAATCTTGTGGTGTGAAAGGGCGAATCTGCAATGTCAGGGCGATTTTGCTGTGATTGGGCGAAAATTGTGGTGCTCTGACAACGCAAATCTGTTGTGTCAGGGCGATTTTGCTATGATTGGGCGAAAATCTTGTGATGTAAGGCTCGGATTTGCTGTGTCAAGGCGATTTTGCGATGGCAGTGCGAATCACCAGTCAAGGACGCGTTTGTACTCTGAATGATCAGAGTACACTCTAAAAAAACTCTGAACTCTCAGAGTTAGCCTTAAAAAAAGTCTGAAAATTACAGAGTTGAGGCCCAAAAAAGTCTGATTTTATCAGAGTACACAGGAAAAAAAATCTGAAATATCAGAAAAAAAAAAAAAAAACCCAAATCAAGAAAAAGTCTGACTTCTGAGGGCTTGACTATGGCTCTCTTTGAAATGTAAATTTTTGAAAGTGTGTAACACTTTCTAAAATTGTGTATTGTGAATAGCGAAGATATTTGTACCGAAGCAAAATGCTTCGGCGAACCGCTACTTCCCCTCTTTTTCGGTATAAAAGAGGGGGCGAAGGCCATTTGGCCTTCACCCACGTTTTTCATTTCAAACTTTCAGTTTTCAAGTTCTCGATTTTTTTTTGTCCAATCTGGCGAGGACTAAGAGCCTTCCTCGCTTCACTTCTCCATCGACGCTCCTCTCCGACATCCTCGACCGCAACCTTTCGACTATGGCGCCGACGAACAACAATAGCCCCGGGGCTAAGGACGCAACTCCTCGACCTTCTTCGGGGCTTGAGAAAACGACCCGGGAAACCGGCGCGGAGAAGCGAAAACGCCCCACCGAGGAAAACGCCGAGGGCCCCAGCACTGGGGTGGACGTGCTGCTCGGCGAGGGCGGCGGCACACGCTCGCGCGCTCCCCAGCCACGCGCGTCCCACGAGCAGGCTCATGGGCCTGCAGTCGCCAATGGTGACGACTTCGTCGTCATCACTGGCGCTGACGCGGGAGGATCGCGCGCCACCCCAAAGCGGAGGGCGACGGATTCGCCTGCAACCGAAGGGGCGGCGGCGAATCTTTCGCCCTCACAAGTGGCGGCACTGCTGGCGCTCCTCCAAAAGCAGGCCGCGGCCCCCGTTACAACGCCAGCAGCTACAACAGAAGCGGAAAATTTCGCTTCCGCTAAAACTGCAAACATTCGCAACAACGTCGCCACTTCCGCAAGAGTCGCCGCATCTCACCGCGCCGACAAGGGAAAGGCGCCAGCCGTCGAAGATGAACCCGCTGCACCCGACGACGCTGATTCCGACTCCGACAGCGATGCGGGTGAGGAACCAAACAATCCTATGCCCCTCGTGCCTAATGATCTCCTCCCCCCTCTCCCCTCTCCTCACCCTTCCACCGCGGCCGCCGCCTTCAACCGCAAAGGCGTCCGTGACCAGGCGGAGGTGTTCGAGGCACTTCAGACCTACCTGGCACACGTGGAACACAAGATCCGCGGAGGCGACGCCGCCGGTGCTCTTAAAACCGTCGGTCAAGCTCAAGACCTCATCAAGCGCCGCTTCGACGTCTTGGTCGTCGCCGACCATGCCGGGTTCGACGTGGCTGAGCGCTACCAGCTCCTCAAGACTACGGCGGTGCTCACCTCACGCTCCTTCAAGATGGCGGTGGCGGATATGGCAGCCCTCAAGCGTATGAAGACCGGCTTCGCCCGCGGGAGCCGTCCGTTTCACACGCGACTCCCCCCACTTCGTGCCAAAGACCATGGGCAGCGGCAACGGCTGTCGGGGCTTCAAGGGAACCTGTTTCCGCTGCGGCCAGAATGGCCACATGGCTAGCGCATGCCCCCATGGAGGCCATGGGGGCAATGGGCCCGCACCGGTGGTGTGAGAGAAGCCCCAAGCAACCTCGCCCTCCCATCTCCCCGCACCCAAGGTTCTCATACCTTGGCTGCCTTTGATGGAGGGTGGGGTGTGGGCTGGGCCGGGTGTGGACCAGGGGTCCTTGGTAGTGGCTGCTTAGCCAAAAGCTAGAGGCATGGAGTGCCCTAGGCGGTTTGTGTACGTGTGTATGCGTGTGTGTGCGTTTTTACGCAAAGCCCGGGTGGCTATGAAGTTGTATTTCTAATTATAATGGAATGTTGCTCAGGTCATTGGCCTTGGAGATCTAGCCTATGACAAGTTATGTCACCAAAAAAATAAAAAAAAGAGAGAGAGAGAAGAGAGAGAGAGAGAGAGAGAGAGAGGAGAGAGAGAGAGAGAGAGAGAGAGAGAGAGAGAGAGAGAGAGAGAGAGGGAGAAGGGTAGGGAAGGCAACGACCAACTCAATAGCATGAGAAAGTCACAACGCTTCGCATGGCAAGGCATAGTGAGTTCCCGTGGCCAATAGTGCCGGTTGTTACCAAGCCATCCAGCTGACATGCCTTGCGAGAGAGAGAGAGAGAGAGAGAGAGAGAGAGAGAGAGAGAGAGAGAGAGAGAGAGAGAGAGAGAGAGAGAGAGAGAGAGAGAGAGAGAGAGAGAGAGAGAGAGAGAGAGAGAGAAGAGAGAGAGAAGAAGAAGAAAGAGAAGCGCGCGCGCAACGCGCATGGACCCTCGCTTGAACGGTTCTCACTTTGACACCCACAAAGAGGGGTGATACATGTTGTATCCAACAGATTCTTAGCCGCACCTCACTCACGTGCACTCGCAACCTCATTACCCTTATCAAAACCACGAGGTGCATGTCGTTATGCGTGAATGACCTGCTCATACGTGCGCGCCGATACATTTCACGTAATTTGAACGTCATGGTTCGATCCTGTACCTCTGCCATCCCGCAACGAAACACCCCATGGCAGCCACAACGCCTTCATGGTCCGGGGAGCAGGACGAGATCTTGGCAAATGCGGTTACCGATCGTGATGTCACAACCATGGGTGGTCGCCTCCGACAGGCGTTCGCTTGGTGGGCTTCCTGGTGCGAGAGCTCCTTGATCCTGTCGGTCATTGTCAATGGATATTGGCTTCTTGGAGCAGCAGCAGTTGCATCTAGCTCATCGGCCGTTACATGCATCAGCCCACTCAACGTTGTGGAACAACGCAACAAGTGCCGCCTCATTCTCGACTTGCGAAAGGTCAATCAATACCTAATTGTCCCCAAATTCAAGTACGAAGGACTTCTTCGTGTCGCTGAACTGGCGAAGCCGGGCGACTGGATGTTCTCGGTTGACTTAAAGTCTGGCTATCATCATGTCGATATTCACTCATCTTGCTGGTCATTTCTAGGTTTTCACTTTGAAGGCACCGACTATGTTTTCAAGTCGTTGCCGTTCGGCCTCGCTACAGCGCCCTTCCTGTTCACCCAGTTGATCAAGCAGTTGGCACGGAAATGGCGAGCGCAAGGCATTCGGGTCATACCCTATGTGGACGATATATTGTTCCTTTGCGACTCGGAACAGGACGCTCGTTTGAAAAGTGGTGCAGTCATTCGAGACCTCAAGGAGTCGGGGCTCGTCATCAACGCAAAAAAGTCGCACCTGATCGCGACTCAAAAATTGCACTTCCTCGGAATGGAGCTGGACACCGCATCCGGAAGGTTCACTATCGGCCAGGAGAGAAAGGCGCAACTCACACAAGCACTACATGTGCTGCTTCTCGCCTACGAGCGCAACCAGCGGGTATCAATCCGCCTCGTCGCCCGCGTCACCGGCATCCTTGCATCCATGGCGCTCGCCCTTGGTGCGACGGCGCGCTCTTTTAGCCATCAACTTTTGACACTCATTAATGAGGCGCCATCATGGAATGCACGAGTGACCCTGACCTCGGAATTTCGGGACGAGCTACAATTTTGGTCTGACCACTTCGACCATTTTAACGGGGCTCCTTTTCACATGCCCCACAGTCTGGACACGGTCATTCACGTCGACGCTAGCGCACACAGTTGGGGTGCAACCCTTTCATCCTTCCCCGGCGGAAGCTCGCAAGGAAGCAGCCCCATGCCAAAAGAACTTCTCTCCACATCGAGCACACGCCGAGAGCTCGAGGGAGTGCTATGGGCACTGCAGACGTTCAAGGACCAGATCCAAGGTCGCCGCGTACTCATGCGAGTAGACAACCAAGGCGTCTTCTTCATTCTGCGCAAAGGCGGCTCTCGCCAGCCTGAGCTCACTCTTCTGTGCAAGGCCATCGTCGCAATTTGCATGGCGCACGAAACCCGTCTGGCCATCGAATGGATTCCACGTGCTCTCAATACGCATGCAGATGCACTGTCCAAATTGGAAGACCACGACGACTACTCGCTCAAGCTCCCCTGGTTTCGATTATTGGAAAGGCGTTGGGGATCACACACCATCGACCTATTCGCCAATGCCAACAACGCACAGCTCCCGCGCTTCTGCGCTAAACATCCGCACCCACGTGCAACTGCCATAAATGCATTCTCGCTCGATTGGGGATTAGAGCACGGCTTCGCGTTCCCGCCGCCGAACCTCATCCCAGCGACCTTGCACCATGCCGCACGCACGAACGCCACGATGACACTAGTCGTTCCCGAATGGACAGGCGCTGCTTGGTGGCCCCTAATCAGACCTTCCCCACACACCTGGGCAATCGGCATCTCCTCCATCCTCTACCTTGCTAGTGGTAGTCAATGCTTGCATGTGGGCTCCCATGAACATGCATTCTCGGGTGCTGGTCTTCCAGTCAGTCGTATCTTAGCACTGAAAGTCAATTACAAACCTTGATGTACCATTCTTGTATCCTATGATTACAGATATGCTTCCAAGGTTGCATCACCAGCTACTTCTTATGACAGCCAAGACACGATCGGAATCAACAATCAACACATACGAACCGTACTGGGAGAAGTTTCGCAGCTTTTGCATGAAGGCCAAAGTGGATTTCTTGCCTGCCGCAGATCTCACGCTTGCACTCTACTTAGTGCACGCAATCAACCACCAGGCCACAGTCTCCAGCGTACAGCTCACATGCGCTGCAGTCAGCTTTGCCCATCGCATGACAGGGTCAGCCAACCCAGCGAACGGCCCGTTCACAACGCAAGTCCGAGAGTACGCCAAACGACACTGCCCTCGGCCTACACGAGTGAAAGAGCCCGTCTCCCTCCATCAAGTCCAGGCAATGGCGGGGCCTTTTCTCCAGTCACGCGAACCCGGCACCTACCAGAAGGGCCTCATCGTGCTGCTCATGTACTCGGCCTTCCTTCGCTTCTCGGACCTGGTGTCCATCCAGTGGGAGGACATCCAGTTCGAGGCTACGGCAATGTGGCTCCTAATTCCGCACTCCAAAACCGATCAGGAGAGCAAGGGCGTATGGGTCCCCGTTGCCGCGACTGACGAACCATTATGCCCCGTGCGGTGCACCAGGCACTTCATCAAGCTGGCACAGTACGGGCCAAAGACCAAAGGCCCGTTAATTCGTATTTTTCGACGCAACTTCCCGCCATCCTCGCAGGATACCGCCCCATCATACCCCACTGTCCGCACGTGGTGCTTGCAGGCATTCCAAGCAGCCGGCATCGACCCTACAAACCTCGGCACCCATTCATTCCGCAAAGGGGCAGCAACAGTTGCAGCGAGTACGGGCATCCCGGACCGCCTTTTCAAAAGACTGGGGCGATGGCGGAGCGAAACCGCGAAGGACCTTTATGTCACCATCTCCCACGATCACCTCCTTGCTGCGTCGCGGCGCCTTCACGATCAGGCGCACGTTCCGTCCCCCTCGCAGCATGAGCGTGCCCTGTCAGAATCCCAGCCACTAACCACTAGGATAAAAGGGCTTGTTTGTGTAGCGGGTGAGTGCGCCCATAACCCCCCAGGCCGCCGTGCCTGTAACCCTTCCCTAGGATCAATCGGGGATCACCAGTGGACCTCTGACACCCCCCCGCACTGGGATGCCCGAGGTGCACACACCGGGATTTGAACCCGAGACCTTCGCTCTGATACCATGTCAAGATAGGTAGTAGAAAGTTTAGAGGCAGAAAGAGGAGTTGCACTAGCAAGCAGTTGAGTACATATAGGAACCCTAGATTGGGCTGTACTCGCTATAGAGTACCCCACTGCAGGCTAGACAAATACAACATTCTGACAGTTTTGGAGCTCAAAGAAGTGATTTGGAATTGCTCTGTTTTTAGCTCCTCCCAAAAATACTCGAATTGGTCTCCACACGGGCCGAACCCACGTCATCACGAACGTATTTGAAAGCCTCCTCCCATTGGCCACAAACACCACTTGGTGTTCACACGACAGCGCAGGGCACCGTTTGATGGCCCAGCGCGCAGTGTTGCCTCGGCCTTCACACCCCATGCACGCTTCGTGCGGGCTGAAATATGACCATTTTCAATCGCATTTTTGTAAAATCCGCACTTCCCTAGGATGTGGGGGGGTCTTATAATGTTAGGAGCCATTTAGGGGGGTATAACTCAGATGTACTCGAATAGAGTACCCCCCTCCGTATTATAGACCCGGGGGTCTACAACTGGAGGGGGTCCTACTAGATAACTCTACCGTCATCGCCCGGATATAAGACATATATGTCTTATCTCGTACACGGGCAAAAATGCTTGAGTTATCTTGTAAACGGGATGCTTTAGGGTGTCTTATAAATCTTATAAATGGAAACTTTTTAAACTACTTAGAAATATTTTCCGTACTTCTTGAAAAAGAGTTCCTCATAATGAGTGTGGATGTTGCGAAGGTGCCACTTCGGCAACCACTGCCCGGGACGCCACGTCATGGAGAACACCTGCAGAGGCAAATTTGGTAGGTCCTGGGTCAGCGCGTGGAGAAATTCGCGCTTCGCAAGGGTAAAAATGTACGCGTTATTTCAACTTTCGCTATAATATATTGAAGTTTCGATTATAAGACATATATGTCTTATCTCGTACACACAAATAGGTGTCTTATAATGAGGCTAGCCTGTTTATAAGAGACACCCGTATAGTAGACAACCCCTGTCTACTATTCAACACTGTCTTATATCCGGGCGTTTACGGTACTCTGGGCTTAGATCACAATTACGGTACAGTAGCATCTGTTTTGTGGAGGTTAACCATGCGTCGTTGTGCAACTTGGTTATGTACTTGCGAAACCTGCTCTCAGTAACATACACTACGCAAACTGATTTAGAGATTATGCATCATGGCTCAAATTACAAGTACCGTACGACAATGGATCACGCCCAAACAGCAATAGCAAAGGTAGTGGCACGGCACACAGCTTGTAAGGGCAGTCACGACTCATGAGGTTCTGCGGGTACGAGGAGAGTGCACGAGCAAGACGGAGAGGTGAAGGTGCAAGCAATGCCGGAGGAAGAGTACGAGAGAGAAAGTGAGGGGATCGCAAAGAAAACATACTTGGGAAGTGATGAAGAATGACGAGGCCTCAATCATGACGGTGCATGGATAATGATGGTGCATGGATGATGATGGTGCATGGATGATGATGGTGCATGGATGATGATGGTGCATGGATGATGATGGTGCATGGATGATGATGGTGCATGGATGATGATGGTGCATGGATGATGATGGTGCATGGATGATGATGGTGCATGGATGATGATGGTGCATGGATGGTGATGATGCATGGATGATGATGGTGCATGGATGATGATGGTGCATGGATGATGATGGTGTAGGGTTGAGCAAAAATCCGAACGCCTGTTCGGTTCGCCTCGAACATGTTCGAGGCGAACCGAACAGGCCTTTTTTTTTGCCTAAATTGTTCGGCCCGAACATGTTCGGTGTTCGGCCAAACATGTTCGGTGTTCGCCTCAGTCAAGAAAGCCCCCAAAGTCGAACACGAACTTGTTCGTGTTCGACTCGGGGGCTACGCGAACACCAAGGTGTTCGCGTCAATTTCGGCCGCAACCAATTTTAGGTCGCGGCCGATCTGAGTTTGGGCTATTTTTGCTAGCTCAAACTCAATCGTGTTTCTTTAGCTTAGCCACCCTACTACCACACACCCCCACCCCACCACCCTTGCATTCTTGGAGTTGTGGCCTTAGCTCTCCGTCACAACTAATCCTCCGAGAGATCTAAACTAGGGTTTCGTTGGTAGAGTCTACGTAGTCTAGGCTAGGTTTCAAGTTGTTCTTGTGGCAAGATCTTCAAGCAACACGTGGTCTAATCTGAGCCGTACGGTACAAATCACTCAATCTAAGAAGGCCACACGAAGTTCAGTACGTTCGCGTCCGTGCTACTACCCGCCAAAACCGCCCGTTGCCTCAGCCTGGGGTTTAGGGTTTTTGAGCCTAGGGCGGAGATATGGCTTCTGGACGAGGTGGAGCTGTAGCACGAGGTCCAGGTGGCGCTGGTAGCAGCGTACCAGGATCTCCACCACGTCCTATGGAGGGGCGGGTAGGGGATGGCCCTGGAGGAGCCGGCGCATGCTTTGTGGGAGGGTTGCTTTCCTTGGCGACGCCGACATCACGTCACACTTTCCGCTACGACGGCCCTCGACCCCCTGCTAAGGGGAAGACACAGCCGGAGAGTGGCAGTGGGGAGGAGGATGAGGAGGAGGAGGAGGAGGAGGGTAATGGCGATGACGATGAGGACGATGAGGGGAGTGGGGATGACAGTGAGGCAGGGTGGGACCCAGAGACGGATGGCGGTGGGGAGGGGGGAGAGGATGATGAAGACCACGAGATGGATGGGTTGGAGCCAGAGGGGCGGGAAGAGGAGGTGGGAGAGGGTGGTGGAGAGGCGGCAACGGAGGCGGGCTCACACCATGGGCGTGAAGGGGGTGGGAGCGTGGGGGTTGCTGTGGGGAAGAAGGCCGCGACCATTAGGCCGCCAAGGCAGGGGAAGAGGGTGAACAAGTTGAGGGAGCGGGCGTACACCGCTACGTTCACAGGGGAGCCGTTGGGTGAGGGCGTGATCGCACCGGAGTTCCTAGACGAGGATGGAGAGTCAGAAAGTAGCAAGGGGACGGGTAGCAGGAAACCGGGGTGGCAGGTTATGATGTTCGGACCAAAGGATGCAGACGAGAAGCGTCAGTGCAAGATTTGCACCGACAAGATCTCGTGGAAGCAGTCCACAACCACTCCCGGCGAGCGGCACTTCGCGAGCCACCATACAGCGCATATGCTTGTGTGGCATCACCGTTACCACACCCCGTCCATTCAGTTGCCAGGCGAGACGTTTCCACGCGGGGGTTACAAAGGTGTTCCAGATGGCTACGTCGAAGCTTACCCGCATGCCAAAACGTGGCCTCATCTCGCGACCAAGACACCGCAGGCAGCAGTTGGAGATAAGAAGGGGGCAGGATTGAGCGGTTTATGACAACGAAGCTGTCACAAGGGGAGCTCCGACGGGCGATCGCCAAGCTAGTGGTCACCTGCGACCTCCCCTTCCGCATCGTGGAGGCCGAGGCTGTAAGTGCCCTGTCCCATGGGGTGTTGTGGGAGGGTTAGGGAAAGGGTGAAAGTTTGCTTTGCTATTCCATTTATTGCGCTCGATTGTTATATTGTGCCTAGGTCTCCCGCCCATCACTTAATGCTTGACGCCCCTTTCTCCCCTCCCCTTGTCTCCACCCCCCCTTCCAGTTTCGGGAGCTCCTGATCCTGCTAAATCACAACTGCGCGCAGAAGAACTTCATCCCCTCCCGTTGGACGGTCTCCCGCGACACCGTTGTCTTTGCGGCGGCCGCTCTCCAGTCCGCCATCGCGGAGATGCTGGCGAAGGAGGGGGAGCTGGGGTGCAAGGTGTCGATTACCATAGACATATGGACGGCACCCAACAACAGAGCATGGCTGGTGGTGACCGGCCACTGGATAGACGAGGCCTTCCAGCTGCGCACGATGGTGCTCGAGTTCCGTGAGATGCTCGGGCGGCATGGAGGCAAGGAGATTGCGAAGGTGGTTGAGGAGACAGTGGTGCAGTGGAAGTTGGAGGGGCGTTGTCTTGGGTTGACGTCAGACAACGCCTCCAGCAACATTGCTGCCTTCAGGCGGCTGTCGGAGGAGGGTGGTGGGAGGTGCTTCTTCACCGAGCGCATGCACTTCCGGTGAGTGTGTGTGCGAGAGAGCGTGTGGGCTGCGGGCGTGCCTAGTTGTGACTTTTTTTGTGTGTCCCTAAACGTATGTCCTCATGGCTTGCTTTGACCCGACCCTCTCACCCTTCCCCTTTTGTCTGTCTTTCATGCTGTTTTGCGTGTGCAGCTGCCTGGCACATGTGATCAACCTTGCCGTGAAGGCAGCTCTCGCAGTGGCCGCCATCCGCAAGCTGCTGAAGATCCTGAGGGAGATGGCGTCGTGGGTGGGCTTCTCGCCGCAGCGCTCAGGGAAGTTCCTGGGCCTGCAACGGACCTTGAACGCGCAGGCCAACCCCGCCAAACCGAAGCCGGCACTGAAGCTGGTGCAGGACTCTCCCACGCGCTGGGGCTCGACACACGACATGGTCGAGCGAGCCGGGGTTCTGCAGGAACCTATCAACGTCTTCTTTGCCCAGACAGCGGTGTGTGTGTGTGACGGGTTCTCGCGACCGGGGTTGTGTGTGTGCGGGGGATACGTGTGCTGGCAATCCTTACCACCTAGACAAAGCACTGACAACACTGTGTGTGGTCATGTTTGTTGTGCGTTTTACAACTACACGCCACCCTCTCTAACCTAAGTTCCCTTGTGTCAACCATGCCTGTCCAAACCCACAAACCTACAGGGCTTGTCGGCGACTGACAAGAAGAAGGTCGAGAGCTTGCGCCTGACAGACGCAGATTGGGACACCCTGCATGCTGTCAAGGCACTCCTCAGTCCATTCGCCAGAGTCTCGAAGGCAGCGGAGGGGGCGGCGTACCCTACAGTGTCGATGGTGTTGCCGTACTACAACGGCCTGATCGACGCTTTGGAGGCGCGCCTTGCGAAGGGGCCATCGGCTGCGCTGAAGCCGATGATCGAGGCGGCGCTGGGGGTCCTGAAGAAGTACGCGTACATGTCCTCCAACGAGCTGTGGATCGCCACCTTCTTGGATCCGTCCATGAAGGCGGCGTGGTTTGATGACGAGCACTGGGAGTCGCAGCATCCCGAGACCGAGCCGAGGGTGAGGCCGCGTCCCACTTCTAGCGAGGTGGTCCAGCTGGTACGCGACCGCGTGGCCGAGTACCAGGCCCGGGCTGCAGCGCTTGCCCCCCGGGCGCCCCCACTTGCCACCGTGACGGAGGAGGAGGAGGGTGACGCAGCGGATGACGACGAGGATGCGCAGTACATCCCTAGTCGCCGTCGCCTTGCAGCGCGTCTCTCAACGAGCCAGCAGGCGGAGAGGGGTGGGATGCTACAGGATGACGAGGTTAGCAGGTACCTGTCGGAGCGGGTGCGGGAGGACGTGACGGCTCTGGAGTACTGGCGCACCGCCACCAACATGCAGACGCTCAGGCGCATGGCCCGAGACTATCTCGCGATCCCTGCCACGTCCGCATCGAGCGAGCGGGTGTTCTCCCTTGGCCGCAACGTCATTTCCTAGAAGCGGCACCGCCTGGCCTCCCAGAGAACGCGAGCTATCATGGTTCTCCGATCCTGGTACACCTCACACCCCGGCCAGAGGATAGGCGAGGGCCGCCGACAGAGGGGCGTCGCACCGCCAGAGATTGCCATTGAGGGCGAGGGGGCGGAGGACGATGACGAGGAGGAGGAGGAGGAGGAGGAGGAGGAGGAGGGGGAGGGTGAGGGGGATGCTGATGACACAGCGACTGGGGTGGAGCCTGCTGTTGGTAGTAGCAGTGGCGCGGCGTTAGCGTAGGGTTTTTATACATTATATAACTCTTTTTAGACAATGGGATGTTGTTTGTAGCACTGGGTCGGTTGCAGGAACACTGGGGCACCATGCGAACCCTTTGTTTATCTCTCTGGCCCGAAAAAAACCCTTTCTGACAGGTGTGATTCTAGTGAATGTGATCAAAGGCGAACTCGAACATGTTCGGGTCGAACATGTTCGAGTTCGCCTCCGTGCTCAAAATGTTCGCCCCTTGGGCCGAACATCTAACACCATAGGCGGCCTAAATCGTTCGCCGAACCGAACAGTGTTCGGTTCGGCTGTTCGAGCTGTTCGACCAGGGACGAACTCGAACCTGTTCGAGTTCGGCCTTTGCTCAACCCTATGATGGTGCATGGATGATGATGGTGCATGGATGATGATGGTGCATGGATGATGATGGTGCATGGATGATGATGGTGCATGGATGATGATGGTGCATGGATGATGATGGTGCATGGATGATGATGGTGCATGGATGATGATGGTGCATGGATGATGATGGTGCATGGAAGGTGATGGTGCATGGAAGGTGATGGTGCATGGATGATGATGGTGCATGGATGATGATGGTGCATGGATGATGATGGTGCATGGATGATGATGGTGCATGGATGATGATGGTGCATGGACGAGGGGCGTGGATGAGGAAGGGGCACGACTGAGGATGGGAGGGACATGGATGTCTTCATTCTTAGCTCAGCCACATCCTTCCATTCTTAGCTCAGCCACATCTTTCCCCAAAAGCATAAGCCAACAAGGCCAGTCTTCACTCCACTCATTCACCTCACCTCACTCGCTTTACCTCACCTCATCTCACTCGCTTCACCTCACCTCATCTCACCTCATCTCCTCTCACCTTACCTCAAATCATCCCATCTCACCTCACCTCAAACCATCTCATCTCACCTCACCTCAAATCACCTCATCTCATCTCTCTCATCTGCGTCCACCCTTTAATCTACTCGGAACACCAGTGAATCGCAAGCCAAGTGACCTGGGACAAGTCGAAGAACGAATCATCCTTGCAACTCCTTCCTGCATTGGCCTGCTCAACTCAAACTATCTTCCCCTCTTCCTGCACTCCCTGGCTCATTCCGTCCTCCTATTCCTTCCGTCTCCGACCGACAGTGCAATCCCACCCACAGCCGCCCCACTGCCACTCACAGCCCGCAGCCACCGTGGCACCCCTCATGCCCCCATCCCCACTCCCTGCACCAATCTCAACCGACGCAAATCCCAACCCCACTTGCCCTGCCCTGCCGTCCGCTGCCTCATCGATGCTCAAACCCTCTCTTCTACTCAGCCGTTGTCTGTTTCACTCACCATGCCGACTCCACTCAGCCTATAACTATTCCACTCACCCTATAACTATTCCACTCACCTCGTGCTTCTTCCACTCACTTTCGGTTCCCACTCACCCTCTGTTTCCACTCGGCCTCTATTCCCCTCGCATACGGTATTCCCCTCATCCCATGTCGCCTCGTCTCCCCGCGCCTCCCTGCCCCTCCCCTGGCCGCGCCTCACCAGCAGCGGGGGTGCGCCTCACCTGCAGCGGGGGTGCGCCTCACCTGCAGCGGGGGTGCGCGCGTCACGCCTTGAGGCGGAAGGTGGTGGAGCGGATGACGTCATCGTCGCGGTTGAGGCGCTGCTGCAGATTCACCTGCGCTTCGGAGCGCGCGGCGAAGATAAACAGGAAAAAGATGCCGTCCAGGTAGCGGCTCATCACGCCGCCCATGTTCTTTGTCTTTATGCTATACGCCAACGGCTGCATGCCGCGGTTGAAGATCTCCACGTCCAGTGCGCCGCCCGCCACGAGAAACTGCACGTGCGGAACGTGGGGAGGGGGAGGGAGGAGGCGGAGCGGAAGGGGGGAAGGATGCATGAGAGACGTGTGCTTGAGGGAGTGCCGATGCGGGTAGTGCGCAGAAGGGAAGTGCGCATGAGGGGAGTGCACATGAGGTCAGTGCACAGGGTGCGCATACACGGGGAAGAGTGAGCGGGAAGACAGGGGAAGATTGCGAGAGCGAAGGGAGAGAAGCAAGAAACACGACACAGTCGGGGTTCGTACGAGCGAATGACCGACAGAGGGCCGGGACATGAAAGGCTAACACGGGCAGCGCAATGCGCGCACGGTCGCGCGACGGCGACGCACCTCGTCAAATCGTTCCGTCCCTGCGACGCTACTCGTCGCATCGTTCCGTCCCTGCGACGCACCTCGTCGCATCGTTCCGTCCCTGCGACGCACCTCGTCGCATAGTTCAATCCCTGCGACGCACCTCGTCGCATCGTCCAATCCCTGAGACGCACGTCATCGCATCTTTCCGTCCCTGCGACGCACCTCTTCGTATCGCTCGGTGAGCGCGACGCGTTCGTCCTCCGTGAGGTCGGGTCGCAGCACCACCATCGCCTCGTACCGATGCACGCCCGCCGGGTACGACTGCCGCGCCGCGCCCTCCTCCTCCGCCGTCAGCGAATCAGCCATTGCCACGTTCCGCGGCGCTACCACGGCACCGCGCTTCGTCTGCGCGGCGAGTGTGGCGGTTTGACGTACGCGCAGCGGCACGAGTGCGGCGCGCCTTAAGGAGTGTGCGACGGGCTGAGGCAGGCCGGCGGCCGGCACGGCTGCCGCCACCACGGGAACGTGCATGGAAAGAGTACCCGCCATTTCAGGGATGGGTGGTGGTGAGGCGCTACGCGAAAGGAGAATAGTTTGATGGTGGTCGCGAGAGAACAGGTGGAGGAATGATGAGAGGGAGGGAATAAGGGAGAGGGGATAGCGGAGGGTGCGCGCAGGGGGGCAGTGCACGGGGGGAAAGGGGGAGGGAAGGTGCGTAGATAAAGGGGGAGCCGCGCGGTGGGGGACGCCCTTGACAATACCGCCGCTCCTAATAGGTGGGGGGGAAGCTGCGCTGTACAAAGACTCGGTAACGCAGCTACAACTGCGAATGTCACTGCATTTTTAACTTGTTTCATCCCAGAAAAACAGGGACTGTCCCCAAAAAAAAAGTTTGCCCTTTTGAATTCCTGAAGACGAATACTACGTATCAATTTCCAACAATTTGCCACAAGCTGGAAATAAACGATTCCTTATGCGTTCCTATTGACATTGTTGAGGGTAAGCTTGCTGACGAAGCTGCACTAACAGAAGAAACTCCCTCTGTCTCTACACACATTAGTTGGCACTGCTATGGTACTGGATTGTATGTGGAAGGAGCTTGTGGTTGTGCGGCACTCGCTGCTGCTGTCACTGCTGGGTTGGCGCTGCCGCTGCTGCTCCCACAGATGGCACTCCTGCTGCTGGTAATGTAGAGCCTGTACTTACTGCTGTGCCTGCTGCTGGCGATGGATTCGCGGGGCGTGCCTGGGAGTCACCTGATACTTCTGCTGAGCCCACCACTGGCACCGTTGCGTGTGCTCCTGTGATCGGTGCTGCTATTGCTGCTGTGGTTGGTGCTGCTGTGGTTGGTGCTGCTGTGACTGGTGCTGCTGTGGTTGGTGCTGCTGTGGTTGGTGCTGCTGTGGTTGGTGCTGCTGTGGTTGGTGCTGCTGTGGTCGGTGCTGCTGTGATTGGTGCTGCTGTGATTGGTGCTGCTGTGATTGGTGCTCCTGTGGTTGGTGCTGCTGTGATTGGTGCTCCTGTGGTTGGTGCTGCTGTGATTGGTGCTCCTGTGGTTGGTGCTGCTGTGACTGGTGCCGTTGTGGTTGGTGCTGCTGTGACTGGTGCCGTTGTGGTTGGTGCTGCTGTGACTGGTGCCGTTGTGGTTGGTGCTGCTGTGGCCGGTGCCGTTCTGGTTGGTGCTGCTGTGGCCGGTGCCGTTGTGGTTGGTGCTGCTGTGGCCGGTGCCGTTGTGGTTGGTGCTCCGATGCCCGATGAAGCTGCATGTGGCTGCAGTGAGTGTGGCTGCTGTGGGTGTGTGTGCTGTGGGTGTGTGTGCTGCGAGTGCAATTGCGTGCCATTCTGCAGCACCACATGTCGTGTGTGTGCTGCTACTCCTCCTGCCGTCTCGCCCCCTCCAACTCCTACTGCTTTAGCACTTTCCACACCAGGCACACCTGCCGTGCCTGCTCCTGCCACACCTGCGCAGCCAGCAGCAACACCACCACCAGCAGGAATAGCAGCAGCACCACCTGTAGCAGCAGGATTCACAGCACTCGCGCCAGGACTAGCAGCAGTAGTGGCAACAGAACTGGCAGCAGCACTGGCAGCAGTAGCAGCAGGACGAGCAGGAATTGAAGCAGTGGCAGCAAGGGCTGTGTGTGGCAGTGCAGGTGCACGTGACACCGTGGGGTGCATGGAGGTCTGCCCACTTGCTGCATGAACCATGTCTGCCACTGATGCCCCTCCCATGCCTTGCCTCACCACGCCTTGCCTTGAGACTGTTTGGCTTGCCAGTGCTTGGCTCGGTACTGCTCGGCTTGGCATTGCTTGGCTCGGTACTGCTTGCCTCGGTACTGCTTGCCTCGGTACTGCTTGGCTCGGTACTGCTTGGCTCGGTACTGCTTGGCTCGGTACTGCTTGGCTCGGTACTGCTTGGCTCGGTACTGCTCGGCTCGGTATTGCTTGGCTGAGTACTGCTTGGCTCGGTACTGCTCGGCTCGGTATTGCTTGGCTCGGCAGTGCTTGGCTCTGTACTGCTTGGCTCTGCACTGTTTGGCTCGGCAAGACTTGCTGTGGCCTTGCCTGTGCAGGAGTAAATCCTCTTCCTGCACCTGCTGCTCTGTGTAACACTGCTTTCACCGCACCTGCTGTTGTGTGTGTTGCTGATCCCGCTTGTGTCGCTGCTGCTGCTGCTGCTGCTGGTGCTGCTGCTGCTGCTGCTGCTGCTGCTGCTGCTGTTGCAGCTGCCACTGGTGCCGGGCCCCCTGTGCGCACCACTCCTGTGACTGGCGCGCCCCTGCCTCTGCCCACCCCTCCTGCACTCGCCACATGACTGCTGCTTCCACGGCCCAGGGGCGACTGGGAGGAGGCGACAGCAGGCAGCTGGGAGGAGGGGACAGCAGAGGCCACTGGCACAGTTCGGTTGCCAGTGGCCGGAGCAGCAGTGGCAGGCACGGCAGCAGTGGCCGGAGCAGCAGTGGCAGGCACAGCAGCAGTGGCCGGGGCAGCAGTAGCAGGCACGGCAGCAGTGGCCGGGGCAGCAGTAGCAGGCACGGCAGCAGTGGCCGGGGCAGCAGTGGCAGGCAGGCAGCAGGTGGCAGTGGCAGGCACGGCGGGGGTACTGGAAGGCACAGCGGTAACGGGAGGTGGGGGCAAAGACGAGGGCGGAGGGGCGGAGGAGGCAGGGAGTGTGGCAGGAGCATGGGCGGGGGCGGAATGACGCACGGCACCCACCGCCTGTGCTGTGTGGAGTGATGGAGGGGTAGGGAGAGATGGGGGAGCGGGGAGAGAGGGGGGAGTGGGCAGGGACGAGAGACCTGGCAAGGATTGACTTGGAGCAGCAGGGAGGGTGGCCGGCACAAGAGGTGACGTGGCAGGCACAGCACGTGGGTGTGGTACAGATGGAGACACAGATGGAGCAAAGCCGCTGGCAGGCTGAGAATGCCTGCTCCCATGGGGGTGCTGTTGCTGCTGCTGCGGCTGCTGCTGGTGTGGCTGTTGTTGTTGCCTCTGCTGCTGCTGTTGCTGCTGCTGCTGCTGCTTCTGCTGCTGCTGGTGCTGCTGCTGTTGCTGCTGCTGTTGTTGTTGCTGCTGCTGCTGTTGCTGCTGCAGCTGCCGTTGTTGCTGCTGCTGTTGTCCCTGCTGCTGCTGCTGCTGCTGCTGCTGCTGCTGCTGCTGCTGCTGCTGCTGCTGCTGCTGCTGCTGCTGCTGTGGTCGCATGGCTGGCCCTCGGTGCTGCTGCTGCACCCGAGTGTGACATCTGACATTGCTGGGGCGAAAAAGGCAGACACACATAGCCAGAGGGAGAAAATTAGTGGTGGTGGGTAATGATTCAAAAAAGAGGTGCATGGTGCCCAAGGACCAAAGAGTATCGATATCTGGTGTGAGAATCACATGACATACAACACACCAGTGTTAACAGTAAACCACGGCACTATGACAGGGAAAACCATGGACTCATATCATACCTGAGAGGCGCTGCCGCTTTGCTGCCCGGCGATTCAATCCCTGCCACCTCCGCACCCCTTCCCCTGCCCCCCTGCACATTCCCACCACCCCCCCGACCTGCACTGCCACCGGCGATGCGACCCCCTGCGCCCCCCACGGACGCTGCCAGTCCCTTGGCCCCGCCTGCAGCAGCAGGTGCCCTTGGGGGGGCATGTGACGGGGTGGTTGCGGTGAGGGGCGCGTGGGGTGTGGACGAATGGGGAAGAGCAGAGGCATGTGGGTGCACATGTGCAGGGGAGTTGGGGAATGGCAGAGCTGACTGCTGCATGTGGGCGTGCATGTGAGGGTGGGCGTGAGGATGGGTGCGCGCATGGGAGTATGTATGGCTGTATGTGTGTGCATGGGGATGTGGGTGGGTGTGTGGGGGCACATAGGCATGAGGCACCCCATGGGGAGACGAGCGGCCATGGCCATGCATGGAGGCTTGTGTCATGCTCCCACCATGACTGTGTGCCATGCCCGTCTGGTTACCATGTGCCATGCCCGTCTGGTTACCATGTGCCATGCCCGTCTGGTTACCATGTGCCACGGCCGTCTGGTTTCCATGTGCTACGGCCGTCTGGTTACCATGTGCCATGGCCATCTGGTTACCATGTCCCACGGCCGTCTGATTACCAATTCCCATGGCCGTCTGGTTACCATACGGAGCAGCGGCAATGGGAGCGGCTGCAGCAGATGCAGTGTGGAGAGTGGAAGACGCATGGAGGGCGGAGGCGGAGGCAGCAGGTGGCAGCGGGGCGGAGGGAGAAGCAGAGTGTGCAGTGGCAGTGCCTGTGCGTGCAGGAGTCAATGCAGCAGGTGCGGATGAGGGTATGGCAGAAGAAGCAGTGGCAACAGGAGAGACTTGCATGGGGGCGGGGGAGGCTTGGGGGATGGGTCCCGTGACAGGAGGAGGGGTGGTGGTGGAGAGTGAGGGCGAGGAGGCAATGGGCATGGAGTGGGGGAGTGGGAGAGTGGGAGGGGGAGTGGGTCTCCTGGGGAGGGGAGGGGTGTGGGGAGAAGGTGAAGGGGATTGGAAGGCGGGGTGAGGGAGCGTAGGGGAGAAGGAGGGGAAGTGTGGCAATGATGGGAGGGAAGTGTGAGAGGAGAGCGAGTGAGGGGCCATGTGGGCCTGGGATTGGGTTGATGCTGAGACGTGGTTCCCAGATGCTGCTGTTGCCACTGCTGCACCGCTCGCCCCCTCTGCAGCACCACTGCCAGCCCCTGCTGCTGCTGCTGCTGCCCCTGCTGCTGTCGCAGTGGTGGTGACAGCTGCTGGCAGTGTGGCTCCCAAGGCGGCATGTGTGGCTCCCAAGGCGGCATGTGTGGCAGCAGCAGCAGTAGTGGGAGCGAGCGTGGGTGCGTCGACTGGTGGGAGCGGGGGGCTGCTGCTGAGATCCAAGGGGCTGTGGCACCACACAGGGAGCACAAGGGGTGGGCGCAGGAAAGGCGAAAGGGAGGTTGTTTTAAACGGCGGTGATGGGGGTATGATGGAGGGAATGGGTAGGAGGAAGTGGAGAGGGGGGCATGGGGAAGGGAGTGGGGAGTGGTAAGGGGGATGGTAGCAGGAGGAGAGAGTGGAGTGGAGTGACAGTGGCAGGAGAATATGGTAACTATCAGTGGCTATAGATGGGAGCACAGGAAAGTGCGCTACCATTTGAACGTACCTGAGAGGCACAGGAGGGTGGGTGACGTGTCACACACACCTGGGCGGCATGGGAGCGGAGGGCGAGGAGGCAGCGACGTTGGAGAGGACGAGGAGGTGCGAGGCGTGTGGCTGCACCTGCTGCTTCAACTCCTGTGCCTCCAACTGCTCCCCCACGCATGTGCATGCACATGCCAACACAGACACACACGCACGCGCGCGCCCGCAACACACACACATGGACACCCCGGCACAGACATGAAAATGACACAGAGTGAGTGTACAATCACAGTCAGCATGCACTAAAAACGCTTTCTAAAGTGCAGCTTGCCCAACTTTCTATGGTTGACTCACGGCCAGCATACGAGCATGGTGTTTGGAGAAAATGGTTAGCACCGCGTGGCGATGCTCCCTCAGCACGTCCTCCTCGCCCCCCACCCACTGTCCCCCGCCACGTCCCGCCTCCTGCCACCCCACGCTCCACCCACACAGCGCAACAGAGGGCGGGGTGACTTGACACTTCACAGAATGCTGCAGTACGCTCTGAAATTCAGGGTGGCACGAGAGGGGGGCTGAAAAGTGCAATGAGCGAGCGGTGCAGGAGAAGGGGAAAGGGCGGGATGGGAAGGGTGGAGTTGCGACCGACCTTGGAGGGCGTGGAGGAGGGTATGGGAGGCGAGGAGAGGAGGGCGGTGTGCCGGCGCTCACACTGACTGGGACTGCGATACACGCCCTGGTGATGGGTGCATGACCACACATGATGGCAGCAGATAGTGCACACAGAACAGCATAAGAGTCACAGTGCTGTGTTCCCACAGTCGTGTATGATAAAAGAAACAAAACAAAAACAGCAACGCCTAGGCCAGGACGAGCCCGCATGCAGAGGGAAGGCTCACAGTGAGGTGCGTGATGGAGAGGGCGGGCTCACAGTGAGGTGTGTGATGGAGAGCAGCACATCTGTGACCAGGCGCCAGTTGGTGCCCAGGTCGCTCACCACTGCCACCAGCACCTGACAGCGGGGCACACAAGGGGAGGAGAGAGGTGTTGCGATTAAGAAACTATGGGCGAGCGGTGCGTGGGGTGGAGCGAGGGAGGATAACAGTTGCGTGTGACGACATGGCCATGGCATGCACGCACCTGCTCCTCCATGGGAGACCATGGCAGGGCGTCATCAGCTCCATCAGCATCATCAGCCGCGTCGCTGCCAGGTGCGCGTGCAGCAGCGAGGTCAGTGCTGCCTGGGGACCCGCCCAGCACGTCCCCGTGGGCGGGCGGCAGAGGCAAAGCGCCTGCTGCCTCTGCTTGCAAGGGTGTGGCGGCGAGCGGCAGGGCATGCGCTCCTGGAGGTGAGGGCAGATGGTGGGGGGACTGGAGAGAGGGAGGGGCAGCGAGGGGTGTGGCAGAAATTAGAGAGAGTTTGAATGTGGGAGAAAAGTAAGGGCTAAACTGAGAGCATTAACGTGAGAGGGAGTCACTGTTGAGAAACAACTGAAGCCACAGTTGTGCGCATCACCTAGAATGCCCCCCTGCCTGCTGCCACTCACCGACTGTCGCTTGCTGCCTTTCTTCTTCACCTCCCTGCCCATGCCACTCGCCACCACGTCCCTCCTCCCGCCCACCTCGCCCCCAGCCCGCCCCATGCCTTCCGCCCACGCCTCCCCATCCCTCCCATCCGTCTCCACCCTCCCCACTTCACCCCCCTCTGCCTGCCCCTGCTTCCTCGCCCCAGCAAGCACGTGGGTGTGCGGGTACAGGGGGGTTGTTATTGCAGCAGACTGAGAGCCAGCGGCTGGGGGGAAGGGGGAGGGAGAAGAGGGATGGCATGGGGTTGGGCAGTCGTTGGGGAGAGATTGGGAAGAGGTTGGGAAGAGGTTGGAAAGAGGTTGGGGAGAGGTTGGGAAGAGGTTGGGGAGTAGTTGGGAAGAGGTTGGGGAGGTTGGGGAGAGGTTGGGGAGAGGTTGGGAAGAGGTTGGAAAGAGGTGGAGAAGAAACTGGGGAGAGGTTCGGAGAGGTTGCGGACGGGAGGTGAACAACAGTGTAGGACTTCACAGGTGAGCAAAGGCCTTGTTCTGGCAACGGCAACAGTGCGGTGGCAGGTGAAGATGTCGAAGGAGTGGCAAGCAGAATGGAGAGAGCATCGCTGAGGAGCAGTCGTGTGACATGCAGAGAGTGCAGAGAGTGACTCCCAGCACCACCCACCTGCCGTTTCACCGGTGGCCAGTGCTGCGCCATCAGCAGCAGCAGCAGCGTCAGAGGAAGCAGAAGCAGCCGGGCGAGGAGGGAGGGCGGGGCTGGCATAGGACGCACATGTGACCTTTGGGGAAGCCGGGGGGTTCTTGGGCTTGCGGTGTGCGGATGGGCGCTGGCGGTGCTGTGAGGGATGGCGAGCACACGGGGCAGATAGGAATGCAGGGCAGAGGGGAACGAGATGGATGGTAGAGGGGAATGGATGGTAGAGGGGAATGGATGGTAGAGGAATATGCAGGGCGGGACATGCACGTCATGGCCCACACACACACCACATGCACGCCATGGTCCACACACATACCACATGCACGCCACGGCCCACACACATACCACATGCACGTCATGGCCCACACACACACCACATGCACGTCATGGTTCACACACACACCACAGCAGAGCGCTTGACTTTACCTTGCCAGCCACAGCAGCAGCATCCCCTGCTGCTGTTGTTGCCGTCGCTGCTCCCACTGCTGGGCTGCACACAATGCCTCCCTCACCCCCACTACCCATGCGTTGCTGCTCCGCGCCCCCCTCCACCTCTCCCTCGCCTCTCCCACCCGCCACGTCATGGGAAGAGCGGTCAGCGGAGGCAGACGCAGCCAACATGCCACCATCCTTGCTGCCCGCCTTCCCTGCCCCTCCCCCTGCTGCTCCTGCGGCTGATGCAACCTCCCTTGCACCCACCCCCTGCCCTTGCTTCCCACCCAATGCGCCCTGCTGCAACGCCCCTTCCCCTTCAGCATCAGCGCCCCCTCTCTCCCCCACTCCCAATGCCTTCCCCTTCTGCCCGCGCCCCTCCCCCTGCTGCTTCCCCTTGCCCCCCCTCCCCATGCCACCCACCTTCGTCCCACCCAGGCCCCTCCCTGCCCCTGCTCCACGTCCTCGCCCCTCGCCCCCTCCCTTTGCCCCCATACCTTTCATACCTTGCCCTCTGCCCAGCCCTCCTCTGCCCAACCCCCCTCTGCCCACGCCTGTACTCCCTACTTGCTGTGTCACCTCACCTACCCCCCTTTACCACTGACCTGCCCCTGCTGCGCCTTTCCCCCCTCCTGTGCCCCCTCTGCCCGCAACCCCCCATTCCCTGCATCCCTGCACCCGCCCCTTCGCCCCCCACCCTTGCAACACTCACCCCACCTTTCTCCCCACCCTCCCCATCTCCTGCCATTGACCCATGCTGCCCTGCACCCCCTGCCGCCTGCCCTGCCTGCTGCTGCCCCGCCACTGGCCTCGCACTCGCCTCACCAGAGTCCCCATCGCTCCCCCTCACCTCAATCCACCCCTCCGCCACCCCCTCTCTCTCCCCACGCAACCCCTCTCCCCCTGTCTCGCCCTCCTTGCGCTGCTGCAGGTGTGTGAGGGGCCGCTGCCTCACCGGCACCTGCTTCTTCCCCTGCTGCCTCGCCACTCCCTGTTGCCCCTTGTGCCCCGCCGCACTCACACCCCCTGCTGCTGCTTCTGCCCCTGCACCCCCACTGCCACCGCTCTCTCGAGCACCCCCTCCTCGCCCTCTCTTGTGCCGCTCACTCCCCCCACCACCTCTTGCCCGCCTGCCCTCTCCCCATCCGCCCTCCCCTTGTCCTCTCCCCCTTTCTCCGTTCCCCCACCAAAATACCCCTCTTCCTTCACAGGTACCCCTGCCCCCCCGCCCATCCCCACTAGGCCATCCAAAAACGAAGTAGGCCTCCCAGCAGAGGGGGCGGTGGCAGCAGGGGGGGGTGAGGCGGAGGGAGGGTGGATGGAGATAGAGGGATGGGAATGGGATGCGAGGTGTGGGGAGGGGGACGGATGGAGTGAGGGAAGGGGGTGAGAGGGGGAGGGGGAGAGGAGAAAGTCTGGGAGGAGGGGGAATGGGTCGGGGGAAGAGGCAGGGGGGAGTGTCATATGGTCCTGTGAAGAGGGGGGTAAAGAGGGGGGCCAGCAGGAAAAGAGGGTTGAAGGCAGCAGGAGAAATCGGGGAGGTGGATAGGGGCGAGGACTAGGTCTGGGGAGTGTGGGTTGAGGCAGGAGAGCGAGGCGAGAGTAGGAACGAGGGGGTGGAGGCGATAGATGGGATGGGAGGGATGGACGTCAACAGTTCAATTCACAGCAGAAGCAAGGCAGGTGTGCATGGGGTGGAAAGGTGTGCATGGGGTGGAAAGGTGTGCATGGGGTGGAAAGGTGTGCATGGGGTGGAAAGGTGTGCATGGGGTGGAAAGGTGTGCATGGGGTGGAAAGGTGTGCATGGGGTGGAAAGGTGTGCATGGGGGGGGTAAGGAGGTCTTACAGGGGCGGAGTGGAGGGGCGGCATGAGGTAGAGCGCGAGAGCCGTGGTGGCATGCTGCGACATGGGGAAGGTGAGTGGCGCCTGGTGGTCCCCGAAGGTGCACATGAGGGAAGGGGGGGAGGCAGACGGGGGGGAAGGAGGGAGGAGGGGGGCCCGAGGGAAAGAGGAGGGAGGGAGGGAGGGAGGGAGGGAGGGAGGGAGGGAGGGAGGGAGGGAGGGGAGGGGACTCAAGTGCAAGCAAGGGATAAGAGCAGGGCGAGTGGTGTGGTAGGCATGGGGCAGGGGGCAAGGTGCATGGTGCAGCATGGGGCATTGGGCATGGGGCATGGGGCAGCATGGGACATGGAGCTTGGTGCATGGGACATGGGGCATGGGGAATGGTGCATGTACGAGAGGAAAAGCTTACGGTAGATGAAGAGCAGGACAGAGAGAAAAGCAAAACGAAACACTCCCCCCATCATGCTCCCACCTCGCCCCTTCGCCCCTCACTCACCCCTCACCCCTTCATGCCCTCGCCCCCCCCCCCTCGCCCCTCAGCGCGCCTCTCACCTGGTCCACCCACGACCACCAGTCACTGCAGCTCATGTCCGCCCCTCGGCCCTCCTCCCTCTCTGGCGTCACCGGTGCACTCAGCCCTCTCTCTGCGTCCCCTCCCACTTCTGCCCCTCCCTCCATGCCCCCTTCCCCCTCCGCCCGTCCCCGCTCTGCCCCTTTTTCCGCTGCCCCTCTCCCAGCCCCTCCTTCTGCCACCTCCACTTGCACCCTCGCTTTTCTCCCCGCGCCCTTCCCCCTCAAGTCCCCATGAGCCCCCTCCACTTGCTTCCGCTTCCTCTCCCCGCCACCATCGCCTGCTTTCCCCTCGCCTTCCCCCGAGGAGAGAGGGCGAGCCACAGCAGCACCATAGGTCCTTGAACCTGCCTTGCTTTCCTCCTCTCTTCCCTCGTCTCTTCCCTCCCCACTCCTCTCCTCCTCCCCTGCTCGCCCATGCATTGGTTCACACCCCGCCCTCCCCTCGCCTGCACCTTCCGCCCTCTCCGTGCGCACCCTCTGTGCACACGTGGCTATGTGGCTCGCTGCTGCTCGCTTCCACAGCCGCTCCTGCCACCCAGGTGCGGTGGGGCGGTATGGGGCGGGGTGGAGAGCAGGAAGGAGATGGGTTGAAGAAGGGGTGGGGGACACAGGTTGGGCTGGAAATGCAGGGTACAGGCAAGATAAGGGCACTGGGAGCCAGGAGAGGGAAAGGACGCGTGTGGGCAGAGTGGGGAGTATGCAGCAGCAGAGCAGAGAGTGTGCGCGTGCAGGGGAGACAGGGAGAAAGGTGCAAGAGAAGCACGGACGAGCAGCGAAGCGAGGGAGCACGCACGGGGTAGAAGGGGCGAGGGAGTGGGCGGCGAGGGAGTGAGCAGGGCAGCACCTGTTGGAAGTCGTGGGCGAGCCATGCCATCTCCTGCAGCACGTAGTCCCACTGGCTGCTGCCCCCCGCCCGCACCCTCCATGCATCTCCACCCTCCGCCCCGCCCTCCTCACCCGCCCCCATCTCCCTCCATGCGGCCCCCGTGCCTGCCTCTGTGCTGCCAGTGCCGCCAGCAGCAGCAGCAGCAGCAGCAGCAGCAGCAGTGGTGGTGGCGGTAGGGTAAGCTGCAGCGAGCAGGCGACGGTTGGCCTGAGAGGGGGGAGTGGGAGGGGGGAAAGAGTGGTGGAGAGTGGGTGAGCATGTGCCACTGCCCCACCGCCCTCTCCTCTCTCAACATCCCACACAGCCTGTACCTACCGCACCACACCCTTCCCCCCTACCACGCCACACCCTTCCCCCCTACCACGCCACACCCTTCCCCCCTACCACACCACGCCCTGTCCCTGTCCCTTTCACGGCACTGCCCTCCCCACTCACCCAGATGCCATCAGCCTCCTCCAGCACGCACTCCTCATGTGCCCGCGCTGCCGCTGCTGCCAGCTCGCCCCGCCTCCGCCCCTCCTCCTCCTCCGCCCGCCTCCCCTCCCACACGTGCCTCGCCACCCACTCCCCCGCCTCCCCGCCCCTCCCCACAGCCCCCACTGCCACTGCACCCCCTTCAGCACCTCCTCCCCCACCGCCCCACCCACTCCACCCTGCCTCGCCTGCTGCTGCCCGCCCAGCCACTCCCGCTCCCCCACGCCCCCCCTCGCCTTCTCCTCCCCCTGCCCCTGCCACGGCCTCTCCTCCCCTTGCACCGCCATTCCCCCCAACCCCGCCGCCTTCCCCCCACGCATCTCCCCGCGCTCCCTCCAGAGAATCAGGCAGAAGCGAGGAGAGCGAGGCGAGGGAAGGGAGGGAGGGCAGCGAGGGCAGCGAGGGGGCGAGGGCGGAGGGCGAGGCAGCGAGGGCGGAGGAGGAGGAGACGGTGGGGATGGGCACAGAGGAGGGATCGGGCATGGGGATGGGCACCGGCACGTGCGACAGGGGCGCGTGGGGGGTGGGCGGGGGAGGGCGCTGCTCTGTAACCAGCAACCCGAGGGGGTCTCTGGACGCTGTAGGCGCGTGGCGCTCCTGCTGCTGCCCCGCCTGCCTCTCATGCCCGCTGCTGCTGCTTGCCCTTCCCCCCCCCTCGCTGCTCCCCTGCCCACCTGGTTCGCCTCCCCCTCCGGCCCTACCCCTGCCACTGGCACCACCGCTACCACTCCCGCTACCACCACTGCCCCCGCCATTGCCACTGCCGGCACCACCAGTGCCAGCCGCCATCGCCCTGTGGATTTCTGATGCGCCACCTGCCTCCTCAGCACGCACTGAGAGCGCCTGCGAGTGGGGGCGCCCAGCTCCATACAACCGTCCTGCCTCGCCCTCCCCACTCCCCTCCCTCCCTCCCCCTCTTCCTCCCTCGCTCCATCCCCACAACGCCCGACCCCCACCCATCCCCTCTTCCCTCCCCTTGACTCCTCTCCTCCTCCGCCCCCTCCCCGCCACCCCTGCTTCCGCCCATCCCCCCTCCGCCCCCCTGTCCCCGCTCCCCCTCCCCCAGCTCCCCCTGGGCGGAACCACCAGGGGGGCTGGCGGGGAGGGTGACCTCAACGGGGATGGGGGCGCCAGAGAGGGAGGAGGCGAGGGGGCGGGGGCGGGGGGCGTGGGGGGGCAGGGCGGAGTGCAGGCGGGCGAGCATGTGCGAGTGCGAGTGCAGCATGGCTTGCAAGGGCGCCCCCACCTGCAGCGTCACCACCACACACTCGCCTCCCCCCTCCTCCTCACCCCCACCACCGCCGGGAGCGGGAGTCGCAGCTATGACGGTGCAGAGGGGTTGGCGGTGGTCTGCTGCGGTGCAGGTATCATCGTCAGTATCCATACACACAACGTCAGCTGTGCCGTCATCATCATCAGAAACAGCATCAGCAGCAGCAACAGCATTCACACCATCATTAGCAGCACCAAGACTCAAAGCTCCTGCATTGCTCCTCTCCTCCACCCCACCCACAAGCACATCAGCATCAACCTCACAAGCACGCCACCTGTCCCCTTTCTCCTCCATCTCTTCCTCCTCATCCCCCTCCCCCTCGCCTCCTCCCCCTCCATTCCCGTCCTCCCTCCCCTGTTGCTCCCCCACCGCCCCTCCCTCTGCCACCACCCTCTCGCCTTGTGTCACTCTGTCGCCCCCACCATCCTGTTCTCATCCTCCCCACCGTCCTCCCTCGCATGCTCCGCAGCAGAGCTGCAGGCAGCTCGCAAGGCAGGGGCATGGAAGGGAGGAGGGAGCAGAGCAGAGGGCGGGGGAAGTGAAGACAGGAGAGCGGATGTGCGGCTGGGGCAGCGAAGGACAGGAAGGTCTAAGCAAACCGAGCCAGAAGACACATGGAGTGCGTGTGTGTGACGCGCAGTGGGAGTGAATGGAGTGCGCGCATGGTTGGGTTGGAGTGCTCTCAGCGTTCACGGCTCACCACTAGTGGGCCAAGCAGTTTTGACAGGGGGGTGGTTGGGGCTTGAAGGGTTGGTGCGCACACCTGGGGCAGGGTGGAAGGTCGACTCTGGTAGGCGCACACGGTGGGGGGGAGGGGGAAGGGGAGGACGTGGGGGAGAGCGGCAGCAGGAGGGGGGAGGGCAGGCGGGCGGAGAAGGGGAAGTCGAACACGTCCCCGCCCTGAAGAAAGAGAGGGGGAGCACGGTTGGGGGGTGGGGGTGCAGGCACACACATGAGAGCGTGAGGGCGGACGGATGGGAGGAGGGAGGGAGAGAGAGAAAGCGGGGGAGCAGGCGGAGGCAGCAGCAGAGGATCTTCCTTGTGTCCGACTGGCAAGCTCTCTCACTCTCTGCCATATGCGCGCCTCACTTCACTCACCTCCTCATACTCGCACCTCGTTCACTTACGTGCTTGCACTCACACCCGTGACCCCTCCGCGCTCACCTCCTCCAGGAATCGCAGCAACTCCGCCGCGCACGCGTTGCGATCGTCGCCCGCCAATGCGCTGCTGGCGCGGGCGGGGGGAGAGGGAGGCAGCGCGGACAGGAATGGGGGAGCGGAACGAAGGGAGAAGGAAGCGTGAGAACGAAGGAAACGGCAGAACGCGGAGGTACGCTCGCAGTGGCACGTGGCAGTGGCGCGCAGTCAGGCATGGAATGGAGTGGTTAGGGTTACGGTTGTGTGCCGAACCCAAACAGGCACACGACCGCGCGTAGCGGCCAAAAGGAGAGGCGGAGGGGCGGTCCGCGCCTCTGCGACACGCGCGGACCAGGTGACATTGAACGCGCGGTTCCACGTACGCGGGAGCGGCGGAGGCGAGGCCGGCAGCGGCGCGGGACGAGCAGGCCGGCATGGCGTCGAGCCGTCGAGAGCGCTTCGGAATGGCCTATTGAGCGCGCGACGAGTCACAGCGAGGACGGTGCGCCGCGGACAGCGGCAAGCGCGGAGGGCGCGGGCGGAGATTCGTGCGCCATCGCCGTGCGCGGCTGGCAGTGCGTTGTTTGCGGGGTCTCGCAACCGCTAGTCTGACGTGCAGGGCCTATGCAATGCGTTATTTTCGCTCAATGTTGTCTGATGAGGAATCTCCAGCTATGTGGAACTTTGTAATCACATTTGTGCAGATATTTAGGCTAAGGATTTCCTGTCATTTACCGTTTCCTACCAAAACGACGCGTGTTTGTGGCGAAGCAACCATTTCCAGGTTGGTTTCTCACAGCGTCGCAGTTGCCCCAGCGTCTCATAATCCACTCCGCCGCGCTGCCCTATGCTCCCACGCACCGCACCATTGACACCACCTGTCGCGCGCTCACGCCCACTATTTTAGCAACCACACCTCCCGTTCTGCCTCCGCGGCAAAAATATACGCGCGCGCAAACACGCACACTCCGAATCCTCTGCGTTCGCTGCGCTCACTGCGTTCTCTCCCCCGCCTCCGCTCACCTCCGCCTCTGCCAATGGCGACATCGCTTGCGCCACCGTGCCATTCCGCGCTCTCTCCGCCGCCCCTCCGCCTCGCTGCGCGCCATTCCCCCTTCCGCGCCTCCTCCCTGCCGCTCCGCCCGCGGGGGGTGACGCGCGGGGCGGTGCGCCGCGCGGCGCAGGGGGTGCGCGCGGGCGTGGCGGAGGCGGGCGGGGAGCCGGCGCCGATGGGGCAGGTGACGCGGTACAACGACTCGCCCATCGACCTCGCGCTCATGGGGCTCTTCCGCCGCAAGATGGAGCAGCAGATCGGTGGTGAGTGGTGACGCGCGGTGCGCAGTGATAAGAGGTGATAAGCGGTGAGCGGTGATGGGTGGTGAGTGGTGGTTGGCGCAACGTCTGGTCGTGCTCAGCTGCAATCTACGCTGCATGGCTGTTCCTTCATTTTGTCACCAACCGTGCCTCTTGCTCCCCTCCCTGCTTCATGGCATGGCATGGTGGCATGGTGGCATGACGGCATGACGACATGACATCACGGCGGCGCGACGGGAATCAGAGGTGGCGACTCGGAAGCGCGGGTACGAGGCGTTCGTGGAGGTGTCGCGGCGCGTGATGCAGGGGCGGTCAGCAGCAGAGCAGCGCGCCATCGTCGCCAACGTGCTCCTCTCGCTGCTGCCACCCAACGCGCCCGCCACTGTGAGAGCACCCCTCCTCCCCTCACTGTGAGAGCACCCCTCCTCCCCTCACTGCTTCATGCACAGGCGGTCAGCGTGCACGGCAGCCCCGCTGCTCTCCCCAGCCCCGCTGCTCTCCCCAACCCCGCTGTTCTCCTCGCTCTCCCCACATTCGCCAAGCCTTTCACTCACTGCATTTCCTTCTGCAGCCCCACGCGCCCTCTTCCCCACGCCACCTCTTCCCAACCCCCTCTCCCCCCCCCTCTCCGCCGCCCCTCTCCCCGCCCCCTCTCCCCGCCCCCTCTCCCCGCCCCCTCTCCCCGCCCTCTCTCCGCACCCCCCTCCCCCCAGTTCCGCAAGTGGTTTCCCCCCAGCAAGTTCTCCGCAGAGATCAACGCCGCCATCACAGTGCCGGGCTTCCAGTGGCTCGTGGGGCCCTGCCAGGTGAGGCTTTAAGTGGCTCGTGGGGCCCTGCCAGGTGAGGCTTTAAGTGGCTCGTGGGGCCCTGCCAGGTGAGACTTTAAGTGGCTCGTGGGGCCTTGCCAGGTGAGGCTTCCAGTGGCTCGTGGGGCCCTGCCAGGTGAGGCTTTAAGTGGCTCGTGGGGCCCTGCCAGGTGCGCCGCATGCCATGCCACTCGTGCTGCACCATGCTCCATGCCAACTGTCTCAAGGCTGCTATGCCATGCATGCCACTCGTTCTGTGCACCACACCATGTGAGTGCGCTGTCTCTGCCTCTCCTCGCACGCTGCGTAACGCAATCTCAGTCCTGTGCCCTGCGTCCTGAACCCTCTGTGTCCTTCTCTCGCTGCGCCCGCCCTGCCCTCCATGCTCTGCTGCTGCTCTTGCCCATCGCTGCTGCTGCTGCTGCCCATCGCCACTGCTGCTGCTGCCGCTGCTGTTGCTGCTGCTGGTGCACGGGGACAGCTGAAGGAGGTGGAGGTGAACGGGCAGAAGCAGATGAGCGGCGTGCAGATCACCAAGTGCAGGTGACAGCATCCTCACCACCTCTCCCAACCTATCCCCACCTTTTCCCGCCTCTGCCCACCACTTCGCACCTGTTTCTTCATGTTGCATGCCTCATGCTCCACTTGTCTTTTCCCATTGTCACCTCACCAGACACACAGACTTGGGTCATCAAACCCACCGACCAGCTACCCTGCTTGCTACTCTCACCCGTGCTCCGTGTCTGCACCCCTCCTGTATGCGCCACACCCCTACTCTCTGCTCTCCCACCCTCCCTGCGGTGCGGCTGTGCAGGTACCTGGAGGTGAGTGGGTGTGTGGGCATGTGCGTCAACATGTGCAAGCTGCCCACTCAGGACTTCTTCACCAACGACTTTGGTCTCCCCCTCACCATGACACCCAGTACGTCCCTCACCATGACACCCAGTACGTTCCACCCTGGCACTGTCAAAACTCACCACTGCTCTAGTGCAAGCTGCACTGCCTTGCTTTGCTGTTCCAGTTGCTGTCCCTCGCTGCACGCCTCCCTTACCCTCTTCACCGCTCTCCTCTGCTCCTCTCCTTGCACTCACTCAAGCATGCTTTTGCACAACCGTTCACATCCCACCGCGCACCCTCCACCACCGCACTCCCATGGGCAGACTTTGAGAACATGAGCTGTGAGATGGTGTTCGGCCGGATGCCTCCGCCCCTCTCTAAGGTGACTTTTGAGTCGACTTAAAACCCACCAAGCACCCTCCACTCCCCCCTCCCCCCCTCTTCTTCCCCTCCCCCCCCCCCCCCTACAGACTTTGAGAACATGAGCTGTGAGATGGTGTTCGGCCAGATGCCTCCTCCCCTCTCCGAGGACCCCGCCCTCTCCCAGCCCTGCTATGCCACACTCTGTGAGTCTAGGCCTGCTGTGGTGGCGTGGTTGGCGTGGTCGCATGGTGGCATGGTGTGCTTCTCTGCTCCCTGTGCTTTGCAGCATCCTCCCACCCTACTTGCCCTTGCTAACACCTCAGCCGCCAAGCTCAGGCAACAGCTGTTTCAGACCAAATACCTAACAGCTGCGTTTCTACACGGGCCATGGAGCATTGTTGATTGGTGGGAATTCTCATGAGTTTCTCCAGAGTCATGGTGCATTGCTGGACTGCCTCCCGTTCGTTTCTTTTCATCACTGTGCATTGGATCTCCTGTGTTCTCTCCCCGTGCCCATGCCTGGCAGGCTCCATGGCCCAACCAGAGGCTGACAAGTGTCCACGTGTTCCTGATGCCACACCCTGATGCACAGCCCTCAAATCTGCCTATTCAGTCTCTGTAATTATGTTGATAAACTTTTAGTGAACCCCTAATGTTATGGTTCTTGCATATGCCTATTTACCAGATACCCATGGTCACTTTCTTGGTCGGAATCTCGTGTGTGGCTTGCATTCATCCATGGGCCATCACATCATGATGCGCCATGCGCACATGCCATGGGTCAGTATGGGATGAGTCTTGCAGCGCACTAAGTGCCCTAAAGGATGGCGCACGAGGTCTCTTCTGGAAGGGGGTAAAGGGGTGGTTCAAGAACACACGCTCTAGGGTGGATTGTGGCCGATCAAGCAGCTCGAGAAAAGCAACTCAATATCAACTCAAGGGACACACAAGACAGCATGGTAACAAAGCAATGGGTGAAAAAACAGAGGACAGGAGTGTAGAGTGGTGAGCGGCCGAGCCCCATCCGCTGCCGCCCCGCAACACACATGACAGCACAGCCGCCCTGCTGCTGGTGTCGGGACTCGGGCTGCTCGCACTGCAGTGGGAAGAAACTGCTCCGCATGTCAGGATCGCACCAGAGCAGCAAAACGCATGACGACCCCGTCGCACATCAGCTCTGTCCTTATCATACCTAGCTAGCCCTACCCCATTGGATCCCATGAGAGCAAGGAGGGGTCAGGTCAGAGCAGCGTGCAGCACCCACCCTGAGCGTCCATGGTGCCGCCCAGGCGGTGCTGCAGTGCCTCCAGGCGCGCCACCACCTGCGTGAACTCGGGGCGCTTGTCCGCCTCCGCATCCCAACACTCCTGCATCAACGCTGCTAGCTCCGGCTCACACCCCGCTGGCACCTCCGGTCGCATGTTCTGTGATGAAGGGAGGAGGGTAGGGATGGAGGAGGGTGGGAGGAGAGGGAAGGGGTGTTGAAGAAGAAAGAGGAGAAAAAGTAGGGATTGTGGAGAGGAAGCTGAGAGAGAGAGAAAAATGATATAGGGGAGGTAGGTTGGCTGTTAGTTAGAAGAGGATAGGGGAGAGATGTGGAAATGGTAAGAGGACAGGCATGGGGATAGGCATGGGGATAGGCATGGGGATAGGCATGGGGATAGGCATGGGGGATGATGGCAATAACGCACGGGGCTTAACCTTCAATACCTGCACACTGCACAGCACACCCACTCTTTCTGCTCTGCTTGCTGCCACGCATGCTTCCACAACTCGTCGTTGTGCCATGTATGATTGATCTCTGCTCCCTGCCTGCTTGCTTAATTCATCTCTGAAATATGATCATTCTGCCCACCGCCCGCCACTGCCTTGTTGACAAGTGTAATGGAGCCTGGCCCACCTTGTTGACACAAGTGTGCATGTAAGGCCCGCCATTACCTTGTTGACGACGTTGAAGGCGAGTTGGATGAAGGTGAGGCCCTTGAAGGGCAGCTCGCTGGTGACCAACTCCCACAGCACGATGCCAAAACTGTACACGTCCACCTTGCGCGTGTACGGCTTGTGGTCTATCACCTGCACGGTGGGGGGTGGGGGGGGAACGGGAAGGAGAATTGAGGTGTGAAATGCGAGTCTCACACAGCATAATGCTCTCCCAATCTGTACCCATCCACCTTGCGCGTGCACGGCTTGCAGTCTATCACCTGTGCGTGCGAACAGGCGGGGGAGAGGGAGGGGGCAGAAGGAAAAGGCAAGTCGGGTTGTGTATTGTGATTTTCTGCACGGCAGCATGCCCACGTAAGTTTTACACATCCACCTTTGTGTGCATGGCTTGCGGTCTATCACCTGAGAGTGAGAAGGGGGAATAGTTGGTTGTGTCACTGCAGGCGCAAGGGGAGGTGGGGAAGTGCATGGGGGGCGCGTGTGGGGTGCAAGGAGGCTTGCATGGATGGATGTATGTATCCCATCCCGTGTCATCTCATACACAAGCCATCCAGCTCACCTCAGGCGCCATCCAGCTCACCTCAGGCGCCATCCACCTCACCTCGGGCGCCATCCACCTCACCTCGGGCGCCATCCATCGCACGGTGCCGGTCTCGCAGGTCATGTCGTTGGGGTTCTTGGCCTCCGTGCGCGCCTCTCCTACCCTCAACACCCATGCACTCACTCATCTCCCACTCTCCATCCGCCCCGCCTCACCTCGGGCGCCATCCAGCGCACCTCTGACTACTCCCCCTCCCCGCCTCACCTCGGGCGCCATCCAGCGCACGGTGCCGGTTTCACAGGTCATGTCGTTGGGGTTCTTGGCCTCCGTGCGCGCCTCTCCTACCCTCAACACCCATGCACTCACTCATCTCCCACTCTCCATCCGCCCCGCCTCACCTCGGGCGCCATCCAGCGCACCTCTGACTACTCCCCCTCCCCGCCTCACCTCGGGCGCCATCCAGCGCACGGTGCCGGTTTCACAGGTCATGTCGTTGGGGTTCTTGGCCTCCGTGCGCGCCACGCCAAAGTCCGCGATCTTGACCGCCCCTTTGTGGTCCAGCAGCAGGTTGTCGGACTTGAGGTCGCGATGCACCACGTCGCGCGCATGCAGGTAGCTGGGGAGGGGGGGGTGGAGGGGGGGGAGGGGGGGCGTGGGGTGGGGGGCGAGGGGGGGTTGTGAACTTGTGAGGGAGAAAGGGGGAAAAAAACTAAGGGGATGAGGAAAGGGGAGGGTGGGCAGCGATCTTCACGGCGCCCTTGTGGTCCAGCAGCAGGTTGTCCGACACTTGAGATCGCGATGCACCACGTCGCGCGCATGCAGGTAGCTGGAAAGTTGAAAAAGGGGGGTGGAAGGTGGAAGGGGTTGGGGAGGAGGGGAAAGGGGAAGGGAAAAGGTGAGGAGGAGGGGAGAGAAGTGGGGGAAGAAAGAGGGGCGAAATCCCGGGGCAGCAACCACTTTCTCCTCCATCAACGGCCATTCATGCCACCAATCCCCTGCTCTCATCTATTTCCTTCCCAACCTGCCCTAACCACCCTCCTTCATGCCCACCCCCCTCACCCATCACAAGCACCCCTCTTTCTCTTACACTCCCCTTCCTCCCCACTCCCCCCGTTCGGCGCACCAGAGGCCGCGCGCGATGTGCAGCGCGAGGCGGACGCTCTCTTTGGGCGGAAGCTTGCCGCGGCGGGCGAGGTACCCGCGCAGCGTGCCCCCGCCCATGTACTCCGTCACGATCGCCCACAGCGGCTGCCCCGGCGGCGGCTTCGCGTCGCTCGGCGCGCGGATATTCCCCGCGTTAAGCGACGCGCCTATGAACTGGGGGGGGGGAGGGGGGGGGGGGGGGGGGGGGGGGGGGGGGGGGGGAAGGGGAGGGCGGAAGGACGGGTAGGGGGAGGATGGAAATGGAGAAGGGAAAGAGGGGAGGGAGGCAGATGCGGTGGGAGCGAGTGAATAAGGGGATGGGGAGGCACACTACAGAGCATTCCGAACTGCTTGGTCCATTCCATGCTGCTATCAACACGACGTTGGCGTGCGACGGTGAATCACCTGCACGACATGCGCGTGGGACTGTGTGGTTGGGGTGCGAGAGCGTGCGACATGGCATTACCTGCACGACGTTGGGGTGCGATATGGCAGTACCTGCACGACGTTGGGGTGCGACATGGCAGTACCTGCACGACGTTGGGGTGGGAGAGCGTGTGCCACACTTTGATCTCCTGCAGGAAGGAGCTCTTGAGTCCCTCCAGGTCCTTGGCCGCCATGTCCGCCGGCACGTTCAGCAGCTTCACCGCCACGTCATCGCCCTCGTACAGCCCGTGATACACCTTCCCGAACGCGCCCGCCGCCAGCTGGTTCGTGCACATCACCTGCGGACACGGCAGGGTTGCGAAAGGGAGAAACGGGCGAGGGGTTTTTATACTTTAGAGTCGACTCAAAAGTCACCTCGAACGCGCCCGCCGCCAGCTGGTTCGTGCACATCACCTAAGGACACGGGGCCGCGAAATGCGGCAGCCGCACGGCAGGATTGTGAGAGGGCAAAGAGGACAAGGGATGCTCTGCGCAGGGTGATGATGCAGCAGCGGGTGCGCGCATGACAGCACCAACTGTACAATGACAGTAGTTGGAGCACTTTTCGATATAAGTAGTCCGCTCTACTAGAACTCGGCCTATACCCAACTGCCAAGCCGTCACACTTACTAACCAGCCCAACTCACCTTACTCATATCCAGCGTCCACGGCGCCGCGCCTCCGCTCTCATCCGCAACCTTCGCCGCCGCCTTGCCCAGTCCGCCCTCCGCCTTCTCCGCCGCTCCCCCGTCCGCCTTCCCCTTGGCGGCTGCGCCTCCCCCGCCCCCCAGCGCGTCCATGGTGCTCAGATCCAGCAGGTCCGCGCGCACCATTCCGCCGCCCTCCGTCCCCATCGCCCCCGCCTTCTTTCCGCTTCCGCTTCCGCTTAGGCTTACCGCGCGACTAATTTGTCTTGACCGCCTCGACTTTCACTTTCACTCCGCGCCACTCTTCGGCTCGGTTCTATTCATTCACCAAGAATGCGATATTCACAATGAGCAAAGAAGCGACTTTCGAGCGACTCAAAAGTCTTCGGCTCTACTCTAGTCTTTCACGATGCGTGGTCGGCAGCGACACAGGCCTTCATGATCTTATCTCGCGCTTCGAACGCAGGAGTCAAGTACTATTCGGCGGTCGTTAGACGGAGGCCGTCTGGTGCGCTTCTGCGTCTTGAATTTCCGCAAAGCGCTCCCGGTTCAGCTACTAGCGGGTGACGGGAATTCGTAGTGCGGATTCATGGCGACGGGTGAGCTGGCGCACTGCGATACGATGACCGATGTTGACGAAATTTCGCTCAGTTTTTCCAGCATCTGTGGAGGCCAGCAGGCGTCGCGACGGACCGTCACCCGAGGGTCAGAATGCACAGCGGTGCATTGCTGTGCTCTCTTCAGATACTCGCAGGACAGTACAGCGCTATCAACACGCCATGCGTTGGATTTTGGAGAAGCTGCAGCATTCAAGTTTTTTGGAGGAGTGTGGCTCTGGAGGAAGTTGCTTGATTGCTGGTTGAGTTGAGTACAGGCAACGACTAGGCTCCTCTAACCTGAACTTGCTATGGACTGGAGCGAGTGAAGAGAGGAGAGCTGCGGCAAACAAACTTGAAGATCAGATGCAATCTGGGTTCTTCAACGCAAAGACAACAGCAGGCAGGCAGCTGACAAGCCCAAGGCAGTGACGTGACGGAAACGAAAAGCGGATTGGCCTGGAACGGGACTCACCACGTGTGAACTTCGATTGGCAGATAATGAGCGCCGGAACACACGTGGCCACATTTTGTGCCCTAGAGGAGTGTCTTTTCTTCCCACGTGAAAGCCATTGTCCTTGCGCGATATGGATACAAGAGGAGCAGGCAGAGCGATTCATATAGAGCGACCAAAAACGAAACATGACGAACAATACCCTGCTTATCTAAGGGCGTGTAACTTTTTTTCTTTTTGACCGTACGTACCGTATACGAAATTGGTATCCGGATATCGTCAAAACCCGCATGATCTGCAATTCGATAACGAGCTTGGACGGTCCGTACCGTGAGCGGGATACCCTTTTCGCATACGGTCCGTACGGAAAAGTTACACGCCCTAATTCACTGTGTCAGATTACCTCTTAGTCTGTGGTGAGAAACAAATAGTCTGTGTCTACTGCCACTGTTCACTAAGAAGGCATCAAATTCCACTCATCATCATCGATTTCCATTCCAGTCACCGCATGGAAGAACATCATACACCATATAGAAATGAGTACGTGACATGCAAAGTTGATGTGGATCGTAGAGCTATAGTAGACTGAACCTACACTACACAATTTATTTGTCCTACCCATAAATGCAACCTATTCCATAGCCTCGGCCTACGTGGCATAAGCAGGTTGGTCGGCCGCGGGGTCGTCTTGAGAGGGCAGCCAATGGGAGGTGAGGCGCCTGAAGCGCGTTGCTGCATCCACCAACACTCTCTTTAACGCCAGGCCCAGTGCAGCAAGCAGCACAGCCAGTGCTGCCAGCACCACCCTCACCTTGAGCACCACGCTGCCTCCCATGCGGCCAAACGCCGCTCCCAGCAACAGCCACAGCCGCTTCCTCCTCGCCACTGCCTCCGCTGCTGTCGCCCTCCCCTCCCTCTCCTCCCACTCACTCTCACTCCCACTCTCACTCTCGTACCCACTCTCGCTCCTGGACACACCAGCCACTCCCACACTGCCAGGTGGCTGTCTCTGACTGGCGAATCCCAGAGCGGCAGCAGGCGCGGAGGGAGGGGGGGAGGGAGCGAGGAGGTGGGTGGGCGAGGAGGAGAGCTGGGAGGCGGTGATGGCATCGAGGGGCAGCTGGGCCACTCCCAGGGAGGCGCACAGGGCATCTGCTACCACGCGCGCTAGCTTGTCCCGTGCCACCTCTGCTTCTGGTGATACGAATGCCTCTGCCAGTGCACGCATGTCCTGGGAGAGCGTGGTTGTGGGTACGGTGGGGTGAAGTGGGGTGGAGTGAGGTGGTGTGAGGTGGGTACATAGGGTTGTTTGGCAGAACCAGGGATGCGCACAGGACGTCTGCCACCACGCACTCCAGCTTGTCCCATGCTACATCTGCTACTGGGGATACAAACGCCTCTGCCAGTGCACGCATGTCCTGGGAGAGGGCATAGTTGGGGGGTGTGGAGGGGCGGAGTGACGTGGTGGGGGGAGGATGCGTGTATAAAGAGCTGTTTAGCTAAGCCCAGTGACGCATTCACACACAGCTGCCATTGCCACTGCCGGTACCCAATTCGCACACGCGATGTCCTGCCGATCAGGGATGGGGGAAAGGGGTGTGGGACGAGTGTGAAGGCCATACCCACGCATGCGAGTTGCAGGGTCCGTACGAGTGTGAACGCCGTACTCCTTGCATGGTCCAGCAGTTACACAGGACAGGGAGGCATGGCAAGGAGTGCACGGCTCAGCATGGAAGCCATGTGGCATGTGCGAGGGGAAGCAGTCTTGGGAACCGGGGAGAAGAAGCATCCGTACGGACTCAAGGATGACTCGCCATGCGCTGGCAGCGTGGCGGGACAGCAGCACATCCATCCCCAGCGCGGAAAGGGGATCGGTCTCATGTTAGCAAGGCAGGGTATGTGGGGAAGCTGTGTGTCGACAGGAGGGGGGCATTGTACCTACTATGTAGGGACCTACCGATTCAAGGATGACTCGGCGTGCACTGGCAGCGTGTCTAGAGAGCAGCACTTCCATCACCAGCGCTGCCGGGCTGGGCGTGGCGCGTTGAGAGGCGGCGCCAGCAGTGGCGGCGGAGGAGAGTGGGGGAGAGGTGCCGGGCATGGGGGGCATGCCTGGGATGGGTGATTGCAGCGATGGCATGGCCAGTGATGCCACCAGGTCGCTGGATAAGGGGGGGAGGGGGAGGGCAGGGAGAGGGGGGCAGAGAAGAGGAAAGCAGCAGGTGTTGATTGTGGAGACGGGACACGACATGCGTGCAAGTGGGATGCTGGGAGGGGGAGGTGTGTACATGGAGGGTGAAGATGCGATGTGTGGAGATGCCTTGCAGGCCACTCATGACACAATGAGCCAGCCTACGTACCCTGTGGCAGGCTGCTTTACTGTGCCCTCACCCTTCCTCCCTGCTGCATTCATCCCACGTACCGCTGGGCTTGTGTGGAGCTGGCAGCAAACGAGGCAAATCGCTCCCACCGTAGCTTGCCTTCTCGTGTTTGGACCAGCTGGAACGAGGGATGGAAGGAGGGGGGAAGTGGCGGATGGGACGTGTCAAGTTGTCATGTATCACTTCTCTTTTGAGGCGCCTCAGATCGAACTTCCAACAAGCCCACCGCGTAACACTCGTTAGACCATGACCCACCAGCCACACTACGTTCTCTCCCAACCCTTTCCCTTCCCCTTTTCTCCCTTCCTCCCCCTCTCCCTCCACCTCCCCCTTCACCCTCACCTGGCGCAGCACGTGGCGCGAGGAGGGCGAGCTGTCTGTGAGCAGACGGCGCACCACGTAGGGGTAGGCTGAGGCGAACACACGGAAGGACGGGTCCACTGCCACGCCGATGCCTGCACGCACACGGATGGGCATGGGAGAATAATCACTTAAAAGCGCAGCATAGGGGTAGGCTGGGGCGAACACTGGGATGGCGGTGGAAGGAGTGGAGGGAGACGGACTTGCGGTGATGGTGCCCATGGGGTATGGAGCCCAGGGAGTGAACTCGTTGGTAGCGTGGGGCTGATGAGAAGAGGGCACTCAAACGCACTGTTAGCCCACCACGCAGTGGTAGGCTGAGGCGATGACACGGATGGCGGTGGAAGGAGTGGAGGGAGAAGGACATGTGGTCATGGTGCACATGGGGCATGCAAGCAACCAAGGTGCGAACGCGATGGTAGCGAGGGGCTGGAAGAGAGAGGGGCGGTGCAGAGAGACAAAGGAAGCACCTTGAAGGGACAAGAGGGATCAGCACAAGGGTGTAGTAAGAAGGGGGGAAAGAACTGTGGCGGCGGGGGAAATGGAGGTGGGTGACAGGGAGGGGGTAGGGTTTTTGTACTTGCAGGAGGGTCTTGGTGGGGTTTTTGTACTTGCAGAGTGCTGAACGGAAGGGTAAATCCCTTGCTGTCGAGAACAATAGCCTCCATGAAAAGGTCCAAGAACTTCAACGTTCATTGGATCAATAAAAAAACTCCAAAACGGTTCTCGAACAATTGTTGGGAGATGTAAGTGTCAGCACATTTCCTGCTCTACGTCAAAATGTGCTGACACTTACATCTCCCAACAATTGTTGGAGAACCGTTTTGAAATTATTTGATTGATCCAATGAACGCTGAATTTCTTGGACATTTTCATGGAGGCCATTGTTCTCGACAGCAAGGGATTTACCTTTCTTTTCAGCACTCTGCAAGTACAAAGACCCCACCAAGAACCCCTTGCGCATCGCAGCCAGGTTGAGCTGCCGCTGCTGCCGCACGGGGGAAGGAGCCCAAGTATGCTAACCGACCAGCATGGGTCAGTTTCCTAGCAATGGCAGCCGAGACGTACGGGCACTGCTTGCCCGGGGTGCTCGAATTCCTCCGCATCTGCGCTAACCTCGCAGCAAAGTGTCTACACAACGCGGAGCCCTCGTCTAGAGAGGCGCCAAAGCTCTACCACTCATATAGGCAGCAGTGGACGATCACCCTGCAGCGCGCCCAAGCGAACGCGCTAGTTGCTAAGACGGTGACGGCCTTTGAGGCCGGAGCAGCGCCCAGCCCGCTCCAGAGCGAGTTACTTGGCATCGGGGACCTCCTGCACGTGCTCAAGCCACAGCTCGAGCTGTCGTAGAGTGCTTGCCTACCTGTATGCCGTGATCTTAGTGTGCTGTATCATTTCTGTTTTTTAATGAAAGGTCCACTTCGATGGGGCAGGGGACACCTTCAAGGGAGGCAAGGGAGTGGAGTGCGAGGGTGTAGTAGGGGAGAAGGAGGGTGGAGGCAGACATAGGAACGGCAGGGGAGGAGGGGGCAAGGGGAGGCACCTTCGAGTGAGCCGAGGGAGCGCAGCACGAGGGTGTAGTAGGGGGGGAGGGAGAGCAGTGGCAGTGAGAGCAGTGGCACACACACGGAGATGGAGGCAAGGAGCAGCACCTTCGAGGGACGCAAGGGAGCGCAGCACGAGGGTGTAGTAGGGGGGCAGGCGGAAGCGGAAGCGCAGCGCCATGCGCCATAGCTCACTCGTCACCTGGTCGCATGGGGAGGGGAGAGGGGGGATGGATGATAACAGGTATGCTGGTAAGGGGCCATGGTGCGACGGCAAGGGATGGGTTGAGGAAGCACAGCGCCATGCGCCATAGCTCACTCATCACTTGCCCATGCGGGGAGAGTATGACAGGGGGAGAGGGACAGCAGGACAAGGGGACAGGGGTATAGTGGGGGGACGTGGCATGGGGGCAAGGGAGGAGAGTAGGGTGCATGGCTTCAGGGCACCTTGCACGGCACAGGAAGGCAAAACACAGAGTGGAAGGGCGGATAGAAGTGAGAAAGAAGGCGAGGGGTGCGGGGAAGACATGGCTGGATCGGACAGCACTGCCGGTGGTAACAACACCGCAGGTTCAGAGAGCATGGCACACCTGTCCGAACTGCATGGTGGGGGCGCCTGAGGCGGCTCCTCTCTGCCGGCCGCGACCAAACGCCTCCTCCAATGCCTGGCCAGAGGGCACACCAGGGGAGGGTGCCACAGGGTGGTGTTACAGGGTGGGTGAAACGGAATGGAGTGGCAGAGTGGTGAGCCGGATTCAGGCATGTGTGAGAGAGCATGCGAGAGAGAGCATGCGAGAGGGGAGAATGGCAACCGGATCCATGGCATGGGCAGGCTGAGTGCAGCGCCGAGTGCAGCGCCGAGTGATGAGCGTGAGGGTGGATGGGTGTGAGAACCCACCATGGTGAGGGCGCGCCTGTCAGTGGTGTGAGTGAGGGTGTCCATGGTGCCAGCATGGTCCACTCGCCGTGTGGGCACGTGCACATGCCAGCAATACTCACCATAGTGAGCGCGCGCCGGTCAGTGGTGGGTTTGAGAACGTCCATGGCAGCGAGGTCGGCTGCCAGCATGCTCCACTCGCCGTTCACCAGATGCGCCACCGCTGCCAGCATGGCCTGCTGGTGCTGCCGCTCCATGCGACACAGCAGACCAAAGTCCAGATAGCTGGAGAGGGTGGAGGTAAGGGAAGAGGCGAGGGCAGGCAGAAGGACGTGGAAGAGGATTTGAAGCACCAGTGCTGCCGCTCCACACGACACAGCAGGCCAAAGTCCAGATAGCTGGAGGGTGGAGGAGAGGGAAGAGGCGAGGAGAAGCAGAGGGAGGTGAAGAACATGGCCCCATGCAAAAACCTGTGCAAGCATGGCTTCCTGGTGCTGCCGCTCCATTCGACACAACAGATCAAAGACCAGGAAGCTGGAGTGTGGAGAAAAAGGAAGGAGGTGAGGAGAAAAGGAGAGAGAAGCTTAGAGGCACCACCTGCTGGTGTGTGGGTGTAAGGCGCCACCACTAACACCTGGGCAGGCGCCACCACTAACACACCTGGGCAGGCGCCACCACTAACACCTGGGCAGGCGCCACCACTAATACACCTCGGCAGGCGCCACCACTAACACACCTGGGCAGGCGCCACCACTAACACACCTGGGCAGGCGCCACCACTAACACCTGGGCAGGCGCCACCACTAACACACCTGGGCAGGCGCCACCACTAACACACCTGGGCAGGCGCCACCACTAACACACCTGGGCAGGCGCCACCACTAACACACCTGGGCAGGCGCCACCACTAACACACCTGGGCAGGCGCCACCACTAACACACCTGGGCAGGCGCCACCACTAACACACCTGGGCAGGCGCCACCACTAACACACCTGGGCAGGCGCCACCACTAACACACCTGGGCAGGCGCCACCACTAACACACCTGGGCAGGCGCCACCACTAACACACCTGGGCAGGCGCCACCACTAACACACCTGGGCAGGCGCCACCACTAACACACCTGGGCAGGCGCCACCACTAACACACCTGGGCATGTGTGTGTGCGTGTGCATGCATGTGCAGGAGGGGCCATGGGTGGGAGAGAGAGCACGCACGCTACTTGGCCTTGTGGAGTGAGCAGCAGGTTGCCGGGGTGTGGGTCCGCGTGCAGCACGCCCGTCACCAGCAGCTGCTCCAATGATGACTCCACGCCTATGCCCACCTGGCGGAGAGAGGGAAATGATGCAATGGGGAATGGAAGTGATGCACAAGGACGAGGAGCATGAACAATGTGTCACAGAGACGAGCAATTCAAGACCCCATCACTCCCCCACTGCTCCTCCCGCTCCCCTTACCATTCTCCACCCCTCTCCCCCACCACCACCCCCACCCCACCATGCGCAGCAGCTTCTGCTTTGCGCGCTACCGTGCGTCCTCCCCTCCAGCGGCCCCCAGCACGCCCTCACAGCCTCACTCACACCGCTCACCCCCCCCCCCACTCCCACCCACCATGCGCAGCAGCTTCTGCTTGGCACGCTGCCGGGCCTCCTCCCCTCCAGCAGCCCCCAGCACGCCCTGCGCCTGGGCCAGCAGGTCGCTGGTGCGCTCGCCCTCCACCCACTCCATCGTCAGCACTCGCCGCGATGTCAGGTCTGGGCGGATGGTGGGGACCGTGATGCCTGGCAGGTGCGCGTGGGCTTTCTGGCAGAGGGGTTATAGGGGGCAGAGGGGTGAAGGCGGAGGGCGTCGGTTGGTTGAGCCTGGGCCAGCAGGTCGCTGGTGCGCTCGCCGTCCACCCACTCCATCGTCAGCACACGCCGGGACGTCAGGTCCGAGCGGATGCTTGGGAGATGCGCGTGGGCTTTCTGGTGGCGGGAGGGGGGGAGGGGAGGGCAGGGGTGGGCAGGGGTGGGGTGGGTTGGGGAGGCAGGGCGCAGCGCAGGAAACAGGGAGTAAGGGATGAAGGGGGTGGCACTTCACTTGGCTGAGCCTGGCCCAGCACGTCGCTGGTGCGCGCGCCCTCCACCCACTCCATCGTCAGCACTCGGCTCGATATCAGGTCTGGGCGGATTGCTGGCACTGTGATGCCTGGAAGGCGTGCATGTGCACGCTGGTGGGGGGGAAAGGGAGGGCAGCAGTGCACTGCAGGGGGCGGGAAGCGCAGGGCAGGAGAGGCGGGGCGCAGGGCAGGAGAGGCGGGGCGCAGGGCAGGAGAGGCGGGGCGCAGGGCAGGAGAGGCGGGGCGCAGGGCAGGAGAGGCGGGGCGCAGGGCAGGAGAGGCGGGGCGCAGGGCAGGAGAGGCGGGACGCAGGGCAGGAGAGGCGGGACGCAGGGCAGGAGAGGCGGGACGCAGGGCAGGAGAGGCGGGACGCAGGGCAGGAGAGGCGGGACGCAGGGCAGGAGAGGCGGGACGCAGGGCAGGAGAGGCGGGGCGCAGGGCAGGAGAGGCGGGGCGCAGGGCAGGAGAGGCGGGGCGCAGGGCAGGAGAGGCGGGGCGCAGGGCAGGAGAGGCGGGGCGCAGGGCAGGAGAGGCGGGGCGCAGGGCAGGAGAGGCGGGGCGCAGGGCAGGAGAGGCGGGGCGCAGGGCAGGAGAGGCGGGGCGCAGGGCAGGAGAGGCGGGGCGCAGGGCAGGAGAGGCGGGGCGCAGGGCAGGAGAGGCGGGGCGCAGGGCAGGAGAGGCGGGGCGCAGGGCAGGAGAGGCGGGGCGCAGGGCAGGAGAGGCGGGGCGCAGGGCAGGAGAGGCGGGGCGCAGGGCAGGAGAGGCGGGGCGCAGGGCAGGAGAGGCGGGGCGCAGGGCAGGAGAGGCGGGGCGCAGGGCAGGAGAGGCGGGGCGCAGGGCAGGAGAGGCGGGGCGCAGGGCAGGAGAGGCGGGGCGCAGGGCAGGAGAGGCGGGGCGCAGGGCAGGAGAGGCGGGGCGCAGGGCAGGAGAGGCGGGGCGCAGGGCAGGAGAGGCGGGGCGCAGGGCAGGAGAGGCGGGGCGCAGGGCAGGAGAGGCGGGGCGCAGGGCAGGAGAGGCGGGGCGCAGGGCAGGAGAGGCGGGGCGCAGGGCAGGAGAGGCGGGGCGCAGGGCAGGAGAGGCGGGGCGCAGGGCAGGAGAGGCGGGGCGCAGGGCAGGAGAGGCGGGGCGCAGGGCAGGAGAGGCGGGGCGCAGGGCAGGAGAGGCGGGGCGCAGGGCAGGAGAGGCGGGGCGCAGGGCAGGAGAGGCGGGGCGCAGGGCAGGAGAGGCGGGGCGCAGGGCAGGAGAGGCGGGGCGCAGGGCAGGAGAGGCGGGGCGCAGGGCAAAAAGAGGCGGGGCGCAGGGCAGGAGAGGCGGGGCGCAGGGCAGGAGAGGCGGGGCGCAGGGCAGGAGAGGCGGGGCGCAGGGCAGGAGAGGCGGGGCGCAGGGCAGGAGAGGCGGGGCGCAGGGCAGGAGAGGCGGGGCGCAGGGCAGGAGAGGCGGGGCGCAGGGCAGGAGAGGCGGGGCGCAGGGCAAAAAGAGGCGGGGCGCAGGGCAGGAGAGGCGGGGCGCAGGGCAAAAAGAGGCGGGGCGCAGGGCAGGAGAGGCGGGGCGCAGGGCAGGAGAGGCGGGGCGCAGGGCAGGAGAGGCGGGGCGCAGGGCAGGAGAGGCGGGGCGCAGGGCAGGAGAGGCGGGGCGCAGGGCAGGAGAGGCGGGGCGCAGGGCAGGAGAGGCGGGGCGCAGGGCAGGAGAGGCGGGACGCAGGGCAGGAGAGGCGGGGCGCAGGGCAGGAGAGGCGGGGCGCAGGGCAGGAGAGGCGGGGCGCAGGGCAGGAGAGGCGGGGCGCAGGGCAGGAGAGGCGGGGCGCAGGGCAGGAGAGGCGGGGCGCAGGGCAGGAGAGGCGGGGCGCAGGGCAGGAGAGGCGGGACGCAGGGCAGGAGAGGCGGGACGCAGGGCAGGAGAGGCGGGACGCAGGGCAGGAGAGGCGGGGCGCAGGGCAGGAGAGGCGGGGCGCAGGGCAGGAGAGGCGGGGCGCAGGGCAGGAGAGGCGGGGCGCAGGGCAGGAGAGGCGGGACGCAGGGCAGGAGAGGCGGGACGCAGGGCAGGAGAGGCGGGACGCAGGGCAGGAGAGGCGGGACGCAGGGCAGGAGAGGCGGGGCGCAGGGCAGGAGAGGCGGGGCGCAGGGCAGGAGAGGCGGGGCGCAGGGCAGGAGAGGCGGGGCGCAGGGCAGGAGAGGCGGGGCGCAGGGCAGGAGAGGCGGGGCGCAGGGCAGGAGAGGCGGGGCGCAGGGCAGGAGAGGCGGGGCGCAGGGCAGGAGAGGCGGGGCGCAGGGCAGGAGAGGCGGGGCGCAGGGCAGGAGAGGCGGGGCGCAGGGCAGGAGAGGCGGGGCGCAGGGCAGGAGAGGCGGGGCGCAGGGCAGGAGAGGCGGGGCGCAGGGCAGGAGAGGCGGGGCGCAGGGCAGGAGAGGCGGGGCGCAGGGCAGGAGAGGCGGGCGCAGGGCAGGAGAGGCGGGGCGCAGGGCAGGAGAGGCGGGGCGCAGGGCAGGAGAGGCGGGGCGCAGGGCAGGAGAGGCGGGGCGCAGGGCAGGAGAGGCGGGGCGCAGGGCAGGAGAGGCGGGGCGCAGGGCAGGAGAGGCGGGGCGCAGGGCAGGAGAGGCGGGGCGCAGGGCAGGAGAGGCGGGGCGCAGGGCAGGAGAGGCGGGGCGCAGGGCAGGAGAGGCGGGGCGCAGGGCAGGAGAGGCGGGGCGCAGGGCAGGAGAGGCGGGGCGCAGGGCAGGAGAGGCGGGGCGCAGGGCAGGAGAGGCGGGGCGCAGGGCAGGAGAGGCGGGGCGCAGGGCAGGAGAGGCGGGGCGCAGGGCAGGAGAGGCGGGGCGCAGGGCAGGAGAGGCGGGGCGCAGGGCAGGAGAGGCGGGGCGCAGGGCAGGAGAGGCGGGGCGCAGGGCAGGAGAGGCGGGGCGCAGGGCAGGAGAGGCGGGGCGCAGGGCAGGAGAGGCGGGGCGCAGGGCAGGAGAGGCGGGGCGCAGGGCAGGAGGAGAGGCGGGGCGCAGGGCAGGAGAGGCGGGGCGCAGGGCAGGAGAGGCGGGGCGCAGGGCAGGAGAGGCGGGGCGCAGGGCAGGAGAGGCGGGGCGCAGGGCAGGAGAGGCGGGGCGCAGGGCAGGAGAGGCGGGGCGCAGGGCAGGAGAGGCGGGGCGCAGGGCAGGAGAGGCGGGGCGCAGGGCAGGAGAGGCGGGGCGCAGGGCAGGAGAGGCGGGGCGCAGGGCAGGAGAGGCGGGGCGCAGGGCAGGAGAGGCGGGGCGCAGGGCAGGAGAGGCGGGGCGCAGGGCAGGAGAGGCGGGGCGCAGGGCAGGAGAGGCGGGGCGCAGGGCAGGAGAGGCGGGGCGCAGGGCAGGAGAGGCGGGGCGCAGGGCAGGAGAGGCGGGGCGCAGGGCAGGAGAGGCGGGGCGCAGGGCAAAAAGAGGCGGGGCGCAGGGCAGGAGAGGCGGGGCGCAGGGCAGGAGAGGCGGGGCGCAGGGCAGAGAAAGTGAGGGCAGGAGGAGTGGCACAGATGAGGAGTGATGGACAGGGCCCAGGCAAGCAGGCAGGCACACACAGACGGCAAGGAGAGCAGTAGAAAGAGCAGCAGGGAGCAGAACTGACAGCGAAGAGGGTGGCGTTGTTAGCCTCCTGTCGGTAATCGAGCTCGCCATACAGCCCCCTCCCAAACTCGTCCGCCAACGCTGCCAGGTCCGTGTTTATTCCCGCCACGCGCCTCACTGCCCGCAGCTGAAAGGGGTGGAAGGGGGGCAGGGGAGGGAGGGGAAAGGGAGTGACGGCACAGAACAGAAGCAGGCATGTGAGATGGTGCGCAAGGTGAGGGAAGTGAGAGTAGGCAATGGGTGTGACAGGTGAACACATAGGCAAAGAGCACGCAAAACGGAGAAGAGAGGGCTGACCAGCATGCGCAGGATGTGGATGTCTCTGGCGACGAGGAAGAGCACTCGCGGCCGCTGCACCTTCACCGCCACTCGCATGCCGTCCCGTGTTCGCCCCTTGTACACCTGTGGTGGTGGGTGGGTGGGGACACATACCGGCACATGGATACATGATCTTGGCGGGTGAAGGCATGGGGGCGCGTGCGTGCAATAGCAAAGCACAAAGCAGTGCTTCTGCCACCCGACACACCTTCCCTGCCGCCACTTGTGCTGCTGCGCTCCTGCTCCCTCGCTCTCACCTGCCCAAAACCCGAAACCCACACCTCCTGCGCTCTCAGCTCACCTGCCCGAATGAAGCCGCTGCAACGGGCGTGGGCGAGAGCAGGGGGAAGAGCGCAGCAGCGGGGCGGCCCAGCTCCCTCTCGATGACGGCCATGGCGTCTTCCGAGGGGAACGCTGGTAGACGGTCCTGCAGCTCTGCCAATACCTGGGGTTGGGGGAGGGGGATTAGGCATGGCACAAGGGTGTGAGAGCTGGGACACCCCAGTCGAGCTCCCTCTCCATGACGGCCATGGCATCTTCTGATGGGAACGCTGGTAGACGGTCCTGCAGCTCTGCCAATACCTGGGGTTGGGGGAGGGGGATTAGGCATGGCACAAGGGTGTGAGAGCTGGGACACCCCAGTCGAGCTCCCTCTCCATGACGGCCATGGCATCTTCTGATGGGAACGCTGGTAGACAGTCCTGCAGCTCTGCCAATACCTGGGGTTGGGGGAGGGGGATTAGGCATGGCACAAGGGTGTGAGAGCTGGGACACCCCAGTCGAGCTCCCTCTCCATGACGGCCATGGCATCTTCTGATGGGAACGCTGGTAGACGGTACTGCAGCTCTGCCAATACCTGGGGTTGGGGGAGGGGGATTAGGCATGGCACAAGGGTGTGAGAGCTGGGACACCCCAGTCGAGCTCCCTCTCCATGACGGCCATGGCATCTTCTGATGGGAACGCTGGTAGACGGTCCTGCAGCTCTGCCAATACCTGGGGTTGGGGGAGGGGGATTAGGCATGGCACAAGGGTGTGAGAGCTGGGACACCCCAGTCGAGCTCCCTCTCCATGACGGCCATGGCATCTTCTGATGGGAACGCTGGTAGACGGTCCTGCAGCTCTGCCAGTACCTGGGGTTGGGGGAGGGGGATTAGGCATGGCACAAGGGTGTGAGAGCTGGGACACCCCAGTCGAGCTCCCTCTCCATGACGGCCATGGCATCTTCTGATGGGAACGCTGGTAGACGGTCCTGCAGCTCTGCCAGTACCTGGGGTTGGGGGAGGGGGATTAGGCATGGCACAAGGGTGTGAGAGCTGGGACACCCCAGTCGAGCTCCCTCTCCATGACGGCCATGGCATCTTCTGATGGGAACGCTGGTAGACGGTCCTGCAGCTCTGCCAATACCTGGGGTTGGGGGAGGGGGATTAGGCATGGCACAAGGGTGTGAGAGCTGGGACACCCCAGTCGAGCTCCCTCTCCATGACGGCCATGGCATCTTCTGATGGGAACGCTGTTAGACGGTCCTGCAGCTCTGCCAATACCTGGGTTTGGGGGAGGGGGATTAGGCATGGCACAAGGGTGTGAGAGCTGGGACACCCCAGTCGAGCTCCCTCTCCATGACGGCCATGGCATCTTCTGATGGGAACGCTGGTAGACGGTCCTGCAGCTCTGCCAATACCTGGGGTTGGGGGAGGGGGATTAGGCATGGCACAAGGGTGTGAGAGCTGGGACACCCCAGTCGAGCTCCCTCTCCATGACGGCCATGGCATCTTCTGATGGGAACGCTGGTAGACGGTCCTGCAGCTCTGCCAGTACCTGGGGTTGGGGGAGGGGGATTAGGCATGGCACAAGGGTGTGAGAGCTGGGACACCCCAGTCGAGCTCCCTCTCCATGACGGCCATGGCATCTTCTGATGGGAACGCTGGTAGACGGTCCTGCAGCTCTGCCAGTACCTGGGGTTGGGGGAGGGGGATTAGGCATGGCACAAGGGTGTGAGAGCTGGGACACCCCAGTCGAGCTCCCTCTCCATGACGGCCATGGCATCTTCTGATGGGAACGCTGGTAGACGGTCCTGCAGCTCTGCCAATACTTGGGGTTGGGGGAGGGGGATTAGGCATGGCACAAGGGTGTGAGAGCTGGGACACCCCAGTCGAGCTCCCTCTCCATGACTGCCATGCCATCTTCTGATGGGAACGCTGGTAGACGGTCCTGCAGCTCTGCCAATACCTGAGAAGTGAAGGTGGGACCGGGGTGGGAAGGGAGAGGGGGGGTAGGCACAGCACAAGGATGTGAGAGGTGGAGCTGGAGGGGCAGGAACCTGCACCTCAACAAGCTTCCTCTTTAACACCAACATGGCGTCCTGCGATGGGAACGCTGGTAGGCGATCCTGCAGCTCTGCCAATACCTGGTGGGGGGAGGGTAGTTAGGCGCAACACAAGGATGTGAGAGGCGGAGTGGCAGGAACTCACACCTTAGTCGAGCTCCCTCTCGATGACAGGCGGTCCTGTAGCTCTGCTAGCACCTGCTGGATGAGGGGGAGACGGGGGGGGAGGAGTGGGGAGAGACAGGGGAGGGGAGGGAGGAGGGGTGGGATGGAGGGAAGACGGGACTCAAGCGCAACACAAAGACGTGCGGCCAGGGGACGGATCATGAGTCGCGGGGACAGGGGGGTGAGGGAGGAAAAGGGAGTTGGACTGAAACGAGCATCAGCCACCCGAGCCTTCACAGCTTTGCAGGAACGAGAACCCCAGGCCCGAACTACAAAAACCTCCCAACAACCCCCCCCCACACTCCCTCTTGACGGCCCTTCCCCCGCACACACTTGTTTTCCCACGCCCCTGCCTCTCACCTTGGCAGTGTCTGGCCCCACCACGTCCGGCCGTGCTGACAGCGACTGCGCCACTGGGGACAGGAGGGAGGGAGTAGGGGTGAAGGGGCCGGGAGGTCGGAGAGGAGGAGAGGATGGTGGGATGAGTGGTACTGGAGGGTAGAGGGAAGGGAATGCATGGTTCCGGGGGCACAGCTCAGGTGCATTCCTCGGGTGACATGGTGACGGTGGCAGCTGTGGGGGCTTGCATGAGGAGGGATGTGCGTGCGCACCCTACCTTTGATGAAGGTGGGGCGGGCATGAGACATGGGGCATGATGTGAGGTGGGTGCCCCTCTCACCCTTTATGAACGTGGGCCCGAGGCGCAGCAGCGTGCGCTTGAGTTTGAGTGCGCTGTGCTGGCGGATAGCTGCGATGCGCTCGTCCCCCGCACTCACTCCCCCCGCCTCCCTCGCCCGTATGGCGCCCGTGTCCCGAGCCACCTGCACCCACGTCGCTGCTAGTAGCACTGATATCTGTGTGGGTGACGTTAGAGGGAGGCAGCGAGGGGTAGTGGGCAAGTGTGGCAGAGCAGGCGAGCAGCAAAAGTTAAGAGCAGCAACTCAATGCCTGTATGGCGCCTTTATCCCTTGCCACCTGCACCCACGTCGCTGCCAGCAGCACTAATATCTGTGTGAGGAGGGAGGGCAATGGGGACCAGTGGGGAAGGGGAGGGCGGGCGAGGGTGTGATAGTAGAAGGGGTGACAGTGAGAAAGAGCGTGGGGCAGTGGGGGGAAGAGGGGGAAGCGGGGGGCAGTGGGAGAGAGTGTGGGCCATTCATGGTTACGGTTTGAGCAATGCAGCTAGTCCATCCATGTGCATGCCCACGGGCGCAACTTGAGGGTGCGCAGGAGCACGATGTGGCGAGTGAGGGAAAGTGTGGGTCAGTGGGGGTGAGAGGGGGTGAGAGGGGGAAGCACCCATGCGCATGGCCCACGGGCGCACCTTGAGGGTGCGCAGGAGCACGATGTGCGGGCGGCGGTTGAAGTAGTGTGCCACGTCAGCAGGGTCGTACTCGTACTGCAGCGGAACGCGCCAGCTCTCCGCCCACCACCGCGCCACCTCCCCCAGCGCGCGCACGTACCTCGCGTCCCCCGCCAGTATCCCGCGCGCGCTCGCCCGCGCGGACGCTGCGCGGGGCATACGGCGATGGAGAGGGGGGAGTGGCGGGGAGAGGCGGGGGGAAGGGAGAAAGGGATTGAGGCAGACGCGGGCGCCGTGAGGGCTAGAAGGTGCGATACGCGCTGTAGCAATGTGAGCAAGTGCGCGACGGACTGGCGGGGCAATTGCGCAGCGGGATAGCGGAACGGGTGCGCAGCGGGACCGCGGGGAGCGAATGCGCGCGCACCGGGGTATTTGGGCGGAAGCGGAGGCATGGGCCGGCGGACGGCGGTCTCGTCTTCGAGGAAGCGCAGCTCGACGACGTCGCGCACCCACCCCGCCCACGACCAGTGCGACAAAAAGCTATCCTCCTCCTCCTCCTCTTCCCCTTCCCCTTCGAAACCTGCTTCCTCCGCCGCCGATCGCTCCCGCGTCGCCCTCTCGTCGTCACTTAACTCCTTCAATATCTCTTCTGCGCTCGTCTCCCGCCCTTCCGCTGCCCTCCGCGCCGATCCGTCCCCGCGCGCGGTCTGCGCCGATCGTTCCCCGGCCAGTCCCGCGTCTGTTCGTCTCTCGCTCGAGCCGCCCTCCGATGCAGTCGTCGCTTCCACGACCGGGCTCGCCCTGGCTTGACACGTGGCATCGGGCCGCGGAGACACCGATGGTTGAGGCAACGATGGACTAAAGAGCGATGGGTACTGAACACCACGCATTCGGCTTCCTGAACTTAATCTACTCGCATTACGCTTCCGATTTTCGTGTAGAGACGACGACGCTACGGCAGACTGCCGTTGTGCACTCCGATGCGGCTGCGAACCGCCTTCTAGTCGCGGCGCGGTCCCTCGTGCCTGGAGCGGATCCCATACTGCTTGCCGCAATCGACGGCGCGGCGCGAGCAGGCCGCGTGGTTCTATGCAGGGAGCGCGGCTCACGGACAGCGTTACTCCGACGCGGTCGTGCATTGCGCTCGCCGTAGCGGATATCAGTACTCGAGAGGAAAACAATGCACGGGTATCGCGAGGTATCAGTGAACACCTAGCCTTACAATCGATCGTCACGGCTTCAGACTCGGCATGCTCGAACAAGCTCCTGTCATCGCTAATGCTGGAGATGCGTTAATAGCTCCCAACTTCGTAACGCGTATAAGCTGCTGCTGATTATGCTATCACGCACCATGCAGTCTCTAGACCGTGCAATGCAACCTCGATGGATGGAATCTAGGAGCCCGCTGCGGAACGCGGTGGGCCACAGGGTGGTGGCGCGGCCTGACACGTGTCAAACGTGAAGTGGCACGAACTGCCAATCGACCAGTCTGTTCCGCCTGATAGGGCATATATAAATCCGATAAACGCGCCATAGTGTACACATATTTTACACTCTAACATATAAGCAAACAGCCCACTCAGAACTAACTATGGGACCTTGAAAAATCGTTTGATCGACATCTGGTTGCCAGCTTCAAAAACCTCAGATTCCATTTTTCTACGCTTAGGCGCCATTCCAGAACCCTTTGCCCCTTTAGCATGTCGTTTCGTAGACACAGGAGATCTTAGCTTGGAAGAAGTGACGGTCGCAGCAACAGGGGAAGCAGAAGCAGGACCTGGTGGGTGCTGCTCGGACTGTGAGGAGGATTGAGAAGCGTGGGTGCGCATATCCTGGGGAATAGGTGTCACAGGGACCAGCACTTCAGCCAAGCCTCTCTCACTGCACCGCTCACCACCACCCTCTTCTTTCTCATTGCCACTGGAACCATCCTTGGCTTGCTCCTCACTCGCCCCATCACCTACATTAGCCCGAGCCCCAGCCTCCACTGGTGCTTCCTGCACCCCCGCCGGCTGTTTCTCCTCCTGTATACTGCCTCCCTCCTCACTTTTCACTTCGTGCCCTTCTCTCTCTGCACCTCCTCCTGTCTCCGCTTCTTGCCTGTCCACCCCTCCTGTGCACACCACATCAGTGGGTGGCGGTTTTTGTCTCTTGCGAGCGAAGAGCTGGGTGATTGGGGTGGATGCGAGCGCCGGCTTCAATGCAATCTGCACAGCAGCGGGCAGTGGGAGAATGGGGGGCAACCATACGGGGTGCAGCAGACACACCAGTCCAGATACGGCAAAACAAGTGGCAGTTAGAGGAACAATGCCTGCCGGCCATCTGCTTCCTCCCAGCCCACCAGGCAACCAGTAATGGTGAATCTACCCCCATCCCCTTCCTCTACCCAACCATGCACCCATCCCCCTTCTCCCTCCCGCCCATCCCTTAGCATTTGCGTGATCTCACCGGCTGCACACACTGCGGGCCGTCGAAGGCCGGCTTGCCCACTTCTGGCGTCACTGCGTGCCACACCTGCCACGCGGGGGAGGTGAGCGGGGTTAAAGGGGGGAGGGGGGAGACGGTGATCAAGATAGAGCCGTGCAAAATAGAGCAGAACGGACAGGCAGGCAGGCAGGCGGGCAGGCAGGCAGAGAAGGATGGGACGAGGGCAACAGCAGGAGAGTGGTATGGTACGGACCAGGTCGGGGTGGTTGTAGGGCGAGCAGCACTGGGTGATGGCGTCAGGCCCTGAGAGCTTGCCGTGCAGCCATGCTGTGATGTGGTGCTGTGATGGCAGGATGGCCGGCAAGCGGTCTGATGGGGGAGAGGGGAGAGTGAACGGGTGAGCAGTGCACAGCTAAGGGAGAAGCTTGATGAGTGGATTCGGGCATGCAATGAAAGGTGTGATGGGACGACGAAAAGCATGCGGCCTGATGGCAGGCAGGAAGGGCGGGGGGGAAAGGCGATCAGCGCACAGCAAGGGGAAACGAGGTGAAGCTCAAAGAGTGAGGGTGGCACGGCAGGGGCGGCAGGGGGTCAGGCTGGGAGGGAAGGAGGGCAGCTAGCCTCACCATGTAACCATGTTAGCATGAGTGGGAATGGGTGGTGGTTGTGTCACCATGTAATGTAACCATGTTACCATGGTGGAAGTGGGTGGTGGTTGGCTCACCATGCAGCCACTGCAGGCGCTGTGAAGCCGCCGTTGTGACTATTGTGAAGGTGAACAGTCGCTCGCCTGCCGTTGCAGCGAAAAAGGCATCAGGAACGACAGCCAGATGAAGTGTCGAGGGAGTGAGGAAAGAGATGGCGAAACGCATAGATTGAGGAGTGTAAATGGGTGGAAGCGAGCTACTCTTGTGCGTGTGGAAGTGCATGAATAGACTTGAACAAGGACAACTCCATTCAGCAAAAGGTCCTGCCGTTCTCGCCCCTCCACGCACAATTGTGCCTTGTCGGCTCACCCCCAACCGTGTGCAATACCCCTTCTCCCCCTCTCACCTTGTGCGTCACGCCAGCAGTCAAACAGTCCCGCCATCACCATCGGCCTCCCTCCGTTCCCCCGACTCATTGCGCTTGCTGTCTCCCCCAGCCCCCCACCGTGCATGTCTTACCAACCCCCCCACCTCTCACCCTGCGCGTTGTTCCAGCAGTCAAACAGCCCGGCCATCACCATTCCCCTCCCCACCCCTTTCCCCCACTCTTTGTGCTTGTTGCCTCCCCTTCCCCCGTCCCCAACTCACCCTGCGCATCACGCCAGCAGTCAAACAGCCCGGCCATCACCATCGGCCTTTCCCCGTTCCCCTCACTGGCTGCGCTTGCTGTCTTCCCCAGCCCCCCACCATGCTTGTCATTCCCCCCCACCCCACCAACTCACCCTGCGCGTCACGCCAGCAGTCAAACAGCCCCGCCATCACCATCGGCCTCCCGTCACTCATGTGGATGTAGAACGGCTGCTTCTTGGAACCTTCCTTCTTCCACTCGTAGAACCTGGCATCGGGAGAGGGGTAGGATGGAGGAGTGAGAAGGCATCCCATGTTAAACTGACTGCAGGTAGTATCTGCATCCTTCCCACGCCCCTCATACCTCCCATGCCTTCTCACTCCCCACGCGCCTCACCCCTTCTCACCCCCTCACATCCCTTGCACCCCTCTCTCTCACCCCTCCCACCCTCCCTCTCAACCCTCCCACCATTTCTCTCACCCCTCCCCCCCACCCCTCTCTCTCACACCTTCCCCCCACCCCTCTCTCTCACACCTTCCCCCCACCCCTCTCTCTCACACCTTCCCCCCACCCCTCTCTCTCACACCTCCCCTCCCACCCCTGTCGCTCACCCCTCCAGCAGCACGACGCAGCGCTGGGAGGGCAGCAGGCGGCAGAAGGATGGCTTGGCGTGCAGCGACTCACACCGCGCATTGAACTGGGTGTTGGGGGGGGGGGGGGGGGGGGGGGGGGGGGGGGGGGTGGCGGGGAAGAGGAGGTGGGGGGTGAGGGACAGGGGGAAAGACGGGTGGGGGTGAGAAGGCGGAAGGACGGTTTGGCGTGCAGCGACTCACAGCGCGCGTTGAACTGGGTGGTTGGAGAGGCGAGCAAGGGGGGAAGGGGGGAGCAAGGTGTGGGGAAAGAGGTGAGTGAGGGGGAAGGAGAGAGGAGGTTGCGGGGAGAAAGCGGAGAGGAGGGGACGAGGGGGTAAGGAGAATTGGGAAATAGACAGGAAAGAATTGGGGGAAGAGGGACAGCTGGCACATGAAGCGAGTCACTGCATTTCACGCCAATGTGTGCATTGATTGACCGTCATCCCCATGGCCAACTTCCCACCCCGACCACACCAACCGTCACACCACCATGCGCAAGTGGTCGCTCGCGCGGCTCACAGCACTGCGTGATGGACCCCCATCCCCATTAACTGCCCACCCCCATCCCCATCCCCACCCCCACCCCCACCCCCACCCCCACCCCCACCCCATCCCCACCCCCACCCCCACCCCCACCCCCACCCCCACCCCCACCCCCACCACCATCACACCATGCGGAAGTGGTCGGGCGGCTGTGCCTTGCTGCAGAACGACGGCACCAGCCCCCACTTCATCACCTGCACCTCCCGCTCTTCCCCCTCCGCCTGCCCCTTCCGCTCCCCCTCCGCCTGCTCCCATTGCGCCTGCCCCTTCCCCTCCCGTTTCCCCTCCGCCTGCCCCTTCCGCTCCTCCTCAGCCTGCTCCTCCCCTTCTCCCTCCGCTTGATGTTCCTGCTCCGCTTCTCCCCCCTTCACTCTCTCTTCCCCGGCCTCCTCCTGCGCGCGCCCCTCTTCGTGGGCCTCTTCCGCCTCCGCGCAGCTCTCCGCGGCTCCTTCCGATTCCGCAGGGGCCAACTTGGCGGAAGCGGAAGCAGCGTGCTGGGAGGCGGACGGGGTGGCGGAAGCGGCGGCGCGGACGACGGGCAGAAAGGTGCCGGGCGCGACGTTGAAGGATGGGCGGAACCTGTCGGCGCGCGGAGCACAGACAAGCGCGGGCGCAGAGGCGGGCACATGCTATGAGTTGCGGGAGACGGCGCATGAGCCACGCGGCGCGCTGAATAAGCTAATGAAACGATGCGCGATGCGACAACGAAGCGACGTGAGCGACGACGACCGGTAAACGAGACGAGAGCGAGTAAAGAGAGGAACGTAGGCACCGCGGTGCGCCTGCTTCTCCGTGAGCCATGCCAGATCGAGATTCGAGAAATATGGGGGAAAGGGGTGCATGTCGCTTAAAAACGAGGCGATGGAGGCAAGAGTCGCGGATCACGCACAGATGCTGGTCGCGCCAGTCGGGCCGCGCGCCGGTCGCGCGTGTGACCGCGTCTGGCGACAGCGTGCAACGCGCGCGCCCGCACATCGCGGCGACGTCTGAACCGACCGCCTAAGGAAATAGAGACGGAGGACGAAATCGTCAACCGCGTTGGCTGGAAATCTAAGAAATCGCCGTCTTGATTAGAAAGAGTGGATTGGCGAAGCCGTCGCAATCGTCTGTCAGTTTCAAATTTCAACCTGGGCGACACGGTTGTGTGCTACACTGCTGCCTGGTGTGATGTCGTCAAGGTGACGGCACGTCGGGGAAGGATTCTGTTCTGGCCGAGACAGTTGCAGAATTGGCGCCAAGCTTCTTTTGTTCCTGTGGCGGGGAAGTGAGAACGTGGGTGGTGGTGGTGGTGGCGACTGTATTGCCCCTGACTATGATCCGCTTTAGAGGAATTCAGTGTGAATCGTTACAGCGGATATCGGAAAGGCTCCGATGGATAGAGGTTATGGTTTCCCACTTCAGGCCCAAGTCGAAATCATAAACCCCAGGTAACTCAAACTAACGCGGCGATGAATTTCTCATTCCTAACGCGTACATCAAATTCCTTGTTTCCCATTTCCGGCGTGCTCTGCCATTTTGTGGCGTGCTTGGCGGCGTTCTTCCCGGGACCTGGCGTGCGGAAAGTCGGTGCGGGAGGTGATTGCGCGGAAGAGCGCGTTGCGCGCGCGGATAGGACGTGCAGGTGCAGGTAATCTCGCGACCAGCACGTGCATCTAGCGCTGGCGAGGAGTCGTAGATCCGCGACAGTCTTCGAGAGTCGTAGGCAGTTGGCGATAGTCGGCGAAAGCCAGCGACGCAAGTGTCAAAAGTCGGAACGGATCGAGAACTTGAGACGGCGCGGTAGAGCATTCGGCGAAAAAAAAATGTGTATCTATTCCCAGCTCGAAAAATATTTGAGGAATGTCCGCGTTTGACGGTAGAGAATGAAAGCCAGGAGACGCGAGTGGTCTTCGCAGTGGGGACGAGCCGATGCGTCACCGAAGGCAGGGTGTCTTGTGGGGCCGCCTGGGTCTATCATTACAGAGCTTGCATTTTGCAATGGCTTGCGTAGCCCATCCAAACTGCGCATTTCCCTCTCTGCCCTGCGCCAACCTCCCCCATCCGCTGACCCTTGAAGCAAATACCCTCTCCCCCGCTCCTCGCTCCCCCTTCCCCTGCGCCAGGCGCGGCGTCATGGCGTCACGCGCGCAGCAGCTGCGGGGGATGCTGGGCCGCACAAGGCGGGCGTGCGCCGTTTCACGGGATTCGTTGCTCTCTGCCACGTGGCATCTCGCGGTTGCGCCGTACGCATCACTGTTAACTACTAGGCCCGCGCATAGCGCAGCAGCACCTAGCGCCGCGGGGAATGCAGCAGCAGCTGGTGGACCAGCAGGCGCAGCAGCACAGGCGGCGGCGCAGTCTTCTTTCCTACAGTCATTTGAGGCCGTTGGTGTGCATCTACAGCTGCAAGCATCCGCACCCGTTAGCCTGCGGTCCCTGGGAGTTTTACACTGCACTTCCCAGTCATCCCTACCCCCCAATGCTCTTCCCCCGTCCCCCGCCCACATGCTGCTCTGTAAACCATGGGGGGTACAGCCTCAGCAGCCCCTGAGTGGATTGCCTTGGGTGAAGCTGGTTGTGGGTGGGAGAGGTACGACTCACTGTCAGCCAGTCGCTGCCTTTCACTCGTGCGCGCAGCCACAGAAGTTGAGCGCCGAGCTGCTCCTCCGCCTGCCACGTGGCATGCAGCCGTTGGTGCTGCGACCAGTGGAAGCAGCAACCGGAGTGCAGCAGGTGAGGTGGGGCTGGGTGGGATAAGGTGGTGTGGGATGGGGTGGGGTGGGATGCAGCAGCTATGTAGGGTGCCTCTGGCTGATTATAGGTTTGGATAGCAGGGAGGTGGGTTGAGTGTGAAAGGTCAGGGCACACATCCAGATTTGGCCCCACCAGGCATGCCCCACCATGCGATGCCCCACCATACGATGCAACACCATGCCATGCCCCCCCACCATACGATGCCCCACCATGCGATGCCCCACCATGCGATGCCCCACCATGCACCGTGCCCCACCATGCGTGCTATGCCCCACCATGCGTGCTATGCCCCACCATGCGTGCTATGCCCCACCATGCGTGCTATGCCCCACCATGCGTGCTATGCTCCACCATGCGTGCTATGCCCCACCATGCGTGCTATGCTCCACCATGCATGCTATGCTCCAAGTACACATTGTACCCATCGCCCACTCGCGCCCCCCAACCCCATCTAATGCTTCCAATGCTTCCCCTGCAGCAGCATCGGTGCTACGCCAGCAGCACACATGGCAGCAGCAACAAGGACAGCGGCAGCAGTGGCGGCAGCAGTGGCGGCAGCAGTGGCGGCAGCAGCTGGCGGGAGGTGGTAAGGCAGGAGGAGGAGGACGTGTTCAGCAGCATCACCGACAAGTTTCCCCAACGCCCCATGTCCGCTGCTATGCATGCCATGGCCCGGCTCCCAAGCTGCACACTGTACCCACCACCCACACGCTCTCTCCCCCACCCCCTCTCTCTCCCCCCAATTCCTTCCTGCAGCAGCATCGGTGGTATGCCACACAGGGCGGCAGCAGCAGCAGGGGCAATGAGGGAGGCAGCAGCAGGCGGGAGGTGGTACGGCAGGAGGAGGAGGACGTGTTCAGCAGCATCACCGACAAGATCCCTGAACGCCCCGTCTCCGCCGCCGAGGGCGCGTCGTACTCCATCGTCATCCTCGCAGCGCTGGCTGTGGCGGCCGGGGCGGCGTATTTTGTTGTCAAGGAGCTGCTGCTGGAGCCCAAGGAGTGCGTCTGCAAACATGGGGAGGGGAAGTGTGGGAGAAGGAATGGAGGGGTTGCGGATCGCTTGCTTTGCATGTCATTGTGAAAGCATGCGCCTGCGAATTGGCTGTGAGAGGGGTGATGTACTTGGGTACCGCATGTTCATGCCTTGAATTGACGGACTCGTGTGCTTGCTATGCTGCAGATACAAGGTGTTTAATAAGGCCCTTCAGCGCGTGCAGAACGACCCTCAGGTGCGCCCCACATCCGTTTGCGCACATCTTCTTCTGTGCACACCTACAAAGCTGCACAGAACTTTTCACTCTACACTTGACAAATGCTTTCCCAGCTTGTAGCACGTGCTTCAGCTGTTCATTCCCGCCCCATCTCCTGTTTGATATTTGCTCTCCAATGATTCCATCCACTCGCTTATGCTCCATGTGCATGCCATGGAACTGAATCATGCTCTGCCTCGTCATGTGCATCAGGTGATATCACGGCTGGGGTCTCCAATCACGGGGTACGGCCAGGAGAGCCGCAACCGGGCGGCACGGCAGCGAATCAGCCACCGCGTGTGGACGGATGAAGAAGGGGTGGAGCGGATCCAGGTACACCTTGTATGCTGGACCCTGGTGCACAGGTTCCTTTCATTTCGTTATTTACTTGAGTTTGGTCGCTCGTTGTGGTGTCGCATATCGTCGAGCTGTGTTCCATTGTCCTGCCATCTGTTTGGTGTGCTCACCTGTGGCAGGTTCAATTCCACATCCGAGGTACAGGGGGCACGGGCCTTGTACACGCTGAGATGTTCAAAGACAGTGATGATGGCGGAGCTTGGAAATTCACGTACCTTCTGGTTGATGTAACGAACCCATCTCCAGCAAGGCTCATGTTGGAATCATACGTTCCAACATGACCGCATTATGTTCGTGACAGGTAGAGGTAGCGTGCTTGCGTGTAACATTAGAGGATCCCCTATGTGGAGTATTGGAAATATGACGACGTATGGAATGCTCAATCTCAACCTAATGAAGATTACTACATGCTTGTGCGTTTGGGTGGTTGTTACGCGTATGACCCCGTTTGTTGACCGCAATTCAACAACATCCACTCGCCACCACATTCAAAAAATTGGAGCACACTCATTCTGTGGCTGAAACAGCACCTGCCAGCCACCAAAACTCCTGGATTGACTCTTCGTGTCGCACTGGAATTTCGCCCCTCAAATTTTCAACAAACCCCGCCAAACCGGCATCTCGACCTGACAGTGCCACCGTGGCATCCCTGACCCCGACGCCAATAAAAATCCCCGCGGCTCGCTGGTGCCGTGAGTGTCTGTCGCCAGAGCAATTCGAACATCGCTTCCCCCTGGGCTGGTCGCGGCTCGTAACTTCCCCCTCATCGCGAACCGGATGTGTGTAGCTCAGAGACCATCTTCCCCCATCTCTCTCCGCCTGCCCCCCATATCCCTCTCATGATTGGCCCAAGTCTCCGCAGAAGCCCCAGTGTGGCGGACCTATTGGGCATTTATCTTGGCGATAACACTCATCGGGCTCGATTGCACGCGAGTTAAGCCACGTGTCTAAATCGTAACAAAAGTATCTTCTGGTTGCCTACATGGTAACCAACATTGCACATCTGGTCACCATTTTTTCCAGACTGGTAATGAACAGTGCATTCCGATTTCCAAACTGGTAACTCGTCGAAACAACCGTGATATACACCGTACGTACCTCGTATGACTCGGATTTGAACGTACAACACAACCAAGCTCCAGTCACAGCATAATTCCCTTGCCCAAATCGTCCCGCTACCTCCGAACCCTAATCACACCAACAAGTTAGTTGTCACCCTCGTGAGCGCTGATCTGTCGACTATGGAGCGCAGCGCCCCATATAGGTATGTTTCCGACCCGTGGTCTTCACGCCGTATTCATTGTAGTGTGCCCTTATATTTCCGTACACGAGCATGGCGCCGCAATCAGCGCTGCGCCATGCAGCCAAGTCATGGCGCAGCCCACAAATGCGCCATGCCAAGGCATGGCGCCACAATCGGGGCTGCGCCATGCAGCCAAGGCATGGCGCAGCCCGCAAATGCGCCCGCAAATGCGCCATGCCAAGGCATGGCGCCACAATCGGGGCTGCGCCATGCAGCCAAGGCATGGCGCAGCCCGCAAATGCGCCATGCCAAGGCATGGCGCCACAATCGGGGCTGCGCCATGCAGCCAAGGCATGGCGCAGCCCGCAAATGCGCCATGCCAAGGCATGGCGCCACAATCGGGGCTGCGCCATGCAGCCAAGGCATGGCGCAGCCCGCAAATGCGCCATGCCAAGGCATGGCGCCACAATCGGGGCTGCGCCATGCAGCCAAGGCATGGCGCAGCCCGCAAATGCGCCATGCCAAGGCATGGCGCCACAATCGGGGCTGCGCCATGCAGCCAAGGCATGGCGCAGCCCGCAAATGCGCCATGCCAAGGCATGGCGCCACAATCGGGGCTCCGCCATGCAGCCAAGGCATGGCGCAGCCCGCAAATGCGCCATGCCAAGGCATGGCGCCACAATCGGGGCTCCGCCATGCAGCCAAGGCATGGCGCAGCCCGCAAATGCGCCATGCCAAGGCATGGCGCCACAATCGGGGCTGCACCATGTAGCCAAGGCATGGCGCAGCCCCCAAATGCGCCATGCCAAGGCAAGGCGCCACACTCGGGGCTGCGCCATGCAGCCAAGGCATGGCGCAGCCCGCAAATGTGCCATGCATGTAGCAATGTTTGCAACATTTTTATGTCTCGTTCGTTCATTTTTAGGGCATGGCGCAGCAGGCGGACCAACAGCGGGCGGTTCAGCAGCGCGTGTGGCTGCAGCAGATGGGTATGCATTGGCAGGGAGTTAGCGTCTCTATGCCGGAGTCAGGGATTGCCACATCTTATAATGTGGGTGGCATGTATAGAGGGGTTGACACACCACGAGAAGGGTTGTACTGGCAATACCCATGGACTGTGCCCATCCAGTCACACATGAATCAGCAATGGCCATCGTATGGAGCGCCATTCCACCCCATACAAGTTGCGGACGGTGGTGCTGCAGGTGGACAAGGTGGAATTGAATTCTCTGCAGAACAGGTTGAAGAACATGAGTAGACCCACTGTTGAGCTAAAGCTCATGCATTCATCGTGAACAACAGATCGCCATGATCTCAAGCATTTTGGGCTTGTAGTGACTAAAGGGGGGTTCCAACACATGTGCATTTTAAGTACTTTGCATGCAGTATAGGTACCTGTTTGCAATTTATATATTTTTTAACCTATAACATGGACAAAACCAGTACCCTAAACTGCACGTAATGGCAGGTATCCTACCATGCCGCATTTTATGATGTTTGTCAAATACGGTACTACGGACGGTAACATGTTTGATTTCCAGATATGTTGTTTATATTTATAAGAAACGAGTACTGCACTTGTGTAGACACAGTATTCACAATCTATTTTAATTTCGTAATCCCTAATCAACGTGTAAAAATGATTTATCGTTTTCCTATCATTTACAAATGTACAAGTTATACACGTGAAATTAGGTCATAAATGTTACAATGCGAAGCAAATATCCATACCATATTTCGTTTTGCCGAGTCATACAAGGTACGTACGGTGTACATCACGGTTGTTTCGACGAGTTACCAGTTTGGAAATCGGAATGCACTGTTCATTACCAGTCTGGAAAAAATGGTGACCAGATGTGCAATGTTGGTTACCATGTAGGCAACCAGAAGATACTTTTGTTACGATTTAGACACGTGGCTTACCTCGCGTGCAATCGAGCCCGATGAGTGTTACCGCCGAGATGAATGCCCGGACCTATTAGCAGCGTCGGGGGACAGACCAGCGGAAACTCTAGGGACCGCAGGCATGGGCGCAAGCGATCAGAACGGCTTGATGCGCGGATGGATGCCCGTCAGGCGTCAACGACGACATCAGGCGAGGCACGGCAGTCCCAGGGGCAGACAGAGCAGGCAGTTGGGTTTCGGCTCAGACAGAACCCGCAGAGACGAACAACGGAGCGCGTCGCTTGCGCTGTCGCCGTCGACTACTTTTGATGCTTCGAGAATTCGCAGTGCGACCGCTGGTGGTGGAGGCGTGCTGTGTGGCGTCGTGCCTTTGGCACAGCGTTTGGTCCTTGCAGAGCAGCCATGGTCAGGAACACGCAGCTTGGCAACTCCCTAGTGTAGGCATGCTCTGTGCTTCATGTGGGATACAGTCAAAACGAAATCTTGGACGCTATCTCCTTCGTGAGGGGTATTGTCGCAGGAGTGACATCGCTCAGTCAACGGAACCACCCTTTTGCCAGTTGATATTCGAAATGCACAACATTCAGCTAAAAAGCATTTGCTTTTGCGACTTCCCCTCCAGTAATAGCTCGAACAGCAAGCAGTCTGGCTTGCAAATTTCCATGTAGTGCCGCTGGTCGAGCAGCGGTTGCATTTGCAGTCTCGTAACCAGTAGCTCTCATAAAGCGGCACGTTGGCAATTCAGGTAATGGGTCCTAGTATCGCCAGCCCGATAACGCTCCCTGTTCCATCCATAGCACAGTCCGCCTGCAACGCTCCGCGCCCGCCGGGAGCGGGCCATAGCGACGCGCTTAGTCCTCTCCACGCCGCGTCGCTTGGCCCAGCCGCATCGCAGTCAGAGTCCATGGACGTGCGCGGGACACACGCTAGCGCTGACGTGGATCACGAGAGCAACGATCGATGGCAGCAGTGGCAGGAGGAGCGACAGCGGGAAACATCTAGCGCGCTCGAGCCGACTCCTAAAAGGCTACGCGGCTCGTACCGCTGTCGTCGCTGCGGCCAGCCTAAGAAAGGCCACGTGTGCCCGCTGACGTCACCCTCTCCCGCACCGCCGTACGCGCGTCGTCCATGTCAGTCCAATCCGCACCACGCGAACACCCACTCCCATCCGCCCAACCCCTCTTCTTCCGTCGGATGCGGCGACCCGTCGTGCGGCGGCGCGTGTGGCAACTCCCGCGACTGCGGATTCGATTCGCCCAGCGGGATCACCCGCGCGGACGTGCGCAAGCCTGCGTCATGCAGCATGGGGAACATGCAGCCGCTGCGCCTCCCCGACGCTTCCGCCGGGCCAGCGGACTCCGCCAACGCGTACACTGCGGACGGCGGACGCTCCTCCGCGTGCCAGGGCGGGCCGAACGCGCATATAAGCCTCACCGCGCCTGCGCTCACCGCATCGTGCCGCAGCCTCCCCAGGTACTGCAAAGCAGCGCGTGTTGTTGATTAGGCACACGCCATGGCATCCTTCCGTGACGAATTCCAAAAGCCGAATTTTTCTTGTCGGCGTTGCCATAATCCCGAACCCAATCTGCCGTTTTGTCGCATGTCCATGTCCGTTCCACTCATATATAGTCCACTCTGAGGCAGAGTCTCAGCGCCGGAAGTTATTACGGTAATAGATCTCATGACCATGCTCTTCCCGTCTTCATGACCCCTCTCTCCCCGTCTTCGGTCTCTGCACCCGTTCCTCCCATCCGCCAGTCGAAGCGGCTTATCGGATTCCAACTTCTCCTTTCCCGCCGCGCACACCCACGCGCACGGCAACGCGCACGGCGCAATCACCTCGAGAATGGCGCCCCACTGCGCCTCTCCGCACAGCCTTCCGCCGCTCTCCCACTCAAGCCTCCGCCCTGGTCCCCCTGGGTGAGTCCGCTATGCCCCGTTATGCCCACTCTCAATCTCAATCTTCCTCGAGTCAACTCGAGTCAACTCGGGTCTGCTTGCCGCTGGATTCCCTGCCTGTATGCGTGCCTGCCGTCTTGTTTCGCATGTTCTAACGTCGCGCACTGGTGCGTCGTGCAGGGCGAGCGGGCCGGCAGCGGCGGGTTCCGTGCGGCCAGTGGTACAGAGGAGTCCCCAGGATATGTGCATGCTCAACATCCTCGCTAAGGTACTGGCCAATATCCTGGTCAAGTTGCTTGTTCAGGCATTGGCGTCCCTATCAAACCCGTATGTCCCGCCTACAACCCGTAATTTATCATTATTTCCCACGTAATCCGAAACCTCTCCACGTCACGAGTCGCACGCGCCGCCGCTGCCCTTTTCAGCCGTCCCGCGCCCTCCTCTCACTAATCCATAATCCCCCGCGCCTCTCTCCTTTTCAGCTGCCCCCGCGCGACCTGCTGAGCGCGAGCAGCTGCTGTCGGCGGTGGCGGCGGCTAGCGGCGGAGATCTGGAGCAACGTGGAGGCGGCGGCGCTGTCGCTCGACGCGACGCCGTCGCTCGCGACGGACGCGCTCGTCTACGTGCCCTTCATGCTGCGCCGCTGCCCGCGCCTCGTGCACCTCTCGCTGCAAGCCGCTAGGTACGACCTGCTCTGCTCGCGACTCGGCTAGTCTGGTCTCGCCTCCTCTCGTTTTGTCTCGACCCAGCTGCACTGTCCTCTCTTCTCTCATCGTATCTTCTGACCCAGTTGACTATTTTTTTCTCCGCACTGGCAAGCGTGTTTCAACGGCCTCCGGTTCCCTCTGCTAGCGTAATTCTCACTCTAATCACGCCGCTTCTTCTGCTCCCTTTCCTCTCGTTCTGCTGCTCCTTCGTCGCCAGATGCGTGGACGATCGCCTGCTGCATCGCATAGCCGCCGAGCAGCCGAACCTGGAGTCGCTCGTCATTCGCACGGCGCCCAACGTCGCATGCCACGTCACGGAGTGAGTTGATTATCGCGTGCCATTTCGCGGGGTGACCCAACTTACCAGCAGTACAATCGCCGCACCGCACACGCCGCCTCCCTCCCTGATTCACCGTCTTCCCATCCTCATCTCCATTCTGCCTTTCCCTCCTTCCCTCCTCTCCCTCCACAGCAACGGCATGGCGGCGTTGCTGCATGGTTGCGCGTCGCTGCGCGCCGTGGACTTGGACGGATGCATCGCACTGCCATCGCTCACCGTCGCCTCGCAGTCGTAAGCCTCTCGTCGCCCATCGCAATTGCGTGTCGGCCCCTCGCAGTCGCACCACTCGCCATACCATTCCATGCCGTGACATCACGCCGTGACAGACTGCTTTCCGTACACTGCCAAACCAACATGCTCTAGTCCAGATCGTCCTGTCGTTCCCCCAGCTCACACTCTTCACCTCCATCTCTCCCACCCGCTTCCCATATCTTCCCCTCGTTTCCCTTACTCCAGCTTGACAGCCCTGACGCTCTCCGCCTGCGCGCGCCTCTCGCGCCTCTCCCTCGCATGCCCCGCGCTGCAGCGCCTCTCGCTCTCCCTCCTCCCCGCGCCCGCTCCGCCCTCCGCCGCTCCGCCAGCGCGCACGTGCTCCCAGACGCACGCGCACGCGAACGCGCAGATGAGCGGAGACCCCGCACACGCGGAGGCGGTGATAAGCCACGTGGCAAGCCTCGCGGCGCCTCTCGAGCGCCTGCACATCGCGTCGCCATACACCACCGACTCGGTACGCGCTTTCAGCTCTCGTTGCACGCGCCGCGTCGCATGCTCGCAGTGTGCGCTGCTGCGAGGGCGGTGCTGTCCTCTCCGCGCCTTCCGCCGCACTCCTCCTCTCATGCCGCCTGCTCCTGTCAACCCCCCACTACTCGTCCCCTCGCCCACTCGTCTCCTCGTCTCCTCGTATCCTCGTCTCCTCTCGTCTCATCCCTTCGTCACCTCCATTCTCATGCAATGTCGTCTGTGCGCAGATGGTGGCGGCGCTGGTGCGCGCACACGGGTCGACGCTCTGCGCGCTCTCCATCACACACTCGCTCTCGCTCACCGATGGTACCGCCACTCGCCCTCCCCTTCCCGTCGCGCCCTCTTCCTCTCTCGTTGCCTTGCATCGCGTCCTTCCGCGCCCACCCATTCCCACTCATGCGTCCCCCCCATACCCCCTGTGCGCCCGTCGCCCGTTTCCCCCCATGCGCGCGCATCAGAGGGCGTGGCGGACATCTGTCGCGCCTGTCCGCATCTGCAGCACCTCGACCTCTCCGCCTCTCCCAACGTCTCAGACGCCGCCCTCCACGCCATCAGGTGGGGCGCTGCTGTTGCTTTTGCTTTTGCTATGTGCACTCTCACCCCGCCTCTCTCTCTGTCCCTGCCCGTTCTCTCTCTCATGGACAACACACTCGTCAATCTCATTCCTATTCCCCTCTTTCTCTCCCCTCCTCTTCCCCCCACCAGCGCCTCGCTCTCTCACTCCCTCACACATCTCCTCCTCGCCGCCTGCCCTGGCATCACGCCACGTGGCGTGCAGGCATTGGTGCAGCGCCTGCCCAATCTGGAACTACTAGACGTGGGGCGGTCGTTGCTCCCCCGCGCGCCCTCGCCCTCCCCCACCCTTGCCAGCGCCGCCAGCACCACCAGCGCCATAGGCGCAGGGGGAGTGGCGGATGGGTGGAGGGGGAACAGCGGGGGACAGTGGGGGGACGTGGGGGGGGATTATCAGGGGGAGATGGGGATGGGGATGGAGGGGGGAATGGGGGGTGTGGGGGGCGAAGGCAACAATGGGTACACGGGGGGTGGGGATGGTGGTGGTATGGGGACGTCAAGCGCAACAGGCACGACAAGAGGAGTGGCGGCAGGGGGAGAGGGGCAGAGGTTAGAGCTTCGTAGCAGCAGCCTGAGGAAGCTCAGCCTGTGGGGGTGCTCGCTGTTGCAGGTGAGGGGTGATTGCTTGCTTTTTCAAGGTCCGATGCGGTTATAGAGGGTAGGCGCACCTGAGTGCTCCACATTCTGCTGCTCCCTGCTGTGGTCATGGAAATCCATGTTCTGTGCAATCAAATCATCAATTCATCATGCAGCCTGACCTGCCTCCCGCTGTGCTTTTTTTCCTCGTAATCCTCCCACTGACTCATACCTGTTCCTCTCCAGACGCTTGTGCTGGATTGCCCGCAGCTGGAGCACCTTAATGTAAACTCCTGCACTGCACTGCACCCATCTGCTTACGGCTGCCGCCTCAACTGCCCGTCGCTGCGGTTCATCCTGGCCGTTGGATGCCCTGTGTCGCCTCACACCCTGCTGCGCTCTGCGTACCTTGGGGACCAATCCCCATGCATGGGCGATGGCACGGGCGATGGTATGGGGGATGGCATGGGGGATGGCATGGGTGATGGCATGGGTGATGGCATGGGTGATGGCATGGCATGGGTGATGGTATGGTTGATGGTACTGAGGATGGTATAGGTGATGGTATGGGTGATGGCATAGGCGATGGGTATGGGGATGATATGGGCGATGGCATGGCTAATGGCATGGGTGATGGTATGGGGAATGGCATGGGGAATGGCATGGGCGTCCCTCCCAACGCTTGCTTGGGTGATGACATGGGGGTTGGCATAGGGAATGGCATGGGCAATTGTATGGGGAATGGCATGGCCGATAGCATGGGTCCATCTCAAAGCGGGTATGTGGGAGATGGCATGGGGAATGGCATGGATCCATCCCTTGGCTTATATGTGGGAGATGGCATGATGCATGCACAACCAAGTGCGTGGCAACCCCCTTCCCACACGCAGACGGGGAATGGTATGGTAAATGGCATGGGGAATGGCATGGTAAATGACATGGGTAATGGCATGGGTAATGGCAGCGGATACTGCAACACGGGTGCTGATGGCATGGTGGATGGCATGGCAGGGACTCCGTCCCACATGCACATGCAGATGCAACCACACATGCACCCACATGCACACATGCACATGGGGGGGCAAATGCAGCAGCAGGGGCAGGTGATGGTGTGGGAGTGAGGAGCTGGAGGGGCTACTTTCATGCTAGGTGGCTGGGGTTTCATTACTGAAGCACTGACAAACATAAATGGGTAGATAGAGTAATCAATGAAGCAGTCAATGGGTGGCACGCAAGAAGAATAAATAGGCTGGGTGTATTTTTGAAGTTGCTATACTGCATAGTGCAGGAAGGAATGCTTATATAGGGATAGACATTAGCTAGTCGTACCTAAGTGAAAGGTAGTTGCTTGCTGCCATCCATCTTTTAGTTTCTGGCAATATTGAAATTCCTTCAATATACCTATTGCATCTTGTCACTTGATTTGTGTGATTCAATTCAAAACATGTAGCCTGTGGCAACAGCAATGATTCAAAAAGCTTATGCTACACGTTCTCAGGTTATTGCACAGGAATGCAACACAACACAGCACCTGTGAAAGTTTACTGCATGTTTCCTAACGACAGCGTGATTCCCTCCTAGGTGGCGATAATGTATTCAGGACCGATCTGCCTCACTGTTCGTCCTCGTTCCTGCTCCTTCACGATGTCGTCCAATTTGGGATCCATACGAGAGCACGTTTCCAGCGTGGTCGCATTCGGTGCAGCAGTGTTTAGATCTGTACTAGGAGGATGCAGACAAGGGTCTAGATATCAGAATACTGTCAGAATGAACAAGGGTGTTTGGACTAGCAAGAGGGTTGGTTACAAGTATGAAACCCTAAACTTACTGTACCCCATAGTAACTACCCCACTGCAGCCTAAACAAACTGCAGTAGATACAACATTTGACACACCCCCATAGGCAAAGTGGGGGAGAACAAGTGGTCACAAGACCAGTCAAGAAAGGCAAAGCAAGCTCAGGGTGGATCACAAAGTCACCACACACTCTGAGCACAAGCAAAGGGCCACAAGACCAGTTCACATGCAGAGGTATATAAGCAACACAAACATTAAAGTGATCTCTACCTAGCAATGCAAGCATGCATGTATATATTTATATATAGATCACAGTACAAGCAAGGCCTACAGCAAGTGAGGAAAAGTGGGCACAAGCCCTAGCAAAGTGCAGAAACGCTGATGATCACCAGGCTGAAGAGCCTTGGTGAATATATCAGCAGTGTTGGCCCGAGTGGCCACGTGCCGCAGACGAAGCTGACCACGCTGCTGCAACTCTCGAGCCAGGAAGTAACGCAGAGCGATGTGCTTCGTTCTGTGCTCCAGTCTGTGCTCCTCACACAAGGCAATGGCGGCCTTGTTGTCGACGTACAGCACTGGAGGAGAACGAGGCTGCTCTCCCAAGTCAGTCAGTAGGTAGGTGAGCCAGCGTAACTCCTGTGCAGCCATAGCTGTGGTGTAGATCTCAGCCTCACAACTGGAGCTGAGAACTGAAGACGAGCGTGTAGAACGCCACGAAACTGAACCAGAGCCAAGACTGAAGGTGTAACCCTGTGACGACCGCTGCGTAGCCTGGTCGTCAACCCAAGAAGCGTCTGAGTGCCCAGTGAGGACAACTGGGCTCGTCCCTCCAAGCACTAGCCCCATGCCTGATGTGCTGCACAAGTAGCGCAGTACCCTCTTAGCAGCAGCCATGTGCTCAGGTCGGTGCCGACCAGGAGCCACGTAGCGAGCCAGGAGACCAAGAGGGTACGCGAGGTCAGGACGAGTGCAAGTCATCAGATACATGAGGCAGCCAACTAGCTCTAGGTAAGGACCACTCGGCTCTACGGACTCGTCCGAAGGTGGAGCTAAGAGCGAGTGACCTGTAGCCAGAGGAGTGGCCTGTGCTGAGGACCAGGTGAAGCCGAAGCGCTGAAGGACCTGCTGCACCATGTGTGACTGAGTCAAGGTGATGGTGCGGCGTGCTCTGTCCCGGGTGATCTGCAAGCCAAGGTAGCTGCGCAGCTCACCCAAGTCTGTGCACGTGTGTCTCTTCTGCAGCTCCGACTTCACGTGGGCGAGAGCCTCAGTGTCAGCAGTGGCAAAAACCAAGTCGTCGACATACACGAGGATGTAGAATGGCGGCAGTGAAGTGTCAGTGCGCAGAAACAGCGACGGGTCAGCAGTAGAAGGCGCGAACCCAAGAGCCGCAAGTGTAGTCCTCAGTGTGTCGTGCCACTCACGTGGCGCCTGGCGGAGACCGTAGACCGGCCGCCGGAGGCTCCACTGGGTACCAGGAGGGAACGACCCAGTGAAGCCCGGGGGGCGGCGCAGCCAGATCTCCTCGTGCAGGCTGCCCTGCAAGAAAGCTGTGCTAAAGTCAAGAGAGTGAAGCTCGTAGTCACGGTGAGCGGCAACGTGCAGCAGCACCCGAAGAGTGGTCATCTTCGGGGTGGGGGAGAAGGTCTGGAAGAAGTCTACTCCCTCTCGCTGACTGAAGCCTCGAGCAACGTAACGAGCCTTGAAGACGGGCGGAGAACCTGGCGGCCGCTTCACCCTGAAAATCCACATACCATCGACGATGTTCGCCCCAGGGGGGGGAACCTCGTCGACGTAAGTGCCAGTGGACTTCCAGGATGCCATCTCTGCGTCCATGGCTGTCTGCCACTGAGAGGAGTACGGACCCGCGATCGCCTCAGCATAAGAGCGCGGGGTCGGGATGTCTGGTGCATCCGGGTCTCCCTCAGGTGCAAGCAGCCTGGACACGAGATGAGGTATAGCAGCAGCAAAGCACTGGAACTCCTCCTGCCTGTCCTCAAGGACGTCCGTGCCAAGAGCACACTCACCCCCGACGGACGGAGGACAGACAGACTCAGACTCAGCAACAAGACTCGCGGCGTAGTCTAGACGACAGTGAGCAGCAAAGTCGACAAGCTCAGCAACTAAGGCAGACGCAGCAGCGGACTCAAAGGAAGGGTCAGTGACAACAGTGGCCAGGAGACGCGTGACAGTAGGGTGAGCAGCACGAACACGGTCAGACTCAGGGTCTGGAACGTCAGGCAGAGAAGACGCAGGAGGAGACGGCAGAGGAACACGCTGTGGAGCAGTGGACGGACGAAGTGCCATCTGGTGCGTGCCAGGGACAGGAGGAGGACGCGGACGCGGAACACGACGACTAGTGCGAGCAGTGCGAACGGGCGACGCAGGACGAGACGCAGGCTCACGACGCTCAGCAAGTCCTCCTGTCTGCTCAGTGTAAGGAGAAGGAGCAGGCAGCGGTGACCCAGGCTGTAACGGAAGACCAGTAGACGACGGGAGGGTAAGAACCTGACGAAGAACAGAGTCAGGCGGTGGCAGAGACGACGGAGACGGCGGAGCAAAGAACAGTCGTGGCTGCGCAGTGCCCCCAGCACCAGCAGCTCCAGCGCCTCCAGCAGCACCAGCGCCTCCAGCAGCTGCAGCGCCTCCAGCAGCTCCAGCACCTCCAGTAGCACCAGCGCCTCCAGCAGCACCAGTGCCCCCAGCGTCAGCTCCGACTCTTGCAGCACCACCAGCTCCAGCAGCACCAACTCTAGTACCCCCAGGAGCACCGTCAGCACCTGCACCTCCAGCTCCAGTCCCCGCAGAACCGCTAGCTCCAGTACCAGGAGCGCCTCCAGGAGCTCCAGCAGCACCTCCAGGCCCAGCAGCTCCAGCACCTCCAGCGCCAACCCCAGGGTCGGCAGCCACACCAGCACCAGTAGCTCCAGCGCCCTCAGCTCCAGCGCCAGCAGAACTCCCAACTCCCACAGCACCACTGCGGCGGCGGCAGTACCGAGAGTACCACTCACGCAGCTCCAAGGAAGAGAGAGCGCCTCCAGGCGCAGCACGGTCAGACGCAGCACCCCGAGGCTCAGGAACCCCAGGCACAGTACCCGCAGGCTCAGCACCCCCAGTCACAGTCCCTCCAGGCGCAGTACCCCCAGGCTCAGCACCCCCAGAGACAGCACCCCCAGGCTCAGCACCCCCAGTCTCCGCACCCCCAGGCTCAGCACCCCCAGTCTCGGTACCACCAGACCCAGCACCACCAGGCTCGGCACGCTCAGGCTCAGTACCTCGCGCAGGACCAGAGTCGACAGCTACCTCGACAGGCTCGACCGGGTCTACCTGGGAAACACCTGAGGGAGCAGGACCCTGGGGAGGCAGGGGGTCTACCAAAGCAGCACCTGGCGTGAGGAAGAGCGGCGGAGGGGGGAGCGGGGCAGTGCGGTAGGGGAAGAGACGGTAGAAGGGGACCGACTCGTCAAACGTGACGTCCTGAGAGGGGAAGACACGGCGCGAGGCAGGGTGGTAAAACTGCCAGCCAGACGCGTCAGGGACAAAGCCAAGGAAGACGCAGGGGAGGTACGGGAGGAGAGCTTGTCCGCGGACGCATCGCGGACAAAGGCACGAGATCCCCAGACTCGGAACACCGACGCATCGCCAACCTCTCCCGTCCAACGCAGTGTCGGCGAGGTGTCCGGATCGGAGACACCGGGCCAGAGGTTGAGCTGATGCGCGGCGTACCGGACCGCAAACGGCCACAGAAAATGGGGGGCAGCCGCATGGACCAAGGAGGTACGAGCGACCTCCATGACCAGGCCAATGCGGCGCTCAGCAACCCCATTCTGCTGCGGAGAGGCCGGAAGCGTGAACGTCTGCTCAATGCCCTCCCCCTGACAGAAGGCTCTCAAGAGGTCGGAGGAAAACTCACCACCTTGATCAGAGTGCAGTCGCAGGACTGGAAGGTCCGAGCGAAAGCGCCTCTCCAGCTGGAGACGGGTAGCGCGGATCCAAGGGATCAAGACATCAGGGACCTCACCCTTGGTGCGCAAGGGGAAGACCGTGGTGTAACGCGTGTAGTCGTCAACTACCAGCAGAAAGTAGCGCTCCCCGCCCTGTCCACGGACGCGGGCGGGGCCCCACACGTCCATGTGGAGCGTCTGCAGAGGAGCGTCTGCAGAGGAGCCTCTGTCGGGGGAAACTCGGAGGAGTGAGGAGCGGCGCGCTGCCGCCCCTCGACACAGGGAAGACAGGGAGGAGCAGGCGAGGGTGGGAGGGGAGGGAGAACCCTGGGAAGACCAGAGACAAGGAGGCGACGGTGCATGCCGCGAAGGCGCTGCACTGACGGGTGACCAAGGCGGTGGTGCCAGAGGACAGTCTGGTGGGACAGGGAGCGACAGCTGACCTGACGCAGACGCAGACGCAGCGACCTGAGGGGACTCAGTGGTTAGTGTGTACAAGTCCGACCCCGGCTCCCTAGTGAAGGTAGCAAGGTGGCGACCCGTCCGGGCACACGTACAGTGGGTCACACGCTCATAGGCAGGGGTGAACTGGTGAACACCCCCGTCCTGTAGAGCAGAGCCCGCCACCAAGTTCGTAGAGAACGAGGGGAGGTAAAGACCTGACAGGGTGCCAGACGGGACCGCAGGACACGGGAGGACAGTGGAGGAGGTCGCAAGAACCGGACCCCCGGAGGGGTCAGCCAGGGAGACAGCAACCGGTCTAGGAAGCTGCTCGAGGGCAGTGCGGTCGCGAAAGAAACAGCGGGAAGCACCTGAGTCCAGTGTGAAGGTGTGCAGTGCCGCAGTAGACGTAGTACCTGAAGGCGCTGACTCACAAGCACCTGAAGCAGTAGACACACCCGCACCTAGAGCAGCAGCCTCACCAGGACCTGGGGCAGCAGACGCACTAGCACCTAGAGCGGCAGCCTCACTGGTCGCAATGCCTGGGTCTGGTGGCACACACAAGTAACAGTCACCCTCAACACTAATAGTCAATGCATACATGGCAGTGAGGATAGCATCAAAGTCAGAATGTTGTATTTGTCTAGCCTGCAGTGGGGTACTCTATAGCGAGTACAGCCCAATCTAAGGTTTGCTATTTGTATCTCAACTGCTGCTAGTCCAAACCCTTTTCTGCTTCTAAACTTTCTCCTACTACTTCGACATGCTATCAGAGCAGGTCGACCCCCTTGGGTCGATCCTGTGGGTGGGCCCACCACCTAATGCTTCCGCTGCTGTTCTACTTGTCGCGCGCCTTGGTCGCGCGACGCCGACTTCATCCCGCCGTGCGCTCGGGGCGCGCGGCGGTTTTCTGCCCGCCGTGCGCCCCGAGGCGCGCGGCGGTTTCCTACCGTAGAGGACCCCCGCGCGCCCCCGCCCTGTCCGTTGCGGCGCCCTGGGGGACCCGCGCGCAGCCCCCGCTGCCCCGTCGGCGGTCGCGTCGCCCCGCCACCCCGTCGCGCCGCCCTGGGGAGCCGCGCGCGACCCCTCGCTGCCCCGTCGACGGTCGCGTCGCCCCGCGGGACCCGCGCGCGATCCCCGTCGACCCTCGCGTCGCCCCCCGGAGACCCGCGAGCCGCCCCTGGAGCCGTGCGCGACCCACCCCCTGCCCCGTCGCGGCGCCCTGGGGGGCTGCGCGCGGCCCCTCGCTGCCCCATGGTGGCGCCCTGGGGGCCGCGCGCCTTCCCCCTCGCCGTCCCCCGCGCTCCTACCCCGTTCCGCCCGTTTTAGGGTTTGGGGGTGGGGAGTGTGGGGGTGGCGGGTGTGGGGGTGCCGGTTGTGTGCCCCGTCCCCTCCTTCTCCTCCTCCTCCGTCTCCCGCTGCTGCAGCTGCCGCTCAGGGGGGTGGGTGTGTGGGGAGCCGACGGAGTGGTACTAGGGGGGTGAAAGGGGAGTGGAGCTAGGGGCGAAGCAGGGGGTGTGTGTCGAGGGGTGTGGGACTGTTGGGGGAGGTTGAGCGGAGGCCGCCGTCGTGTCGTCTGCAGCGCCTGTATTCCGGGGTTCTGATAGCCACCGGTAGCTCAGAGAGCCGGTTGCACCTGTCGCCCGTGGGTCCGTTGCTCCTGTCGCTGCTGATCAGACGCAGAGCCTGTTACTCCTGTATTCCGGGGCCCTTGCTCCCGGTAGCCACTAGAGCTGCACCAGAGCCGTCTGTTGCCCGTGTGTCTGCAGCTTCAGTCGTCGCCTCCACTCTTCTCTCCTCTCGCCAGCCCTCCTCCTCCTCACTTGCCCTCTGTGACTGCCTCTAGCTTTGCTCATAAAATGTGAACTACTATTATGACTGCTTGTTGTGCTGATTACACCCCACTTTGGCTATGGGGGTGTGTCAGAATGTTGTATTTGTCTAGCCTGCAGTGGGGTACTCTATAGCGAGTACAGCCCAATCTAAGGTTTGCTATTTGTATCTCAACTGCTGCTAGTCCAAACCCTTTTCTGCTTCTAAACTTTCTCCTACTACTTCGACATAGCATCATAGTCAAGAGCAAAGACATCTACCCTCTGCCTAAGCAGCTCCACCCAGTCGGGGAGCTCAGCGTCGTCGCCGAACGCTGTACGCCAAGCGTCGCTCAGACGGGCGAAGCAGCGGGACTCTGTGTGACCAAGCGTCCCGCAAGGCTGACCAGTCCGGGCACCCGTGCTAATAACGTACGGGCAGCGAGCAGTACTCAGTGACCCTCTACTCTGAACGTACCACTCACGAAGCCGCCGGGGCGAAAGAGGCTCGCGCGAACGACACTGCTGCTGCACCGGGCCACTACAAGAAGCTCCCGAACTACCCACTCCAGGACGACTCTCACTACGGCCACCCCGACAACCCCAACTAGCGTACCACTCACGAAGCTGCTGGGGCGTGAGGGACACACTCACGGCCCTGGAGCTGCATCTGGCCACGCCAGGAGCAGCAGTAGCAGCAGTAGCAGCAGGAGCAGCAGTAGCAGTAGCAGTAGCAGTAGCAGCGCGGGCAGGGCAGTGCTCACCAGTGGTGGGAAGGGCAGGCGCACGACGGAGGCAACTGCGAGGCCGCTACAGCGGCAGGTCGGGGCCGCGACCGCGGCAGGGAGCTCCGCAGCAGCTGCTGCAGGGCGGGGCGACGACTGCGGCTAGGTGCTGCAGGGCGGGACCGGGCCGCAACGGCAGCTGGTGCAGGGCAGGGACAGGGCCGCGACGGCCACTGCTGGAGGGTGGGGCGGGGCTGCGACGGCAGCTGCTGCAGGGCGGGGCAGTGCGCGACGGCAGCTGCTGCAGGGCGGGGCAGTGCGTGACGGCAGCTGTTGCAGGGCGGGGCAGGCCGCGACGGCAGCTGCTGCAGGGCGGGGTAGGGCCGGTAAGGCAGCTGCTGCAGGGCGAGGCAGGGGCGGCCGTCCAAAGGGCGGGCGCGGGGTAGGGCAGGGCGACGCGGCGGGCAGGGGCGACGCCGCGCGGGCCCCGCAGGGGCGTCGCGACGAGCGGGGGCGACGCCCGGGTCCCGCTGAGGCGGCGCGACGCGCAGGAGCCGCGCCTCGCGGGTCCCGCAGGGGCGTCGCGAAGAGGCAGGGGCGACGCGCGGGTCCCGCAGGGGCGTCGCGACGAGGCGTGGGGGGGACGCGCGGGTCCCGCAGAGGCGTCGCGAAGAGGCAGGGGGCGACGCGCGGGTCCCGCCAGTGCGTCGCGAAGAGGCAGGGGGCGACGCGCGGGTCCCGCCAGAGCGTCGCGTAGAGCCGGGGGCGACGCGCGGGTCCCGGCGGGCTGCAGTCGCCGGTGTGCAGCAGCCGCGGCGCGCGGGTTACGGCCTACGCGCGAGCGTCGGCCTATAGGCGGCTGCCTAGGGGCGACTGCGGGCGACGGGCAGCCTACGGGCGGCTGCCTACGTGCAGGCAGGTCGCGGGCGGCTCGAGGGGCCACGCGAGGCCGGTACGAACTGCGTGGGCGGCTAGCGGGCTGCGCGCGGGCAGAACGAAGGGCGAGGCGCACGAGGGCGCACTAGCTGAAAGAAGGCGCACGAGGGCGCACGAGCAGAGAAAGGCGCACGAGGGCGCACGTAAGGTAGGGCGCACGAGGGCGCGTCTAGCGGAATAGTGGGCCCGTAGTAGTAAGCGGTCCTAGGTGGCTAACCTAGGCTCGTGATACCATGTCAGAATGAACAAAGGGTGTTTGGACTTGCAAGAGGGTTGGGTACAAGTATGAAACCCTAAACTTACTGTACCCCATAGTAACTACCCCACTGCAGCCTAAACAAACTGCAGTAGATACAACATTTGACAAATACTAGGCAGTACAAAAGAAGAATGACGAAAGAGGGGTTTCACTAGCAGCAGTTGGGATACATATAGCAAACCCTAACTGGGTTGTACTCGCTATAGAGCACCCCACTACAGGCTAGATAATAACATTCTGACACACCCCCATAGCCAAAGTGGGGTGTAATCAGCACAATGAGCAGGCATAGTAATAGTTCACAATTATAAGCAAAGCTAGAGGCATTCACAAAGGGCAGGTGAAGAGGAGGAGGCGAGACTGTAAGAGGAGAGGAGATAGGAGGCGACGGCTGAAGCTGCAGACACACGGGCAACAGGAGTCACACTGGCACAGCGGCTACCGGAACAGCGCCCCGGACTACTGGAGTAACTGGCTCCGCGGCTAAGACGAGCGGCAGGAGCAACGGACCCACGGGCGACTGGCACAGCTGGCTACGACTGGGCTACCAGGACAGCGCCCCGGACTACAGGTGCTGCTGACGACAAGACGGCAGCCTCCGCTCAACCTCCCCCGACCGTCCCACACCCCTCTCACACACCCCCTGCTGAAACCCTAGCTCCACTCCCACGGCACCCCCCTTTAAACCCTAACCCTCGGCTCCCACACATCCACCCCCCTCAGCGGCAGCTGCAGCAGTGGGAGACGGAGGAGGAGGAGGAGGAGGAGCAGGGGACGGCGCACACACTTGTCACCCCCACACTCGCCACCGCCAAACCCTAACACAGGAAGGAGCGCGGGCAGCAGCGGGGGCGGCGCTCGTGGCGAACCGGGACGGCGCGCGAGTCGACGGGGGGGGAGCGCGGAGGTTCCGGGGGCAGCGCGCGGGTCCAGGGGAGGGGCGCGCGGGTCCAGGGGGACGGGCGCGCGCATCCCCGGGGGCGGCTCGCGGCTCCCCTGGGCGCCGCGACGAGTCAGCGGGGGGCCGCGCGCGGCTCCCCAGGGCGCCGCGACGGGGAAACGGGGGCCGCACGCGGCTCCCCAAGGCCGCGCGGCGGGCAGACGGGCCGCGCGCGGCCTGCAGACCCGCGCGCGACCTGCAGGGCGACGCGACGGGAAGGGCGGGGGCCGGGCGCTGCTCCCCAAGGCCGTGCGACGGGCAGACGGGCCGCACGCGCCCTGCAGACCCGCGCGCGGCCTGCAGGGCGACGCGACGGGAAGGGCGGGGTGTCGGCGCGGGTCCCACACGGCAGAAAACCGCCGCGCGCCTCGGGGCGCACGGCGGGCAGAAACTCGCCGCGCGCCCCGAGCGCACGGCGGGATGAAAACCCTAAAAATTTTCGCCCAAGGCGAAGAAGAAGGCGCGCGCCCGAGGCGCGCGAGAAGCAGAACAGCAGCGGAAGCAGTTAGGTGGCGGGCCCACCCACAGGATCGACCCAAGGGGGTCGACCTGCTCTGATAGCATATCAGAATACTAGGTAGTACAAAAGAAGAATGACGAAAGAGGGGTTTCACTAGTAGCAGTTGGGATACATATAGCAAACCCTAACTGGGTTGTACTCGCTATAGAGCACCCCACTACAGGCTAGATAATAACATTCTGCCACTAGATCCCCAGGATGTCGCGTGGCGACGAAGCCGATTCGGGTTCAACGAGCTGGAAAAGGAGCCTGGAATGCCTGGAGAGCATGGTGTTCGCTGGCACCACAGTGGTCAACAGCTCCAGCTGCAACCTGGTCATAGCCATGGGCATGAACACAGATATAGGTAAGATTCAGCAGCAGATCGCAGCAGCAGCAGCTGAAGAGGACGACACACCCCGAAAGAAGAATTAGATGAGTTCGGAGAGTGGTTAACCACAGTCATCGGGGTGATTTGCCTGCTTGTCTGGCTGATCAACGACAATTTTTTCCTCTCTTGGAAGGAGGATTTTGCCGCGTGGTGGATCGGGGGCTTAAGATTTACCTTTTCTTTCCTGAGTGCACTTATTATTTTAAGATTGCTGTGGCATTGGCGGTTGCGGCGATTCTCGAGGGGTTACCTGCTGTGATCACGACGTGCCTGGCTCTGGGAACGAGGAAAATGGCGCAGAAGAATGCGATTGTCAGGAAGCTTCCCTCTGTACCACTATTATCTGCTCCGATAAGACTGGCACCCTGACCACGAACCAGGTAAGGCTAGTAACGAGGATGGCTAGACATTTGATCGGAATGCTCAATGAAAAAGTATTCACTAGCTGTTTTTATAAAGTTCATCAAGCATCTTTGAGTCTAACCCACATGCCCCCAACCCCCAAATGGCCCACCCCAACCTTCATCAGATGGCTGTGTCAGCCCTAGTCTTCCCAGGCACCCTCCCGTCCACCTTCCTCTCCTTCGCCGTCGACGGAACCTCTTACAACCCGGCTGACGGGGAAATAATCAACTGGGGGCGCTCAGTCACCTTTCCCAACACGCAATCTTCGCCCAAGCGGCTGTCCTGTGCAATGACACGAGCATAGCACTCAGAGGGGCGTGTACAGGGCGTCGGGGCTACCGACAGAGGCGGCGCTGAGAGTGCCGGCGGAGAAGATTGGTGCGCCGGATGACACGATGCAGCTGAGCATTCGGAATAAGCGGAAGGGCGCGCCTGCCACGCACTTGCTAGGTGTGTGCGTTGTGGGGCGCCCACAGCGTGCCTACTGTTCACTTGCTTTCTAGATCCGTGAGGAATGACCCTGCTGCGGTAGTGGCAGTATCGGCCCTCTTGAGTGGGTTTTCAGTGGGAGCAACATATCATGTTTGGGGATTGACACAACCGAAACCATGGTCCCACTTTGGGAACCGCCATCTTCTCCCACTTCACTTTCCATTTCCCCGCGTTGGCCCATGGCAGATGCCAACGAGTGGTGGGGCAAGCAGTGGGAGAGGAAGGCGGTGCTGGAGTTTGATTGGAGTCGCAAGTCCATGAGGGGATTGTGAGGGAGAGTAAGGGGAAGACACGCCTCCTTGTCAAGGTGAGCATCGATGGCGTGATTCAGCGCTCCCCCACTTAGCGGGCCCACTTATCGTCCCCACTTAATGACCCCACTTGGCCCCCACTTAGCACCCCCACTTAGCGCCCCCACATAGCGCCCCTACTAAGCGCCCCCACTTAGCGTCCCCACTTAGCGCCCCCACAGAGCGACCCCACTTAGCTCTCTGCAGCGCCAACAGCTCCGCCACCAAGTGCCACTGCAGAAGCACCAACAGCTCCGCCATCAAGTGCCACTGCAGCAGCACCAACAGCTCCGCCATCAAGTGCCACTGCAGCAGCACCAACAGCTCCGCCATCAAGTGCCACTGCAGCAGCACCAACAGCTCCGCCACCAAGTGCCACTGCAGCAACACCAATAGCGCCGCTACCAAGTACCGCTAGCTGCAGTGGGACTTAGTGGCGGAGCTGTTGGTGCTGGTGCAGTGGCACTTAGTAGCGGAGCTGTTGGTGCTGCTGCAGTGGCACTTAATGGCGGATCTGTTGGTGCTGCTGCAGTGGCACTTAGTGGCGGAGCTGTTGGTGCTGCTGCAGTGGCATTTGGTAGCGGGTTTTTTCGGCGGTGCATCCTTTGCCTTCATCACCACACTGCCTCACCTCACTTTCTAACCTCATTTCCTCACCTCACTGCCTCAAACTAAGTGCCTCACCTCTTTGCTCCCTGCTGCAACCTCCTCCGTTTCTCACACTCTGTCCCGTTGGCTAATCCACTTGCAAGTGCATTATGAGCTCCCTCCATAGCACTGGAGCCACATTGCATAAGTCCCGATCACCACTATGATTGATCCCTCCTGACCAACCTGCTCCTTGCAACCTTCTTTCTCTTTCTTTGTCTCTTTTGTCTCAGGTGCATTCTGAGCAGCTTCTAGTCCTGGTCATTCACTACAGCGGGGTCGTGCACTAGGGGGGGTCTTTCACAGGTGTCGCGGTTCTCGTTGTTGCGATGTTGCAGGTTACACGAGCACGGTGGCAAGACAGTTGTTTAAATGGTGTATCAAGGTCATGATCACCATGGTTTACTCATAACATAGGTAGTCTGTTTACATGGTCATTTGTTTTTGTTGAGAAGAATACGTTCTTTGCAGCACGGGATGTCTAGAGTCGTAACGTACAATTTTCTGATTTTTGGCCTCAGTAGTGAATGTCTTGCGCTGTGATGAGTTCCAAGAGTTCCTACATGAGTATCCCAATCTCCATACAGGACCCTCTAAGCTTCCAGGTTTTCATGGGGATGTATCAAACAGTTCATTACAACACTACATTCACATGCAACATACCACGTCCTTCCAACCAGCTGCTAATTGCCCGCTACTTTTAGGTTTTCTCTAATTTCCACCAGAGCAACAGGTGCTGCTACACAGCAAGCTGCACTTCTTGTTGCCGCCTCTGGGAAGGCGCGATTTTCTCCATCCTTGGAGCAAGAGAGAGTGAAGGACTGCAGAATCACGCAAATGGGAGGGAGGGGAAGTTGCATGAGGAAAGAGAGGTGAGGGATGCTGTAGTCTATTTGGTGCGAGAAGGTTGGGCGAGAGGGCAGGCAGGAGCGCAGGGAAGGAGGGGAGGACTGACAGGCAGGCAAGGCGATTGAAGGCCGGCAGACCGACAGACAGAGGACACAAGTGGACAGCTAAGCAGAACGCAGACAGGTCACAACACGGCCAACAAAGACACGACACCCAGATGAGAAGCTGTGCAGATGGCACAAAACCAGGCCAGTAGGGCGAGGGTACTCACACGCGCGCAGAGAGAGAGGCAGATGGATTAACTGACTGGCTGTGAGTTTGTCCCTAAGCTACGTTTTCCAGAGCATGGCAAACCGGGTAATGGGGTAGGACGTTCCGCAATATGAGTGAAGTTTTAAGCATGGTATGGAAGACGAACAACATTCACATGCGCACACATTCACATGCGCACAACACTCACAAGTGCAGTTGGAAGCAATCAGGTGCAAAAGCTGTCAAATCCAGTCACATGTGGCCGGATGCCTCAAGGACAATGCAGCAGCTACGAGCAGCGAGGGCACACAATGCTGCGGCGCAGCTGCCGTTACACATGGAACGACCTGCACCACCTACCTCATCTCCATATCTTGTCAAGTCAAGCTGGTGCCCAGGGTGGGTGATGTGCACCGCTGCCACGTCACCATACTGCTCCACCACGCTGGCACTCGCCGGGGTGTGGGTGGAGAAAGGGAGGGTGTGCGAAGGGGGAAGAGTGTAGGGAACACAGAGGGGAATGGAGGGGAAGAAAGCGGGAACGATGTGAATGGCAAGTCGGGTGTTTGATCAAGATGCAGTAAGAGAGTGGGGAGGAGTGGGGGAGTGGAGTGTGAGGCGAGGCGCATGGCAGGAGGGAGTGCATTGCAGCACAGCGGAGCAGTGGAGGAGTGGGCGAGCAACGCACGTGGAACACACAGGGTAGATAGGTTGGGAGTGGGTAAGGGCGGTGGGGGTGGTGGAGGTGGAACGCAATGGAGGTGGGAGGGAGAGGGAGTGCTGGCATAGATTGGGGGCAGGTGAGCTTGCCGCAACCACCCACCACCACCCACCCCCATCCCACCTACCTCCCGTCCTCTCCCCACCTGCCTCTCGGGCCTGGCGGCCACGTCAGCAATGCTGCGGAGCAGACCGTATGCAGGGAAGGGGTGCGGTGATGGCAATGCTGTTGGCAGGGGGTGAGCGGAGGGGGGCCCGCCCGTCAAAGGGGAGGGGGAGAAGATTTTCACTTTTTTTTTTTTTTTTTTTTTGGGCTTTTAAGGAGATCCCCGGAGGAAACCTACCCCCCGTAGAGGATAGGCGCTTCGGTAAGCAGTGTTGTACCGGCTGTGCCGTTATCGGCTAAAACCCCCATCGATCCCCCCAACATGCGCGTGCCCCGTTTCGGGGACAGCCGTACCCTGATGGGCGTTGGCTTCAGAGGGGAAGGTAATACGTAGCCCCCACAGTCGGCTCTGGTGCCGAGGCATGTACCACTGGAGGTACCGCACCACTAGGACGAATCCTGGCGTGGGCCCTCCATTGGTTGTCCCCGACCCCGTCTGCCTCCTGTGCCTCCGGCGACGCCCTCCTGCGACAAGTCGCGGTGTGGTCGCACCTGAGACGGGTTGCGGTTGAGGCACCACCCACCTAGTGGTGCCGGTATCCCCGCTCTTCAGCCCACCCATTAGGGCCGAAGATTTTCACAGATATAAGTCGATTTATTTTAGAGACAATGGCAGAGCGGGAAGAGATGCCCGGAGGAACATGGTCATTGGGGGAAAAAGGAGGGGTCTTATCGCGGCGTACAATCTCCCTTCTCTCTCCTCTCATTCCCCCGTTTTCCCTCTCACCCCCTCCAGTTTCTACCCTTACGTTCTCTCCCTCCCTCCCACCCACCGACCCACTCACATCCACCCACGCTCTCACCAGGCCCAGCAGCAGCACGAGTAGTGGCAGCAGCAGGAAACCCAGCAACTACGGCGCTTGCAGCACGTGACGGAACAGACGCCTTTCCTCCTCTCATTCCCCCTCCATGCAATCTCCCCCTCCCCCCCCTCCCCCCCCCCCTCCCTTCCCCCCCCCCCCTCCACTGAAAAACACGCGCGGATGCTGGGCGATAGTGGAGAACAAAATTGGCTGACGGCTTACCGCGGAGCGGCGACGGAGGGAGCAGGCAAAGGAGGTGCGGTGAAGAGGGTATTGCATGGCGGGGAGTGGGGCGGATGGACGACGACGCGGTGCGTCGCGAGCGGAGAGCGATGGAGCGCGAGGAAAGCTAGTGACTGCGAATTTTAAAATTGAGATCATCTTGAATTGCGTGAAACGGAAGGCGGAACAAATAATCGCGCGCGATCAGAAACCGGAGAAATAGTAAGCTCGCTCGCGATCAGCAGCAGCGCGCCGTCCATGATCGCCGCGCCGTTCAGCATCGTCGCCATCAGAATGTCGTGGCCCTGCCGGGGGGAACGGAAGGGGGAACAAATATCGCGGGCGATCACAAACCGGAGAAATAGTAAGCTCGCGATCAGTTAAGGCACCCACGAAATAGGGTTACTAGACGAGCTAGTTCTGGGAAAACAGTCCAGCGACGGTTCGGGGAAATGTTGCAAGTCGGCCTACAATCGAAGAAGCATTTGCGTTGCGTCGCCATCACGTCCCCGATCTGCGCTCGTGGCGGTGTGGTGGATTGAAGTGCAGCTGAAAGGGTTTGCACGACGGCGGGTGTGGCTTCGATTCAAATGTTCTGATCTGATCTGAGCTGAACTGCATACTACCAAGGTGCAGTACGGTAGCACGCAAATCAAAATGGAGGACGGGTGGAAATGAAATACGTGCTGAGAGGTTGGGTTGGGTTAGGCTAGTTTGGGTTAGGTTGAGTTGGTTTGGGTGACCCTTGATTCGGGAAATTCCAGCCCGCGTCCCAAATTGGTTATTGCGCGCTTACTGACCCCGCCGACAAATCACAGCCACCATATCTAGCTATCGAATGCCTTACTGCCGAGTCAGTTCTATTCGAACATTCGATTCGAAGTGTCATAGGTGATTCGTGACGTGTTGTAGATATCCCACTTTTGCTTTGACTGCTCGCCGATTGGCCGCAATAGCGCGTTAGCCGCGCAACGGTAAGGCGCGGTCGCGATGGGGCGCGCGGTGGTGGCGGACGAGACGGCGATCCAGCGCCACGTCGACAAGCTCTTCCGCGAGAAGGCGACATGGGAGGTACGACGCGACGCGGCAGGAGATCATAGCGATGTAGGCACGGTAGGTGACGCACGGTAGGTGACGCACGGTAGGTGAGGCACGGTAGGTGAGGCACGGTAGGTGACGGACGGTCCGGCGAGATGTAGGCATTCGCACTGCGACGGACTCCGGATCCTATGCTCGTTGAGGCAAGGTCAAATTGCACGGAGTTTACACTGGGGAACGTACTACTGGCTCTGAGAGAGCCCCGTTTGCTCCGTACCGCGTCCCAAACGGAATCAATCTGGCGTTATTCCTTCATACTATTCTTCCATTCACATGTCTCTCTCCTTCCACCAGCTGGGACTGCTCATCGGTCGCTCCAGCATCGCTTCTCAATCCTCCCCCTCCTCCTCCTCTTCCGCCGCCGCCGCCGCATCCGGCGCCTCGCGCGACCTGCTCTTCGCGCTCGTGCCAACGCCCGAAGCGCCAGGAGCGGCGGCGCCAGTTGCGGGCGGCAGGGAGAGGAGCGGGTCGGATGCGAAGGAGTGGCGGCATGTGGACGGCGACTGGGTGGGCGAACACGCGCTGCAGGTGAGCTGGTAACGAGGTTATCTGGCTCTGTGTGACTGTATCACTCATTTCTGGTACAGACCTTACCCTCCAATTCAAGTTAAACGCCCTTGTCCTTCTCCTTGAGAACTTCACCTTTCCGCCTCTCCTCCCATCGCCTAGTCTCTCCCCGATCCCTCCTCCCCTTGCCCTGTCTAGCCTTCTCCGCCCTGGCATGGCGTGCAGTCAAGAGGGGCATGTGCGCCTTTTCTCAGTGTGCCGCCTACTCCCTTGGTCCTCTCGCCCTGCATCACCATCTCTCCTCTCCCTCCCCTTCTCTCCCTGCTGCACGTGTCGCGGTTGCTGCTGGGAGGCATGGGCGTGCTGGGGATGCACGCCTTCTGCTCCGATGCCGTGTACAGTCCTTTGCATTGCCCACTCACCTCGCATCTTCTATCTCCCCTCTCCCCACCTGTCCTGCAACAGGTGTCACGGCTGTTGTTGGGAGGCATGGGCGTGTTGCAACAGGTTTCCCCCGCTCGCCCTGCACCACTGATCTCCCTCCTCCCCATCCCCCTCTGCAACAGGTGTCCCGGTTGCTCCTTGGAGGCATGGGCGTGTTGGGGGTATACGCCTTCTGCTCCGATGCTGCCTACAGCAACGCCGCACCCTCCTTGCTGCAGGTAAAAGTTCCCTCCCAACTGCACGGCAGAGCGCTCCCAACTGCACGACAGAGCACTCCTAAACGCAAGGCAGAGCGCTCCTTTGACTTTCAGAAGTGAATCAGTCGCTGTGCCGTGCTATGCATACCATGCCTTCTGATGCCTTCTAATGCCTTATGCATGCTACTTGCTTGCTTGCTGGCTGGCTGGCTGGCACGCGGGATGTCATTCAGCCCAGTTTGTACCTCCCTTGTCTCACCTCACTTCCTTCGTCCCCCTCTATCCCTCTCCACCCCTCTCCACCCCCTTCTCCTCACCAGGCCCTGCGTTCGCTCGCAGCCTCACTCTCGCCGCCCGCCTCGCTGGCCGCCCTGCTGCCCCCTCCCCCCTCGGACCTCATTCTGCTGCACATCTCCTCCTTCTCCCGCCGGTCAGATGCCCCTGCCATACCTCAGCCCATGACGTGCCATGCGGTGCCATGCATTGCCGTGCCACTTCATGCTGTGGCATGCATGTATTGCCATGCCCCCTTTCCACGTCACACACTCCATGCTACACCACCACCTTCCAGCCGTGCAATTTGTTGCGACAGTGCCATGGCCAATGCCTAATTTTTGGCATCATATCATGGCCATGTATGGACTGAAGCAAACCCATGCATCACTTGAAAGACATGCTCTGTCGCATGTCCGCCTTGCCATTTCACATGCCCATTCCCCAGGTCCCCTCCATCCTCTGCTCCCCCTTGACGTGGGTTCTCTATTCCCTCTCTTGATTCCCTTTCCTCAGGTTCTCAGCGCGATCTGTTGCCACGTCATCTCCTGCCACGTCAGCTGCCATGTCACCGTGCGACTTCAAGCTCGCTCCCATCCCGTCTCCAATCCTCGTCTCCTCAACACTCTCCCTCCGTGCTCAGTACGTCTCTCCCTCTCCTGCCCCTCCCTTCCCCCGTTCCGCGTTTCAGCTTACCCGTTTTAAAATGTTGCACTCATCTCGCTTGATAGACCCATGCGTTTCTATCATCACCCACCTCTCCCATCTGCGCTTCTTCTCACACCTTCTCCTCTCCCCTCCCTCCCCTCCTACTTTCAAAATCCCCCCTCCTTCCAGAGTTCCAGTCATCTCCTCCCCATCACTCCCCCCACCCTCCTCCTCTTCCTCCGCTCCTCCCTCCTCTCCTCCTCCGCCGCCCGTCCTCTCGCCCCCGTCGGTGCGAGCAGCAGCAGCAAGTGCAATGAAGCATTTAGCTCGGCAGATGGATGGAGGCATGGCGTTCGTTGATGGCATGATGGTGGGTGCAGGGTGTGATGGTGGGTGCAGGGTGTGATAATTATTATTTCGCACATGGGGTAGTGTCCTCAACCGAAAGAATCCATTGGTTGACCTCAAACATGGCATTCGGTTGAAGGCATTACCATGGGATGTATGAGCTCCACTCCCCTTAAGCATGGGATGGTCTCTGCAACCCACGTGTTGTCATCAGCTCCCCATGGTGGGAAGATAGGAGAGTACTCATGTATGCATTTTCTCGCCCTTGTGAACTTCCTCACTCTCGTCCCCTCCCTTACACCCCCTCTCTCACGTTGTTCCCTCCTCTCCCCCTCATCTCCAAACATATCCCTCCCTCAGGTGGAAGGGGGGGACGTGGTTGGGGGAGAGATCAACCCAAAAGGAGGGGCAGGAAAGGCAGGGAAAGGGGGGGGAGGAAAGGGGGGCAAGGGGGGAAAGAAGGGGGGAGGGAGAGGGGGCAGAGGGGGAGGTGGGAAGGGAGGGGAGGAGGCGGCATCTGAGGGGAGCACTCACGTGCGTGTGGACTGGGCTCTCCCTCCTTCCTGGAACGTTCCTCTCCAAGATGGTAAGATATGCCCGCTTATCTAAGTTTTTTTAATATGGATTAAGATAACATTCCCAGTGTTCAGTCACCAAGCCAAGTGATGCCGTCGCACCCCTTCATCCAACCCATGCAGGCCATGCTTCGGTTCCCACACCCATCACATAGCACTGACGCTTCCCCTGTCACCATGCCCCTCCCACACCGCACCACTGCAGGCAACAAAGCTGGGCACGTGCATGGCATGGGGGCGTGCTGGCGCTCTGCCTCGCCATGCCCCTCGCCATGCCCCTCGCCATGCCCCTCACCATGCCCCTCACCATGCCCCTCGCCATGCTCTGCAAACCCTCGCCATGTCCTCTCAGTCCTTCCCTTCTCCCATGGCTCTCACCCCCATTCCCACCACTGCAGCCAGCAAGGACGGGCAAGTGCATGGCATGGTGGCGCTGTCAGGCAGCGTGTTGGCGCTCTGCCTCGCCATGCCCCTAGACCCCTTGCCATGTCTCACCTCCCATCCCTCTATCCACATTCTCCCCACCATGACAGGCGCCAAGGACGGTCATGTGCATGGCATGGAGGTGCTGTCAGGCAGTGTACTGGCGCCCTGCCTCGCCATGCCTCCTATGCCCCACCCACTCAAGCTGAGCCGTGCCTGGCATTCCTCTTCGTCCTCCCTCTCCCACCACGACAGGTGCCAAGGACGGCAGTGTGCATGGCATGGTGGCGCTGTCAGGCAGCGTGTTGGCGCTCTGCCTCGCCATGCCTCGAGATCCCTTCTCCCGAGTCCTGCACGACCTCAAGGTGCTGCCCGACCTCAAGGTGCTGCACGACCTCAAGGTGCTGCACGACCTCAAGGTGCGTTGCTGCCCCTACTGCCCCCTGCTCACGTGCTCGCAAGTAATTTTTTCTCCTTCCCCCCTCACATCCCGGCCGGTGCGGTGCGCAGTGCAGTGAACCGCCTCGACCTGGTGCAGGATGGGGAGGAGTGCCTCAGTGCTCTCTCTGTACCTACCTTCCCCTCATCCTCAAACAACCTGCCCTTCTCTTTCCTCCACCCTGCCCTTTCGCCTCTTCCCCCCTTCACGTCCAGGTCGATGTGGTTTGCAGTGTGGTGAGCTGGCTCGACCTGGTGCAAGAAGGGGAGTGCCTGTGTGGTCACTGTTCCTCCCCTCTCCTCACTCTCCTCCTTCCCCTCCCCTTCCTCAGGTTGATGCGGTGCGCAGTGTGGTGAGCCGACTCGACCTGGTGCAGGATGGAGAGGAGGAGCAGGCAGAACAGGGGGAGCGCGAGGAGGCGGAGGGCGGGGAGAAGGAGAGAGGGGCAGGCGGAGAGTTGAAGGGAAAGGCAAGGGAGGGAGGGGAGGAGGAGAAGAGTGACAAGGTGGAGGAGGAGGAGGTGATTGAGAGGCCATTGCTGAATGGCAAGCTGCACAGAACGCCCTTCACCAGATGGCACCTCCCCCGGCGGGTGCTGCTGCGCTGCTCTGTGGCTGGGGGAGGGGGCAGGCGTGGGGGGAGGGAGGAGGAGGGAGAAGGGGAAGGGGGCTTGCTGCTGGCGGACTATTGTGAACTGGGGGAGGGGGCGGAGGTGAGATGGGGGGGGGAAGGGGCAGAAGTGAGACAAAGGGAAAGGCGGAACAGTGGGATTTATGTTTACAAAGGAGTGAGAGGAGGGGAATGGGAGGGGAGGGACGGGGGTTGATATGAGGAACACGATGCGTGTTGTGTGATGCTGCAGCCTGTTTGACTATTCTGTCCCTTCCACCACCTGCTGGCCCGGCTTCCTGACCCAATGGCCCCATGTCTGTCCACCAGCTGTGAGGGATTTGGCAGTGGCAGGACCCTCTGCCCCGATCCACAATTCCCTCTCAACTCCCTCCCAGACTCCCAATCCACTCTCTCCCTTTCGCCCTCTCCCCTTCTCTGCGTCCCCCGCACAGGCAGCGGAGGAGCGGTGCAGCGAGCTGTGTGGGATGGCAGCAGTGGCAGCGCCAGTGCTCCCCACTGCATTACGCTGACCCACTCCTTTTTGAGACCACTAACAAGTCACTACGCTCACCCACTCCTTCCCCTTGTGCCCATCTTCCCTCTCACAGGCAGCAGAGGAGCGGTGCAGTGAGCTGTGTGGGATGGCAGCAGTGGCAGACGAGGCAGTGAGGGAGCAGGGCGTTGGTTTGGAGTGGGAGGGGCAGGTGGAAGGGGAAGAGGAGGAGCAGAGTGGCATGGAGGGCAGTGCTGCTGCACCTGCTGCTGTGTGGCTTCCGCCTGGAACTGCACCTGCCAAGCTACACAGCAGCACCCGCACTGGCAGCGGTGGCAGCAGAGATGAGAGTGCTGTGAAGGCAGGGGTGAAGGAGAAGGGTTCAGCAGGCAGGGCTGTGTCACTGCTGCTGGCTGTGCTCGGGGTGCTGCTGGCCCTCGTTGCTGCACTCGTGCTTGCCCTCAAATGATGGCTGTGTTTTCTACCAGCTGCTCTCCAAAAGATTGTACGGTACCAGGAAGTGAGCATACAATAATATTGTGTTGCAACCTTTTGCACATTAACCAGCTTGGATTGTAATTTGTTAGAAGAAAGCAATGTGATTATGCTTGATGCCTAGCCTACAGTGCCAAATCCTAAGAAACGTGAAAAGCAAAGCCAGGTATATGTCATAGTAAATTAGGAACCATGCTTAAGGTTCTGGACTTAGGAGCTAGGAAAGTGGCGAGAAGGATGGAGATGGCCAAAAAAGGGGGGGTTCATTATGAAGTTGGGAGTACAAATAGGACAGAGAGGAAGGGGAAAGGGGTACACCACCAGCAGTTGGTTCTAATTACTAAACTAATACACTAGCATGCTGTAGGCAGTTATAAGATATGCTATATCAATTAACACACCCCCGTAACTGCCTACGGCTATAGCTAGTGGTGTCTGGCACCAGGTCGCCTGGAGAGCGGCACATGTAGCTGGGATAGGCACAGAAACAGAGGTGCCTGAGCGGCAGCACCTGTGAACGCCAGAACGGAGGGCGGAGGGCTAATTTGGAGGGCGTAGGCTGCCGGTGTTACACACCAACGGTTGGATAGGAGGAGGAAGCCGGTGGTGTACATGAGGCGGATGAGAGGAGGCGGAGTGGAGAGGCGGCTGCTGGAGTAAGGAGAAAAGTGCAGATGCGGCGGTTTACTGATCATACCCGCCACCCTCACACCCCCTCCCTCTCCCCCCCAATGCAGCAAGGGCGGCAAGGGAAGAGAGGAGGAGGCGGTAGGTGCTGTAAGCACGTTCCCGCCACCTTCTCACCCTCCCCCCCACAGTAGCAGATGCGGCAGTGAGGGAGAGGCGGTGGGCGCTGAAGGTGCAGGTTCACGGGGGCTTAAGCACCCCCGTAGCCACAGGCGCAAGCCCCGCCACCTCCCCCCCGCAATGCCTGTCAGAGGTCCACTGGTGATCCCCGATTGATCCTAGGGAAGGGTTACAGGCACGGCGGCCTGGGGGGTTATGGGCGCACTCACCCGCTACACAAACAAGCCCTTTTATCCCAGTGGTTAGTGGCTGGGATTCTGACATGGTATCAGAGCGAAGGTCTCGGGTTCGAATCCCGGTGTGTGCACCTCGGGCATCCCAGTGCGGGGGGGTGTCAGAGGTCCACTGGTGATCCCCGATTGATCCTAGGGAAGGGTTACAGGCACGGCGGCCTGGGGGGTTATGGGCGCACTCACCCGCTACACAAACAAGCCCTTTTATCCCAGTGGTTAGTGGCTGGGATTCTGACAATGCCCACCGTAGAATAGCACGGCAGCAGCAGGTGCGGAGGCGGGGAGCGAGGTGGCGATGGCGAGGGCGATGGCGTCGGCGCTGGCGCTGGCGTCCGCCAGTGGCGTTGTGCGTTGGCGTCGGCGCTGGCGCTGGTGTCCGCCGTTGGCGCTGGCGCTAGCGCCCGCCGTTCGTGCTGGCGTCCGCGCTGTCGCTGGCGAGCGCCGTTGGCGACTGTCGCTGGCGCGCTCGCCACGGCTCGTTGGCACGCTCGCCACGGGCAGAGCGCGACGGGGCGAGCATTGCGGGATGGGGCAGCCAGCACGGGGCGTGCTAACGGGCTGCGCTATTGGTGGGCCCATAATTCTTAGGTCCAAGGAAATTTCCAGCTCTAATGCCATGTCATAGTAAATTAGGAACCATGCTTAAGGTTCTGGACTTAGGAGCTAGGAAAGTGGCGAGAAGGATGGAGATGGCCAAAAAAGGGGGGGTTCATTATGAAGTTGGGAGTACAAATAGGACAGAGAGGAAGGGGAAAGGGGTACACCACCAGCAGTTGGTTCTAATTACTAAACTAATACACTAGCATGCTGTAGGCAGTTATAAGATATGCTATATCAATTAACAGTGTAGCCCAAAGCACGGACCAGCTGACTGCAACACCATCTTATGATCCCTTTTTTCTCCTCCTGCCCATCTTCCACCATCCACCTCCCCTTGGCCTGCTACAGCCACAGCCATGCCTCTGGTGCTTGCATGCTACAGAACCCGTCACCCAATTTCTCTAAACAAGTACGGCACCCATGATCCCACATCTACTTGGGCAAGTCAACAGGTGGCGGCACATCAAGCTTCACGCCAGCCTGGATCTGCCCCCACCCAATGAGCCGCCAGTGCTTCTCCACGCGGCGGCTGAGAGCGAGCTTCTCGCCAGTCTTGGTGCAAACGGGCGAGGTGAGGTGCAGCTTGGCGAGATCGTTCTTCACGGCCACCACGCGTGCACCAGTCGACATGGACCCGATGTTCAGCATCAGCACCTCGCCCTTTGTCAGCTTTGCCACCTTGCCCTGCTTCTCTGTACCCTTGGTTCGCACTCCTAGCAGCCGACGCAGCAGGAAGAAGTTGATCTGTGGGATTGAAGAAGGGAGAGACGGGGGCAGGTTGGGGGATTGAGAGGGGGGTTGGATGGGGACCCGATGTTGAGCATCAGCACCTCGCCCTTTGTCAGCTTGGCCACCTTGCCTTGCTTCTCAATGCCCTCGTCGTAGCAGGGAGAAATTGATCTGTCGGGTGTGGGGAGGGGAGGGACGTGTGTACAAGGACATGGGGAGTGTGACGAGGAGGGGAACATGGGCACAATGTTGAGCATCAGCACCTCGCCTCGCCCTTGCCTCACCCAATGTGACACCATGCCCACACATCCATGCTCACTCATCCAAACACTCATTGTCCATACTCCTTCCCCGGCTCCTCACCTCCAGTTCTACAAACACGTATGGCAGTGGCGCGCTCACCTCCCCCAGCACCTGCCCCACGAGGCAATCCCCATTCTGCTGCACACACCCGAGCTCTCGCCCCGCACACACAAGCAGGCTCCACCCGTTCCCCAGCCCACCTCCAGCTCAACGAACACGTCTGGCAGGGCCCCCACCTCCCCCAGCACCTGCCCCACGAGGCGGTCAGCGCGAGTGAGCGTGGGATCAATGGTCGTTCCCACGCCGATGAGCCCCCCCGGCACGGCGAACTGCAGCTCGTTCTGCTCCTTGCACTCGCCTGCTCATACACCCCATGCCCACACACCACGTCCCAACTTTGACTCCCCATATGCTCCTCCTTTGTGCCCCATCAAACCCCCATGTTCCTCGTCTCACCTCGAGTTCAACGAACACGTCTGGGAGGGCCCCCACCTCCCCCAGCACCTGCCCCACGAGGCGGTCAGCGCGGGTGAGCGTGGGATCAATGGTGGCACCCACGCCAATAAGCCCCCCCGGCACGGCGAACTGCAGCTCGTTCTGCTCCTCCCTGGCCCCATGAAATCACCCCATGCCCATACCACATACAAACATACATTCCCCGTGTGCCCATCCCCACCGATCCCAACCCATCCGTCTCACCTCCAGCTCAACGAAGACGTCTGGGAGGGCCCCCACCTCCCCCAGCACCTGCCCCACGAGACGATCCGCACGAGTAAGCGTGGGATCAATGGTGGTGCCCACGCCGATGAGCCCCCCTGGCACGGCGAACTGCAGCTCGTTCTGCTCGGCGAAGAGTGAGATGATGCGCGAGAAGATGGGCGTGCAGCGGATGTTGCCGTCCGCGTCTTTAGCGACGATGCCTGGGCGCACCTCTATCTTCTGCCCCACCCGCAGCACTCCCTGTGACAGAGGAAGCGGAAGAAGATGGCAGAGGGGGAGCAGAATGGGGAGCGAATGATGCGGGGTGGGACGGAAGGGGAAGGGGAGGGGCGGGAGGGGAAGGGGAGGAGAAGAAGAAGAGGGGGTTGAGAGGTTGGTATGAGAGGGTGGTGGTAAGAAGCAGCAGATGGGCGTGCACCGGATGTTGCCGTCCGCTTCCTTGGCCACTATGCCCGGGCGCACCTCGATCTTCTGCCCCACGCGCAGCACGCCCTGTTGTACGATTGAGATGGTAAGGAGGGTTGAGTAGAAAGAGCATGCAAAGGAGACAGGAAGAAAGGGTTATGAGGAGGGCACAAATGGAGAAAACTGAAAAGCGGGGAAGGGGAGAGGTAGAAGGAGAGAAGGTGGTGGGAGGGGGGGGTGGAGGAGGGGATGGAATGGGCGGAAGGGGGAGGGGGAATGGAGGGAGGGAGGAAAGGGGGGGACGGGAGGAGTAGGGAGGGGAGCACGCAGGGCAGGGAGCGACTCACATGCAGAATACTGCCACCAGCAACGCCGCCCTTGATGTCATCAACCTCAGCACCGGGCTTGTTGACATCGAAGGACCGGATGACAATCATGTCGGGCGGCGAGCGAGTGGGGGAGGGAGGAACTCACTCATGTGCAGAGGGGGATGGGGGGTGGAGGGAGCGACTCACATGCAGAATACTGCCGCCAGCAACGCCGCCCTTGATATCGTCCACCTCAGCGCCGGGCTTGTTGACATCGAAGGACCGGATGACAATCATGTTGGGCGGCGAGCGAGCAGGGGAGGGAGGAACTCACTCATGTGCAGAAGGGGGATGGGGGGTGGAGGGACTGACTCACATGCAGAATACTGCCGCCAGCAACGCCACCCTTGATATCATCGACCTCAGCGCCGGGCTTGTTGACATCGAAGGACCGGATGACAATCATGTTGGGCGGCGACACAAAGTCGCGGTCGGGGATGGGGATGCGCTTGATGATCATCTCGCACACCACGTCCACGTTGTACTTGAGCTGCGCGCTGATCGGGATCACTGGCGCGCCGTCCGCAATGGTGCCCTGCGGTGGAGAGCGGTGGAGCGAGGTGGAGTGTGGTGCGGTGCGGTGGAGTGCGGTGGGTGCAGTGTGAGGGGATAGGGGCAGAGGGGATGGGGATGCGCTTGATGATCATCTCGCACACCACGTCCACGTTGTACTTGAGCTGCGCGCTGATCGGGATCACTGGCGTGCCGTCCGCAATGGTGCCCTGCGGTGGAGTGCGGTGGAGCGAGGTGGAGTGTGGTGCGGTGCGGTGGATTGCGGTGGGTGCAGTGTGAGGGGATAGGGGCAGAGGGGATGGGGATGCGCTTGATGATCATCTCGCACACCACGTCCACGTTGTACTTGAGCTGCGCGCTGATGGGAATTACTGGTGCGCCATCCGCGATGGTGCCCTGCGGTGGTGTGCGGTGGAGTGTGGTGAGGTGCGGTGGAGTGCGATGGGGTGCGGTGGGGTGCGGTGTGAAGGGATATGGGCAGAGGGGATGCGCTTGATGATCATCTCGCACACCACGTCCACGTTGTACTTGAGCTGCGCGCTGATGGGGATCACTGGCGCGCCGTCCGCAATGGTGCCCTGCGGTGGAGTGCGGTATGATGGTGTGGTGGTGCAGTGGAGTGCAATGTGAGGTATGCATCTCTAGATGGCGTCGTGCTAGTTGAGAGCGACAGGTTTGCAGGCCATTTCTAAAGATTCCCAGACACATACTGGCTTTCCCTCCTTTCCCCGTCAACCCCCCGCACCTGAATAAACTTTTGGATGGCGTCGTGCTGGTTGAGCGCGACGCTCTCCTGAATGAGGTCGATCTTGTTCAGCAGGATGATGATGTGCTTCAGCCGCATGATCTCCACCGCCGCCAGGTGCTCCGACGTCTGCCTTGGAGAATCCTCAAAAGTTACTCAAATTCCTCCCCCCCCCCCCCCACACCCTCACACCTGAACGCGTCGTGCTGACAGGGTGCGACAGACCTGCTTATTTTTTTTCTAAAATTCCCCAAAACACCTTCATTTTACCCCCTTCCACCCCCCACCTGGAAGATTTTTTGGATGGCGTCGTGTTGGTTGAGCGCGACGCTCTCCTGAATGAGGTCGATCTTGTTCTGCAGGATGATGATGTGCTTCAGCCGCATGATCTCCACCGCTGCCAGGTGCTCCGACGTCTGCCTTGGAGACTCCTCACAAGTGACTCAAATCCCCCATCCCCACCCCCCCCACCTGAATGCGTCGTGCTGGCAGGGTGCGACAGATCTGCGATTTTTTTCTTAGAATTCCCAGAAACTCCTTGCTTTTCCCCCGTTTCCCCCTCACTCTCCCACCTGGATGAATTTTTGGATGGCGTCGTGCTGGTTGAGCGCGACGCTCTCCTGAATGAGGTCGATCTTGTTCTGCAGGATGATGATGTGCTTCAGCCGCATGATCTCCACCGCCGCCAGGTGCTCCGACGTCTGCGGCTGCGGGCAGCTCTCGTTGCCCGCGATCAGCAGCAGCGCGCCGTCCATGATCGCCGCGCCGTTCAGCATCGTCGCCATCAGAATGTCGTGGCCCTGCCGGGGGGGAGAGGGGGGAGGGAGAGGGGGAGGGAGAGGGGGAGGGAGAGGGGGAGGGGGGAGGGAGAGAGGGGGGGGGGGGGAGGGGTGGAGAGGGCGGAGAACGGAGAGGGTGGCGGGGAAAGGGAGAACGCGGAGACGTGGTAAGTGAAGAGGAGGTGCGGGGAGGTCCGGGAGGGAGGGAGCAACGGGGAGGAGGGGAGTGAGGTGCGGCTACCATGACCGCGAGCTCTCGTTGCCCGCGATCAGCAGCAGCGCGCCGATGAGCCGCGCCGTTCAGCATCGTCGCCAGAATGTCGTGGCCGGAAGAGTGGAGAGGGGGGAAGCGGAGGGAGAAGAGGTGCGTTAAGTCGCAAGAGAGAGGGAGCAACGAGGAAGTGTCGTGACCCTGCCAAGGGAAGGGAGAGGGAGAGGGGAGAGAGAGGGAGAGAGCGGGGGAAGGGAAGAGGGAGGGTGGCGGGGAAGAGGGAGAACGCGGAGAGAGGGTAAGTGGAGAGGCGGTAAGGGAGACGGGGAAAGCGGAGGGGAAAAGCGGGGCGGAGGTGCGTGGAGGTCTGGGAGAGAGGAGGAACAGGGAGGAGTTGAATGAGGTGAAGTTCCCATGGAGAGTCTGTGCGCGTGGCAATGGTACGGGTTCCACGAGCTTGAACTCTTGGAAAGAGTTCGACGCGAACACGGGTGAGCGACTGCGGAAGGATGCGCGACGAGACGACTGCGTGCCTTAGAATGTCTGCGGAATGAAGCGAACTGGCTAGTACTGGCTAGTATCGCGAGGGATGCCGATCAGCAGCTGCACTGCGTGGCTTGCGAGTGAGCGCGCGGTTCCTAGTGAGCACCGTGGAGATGGCAGCGTATCAGGGAAAAAGGTTAACACTGGCCACTATCAGCAGCAGCACTGCGCGCACCACACGCTTCTGCAATGACCTACGGCCTCACCGGGCAATCAACGAACGACACGTGGCGCATCAGCTTCATGCGCGCCTTTTCGAATCCCGGCACGTCGCACAGCGGGCTGTCCTCCTTGCTGCTGCCGTACGCCCTGCACGCGCGAAAGAAACATAAGAGATTAAAGACCGGCCGATAGCTGCCGCGCCAAAACCCTAACCTCAAGGACCAAGATCAGCCTCGACCTGGACTCGGGTCAAACCTCGCAAGACCTTCCCCCACATCACTCCACCCGTCTACACCGAAGTTCACCGCTCTCAAATCCCTCAAAATCGTCCGCTAGCAGGAGGAAAGTGCGAGTTGTTACGCACTTGTAGCACATGGGGCGAGGGCAGGCGTCATCCTCGCATTTATAGATCTTGGCGTTGGCGTATCCCAGCTTGATCGTAATGTTTCTCTCCAGCTCATTCTTAAACCGCACCGTCTGCGGAACAACAATCCAGGAGAAGGGGGACCAGTGGGGCAAGTAGAGGGCGGGCGTTGTTTGAGTCGTCTCAAGAAACGGCAGATGAGGCGAGGGAAGGGAAGGGAGGTCGTGGACACAGGAACGGACTGCGGAGAATGTAAAAACGCGAGGAATCGCGCGTGGGATGCGCATCGGAAGGAGGAACGATCCCGATCTATCGCTCGTCTATGCAGTTTCCCGCACTCCACCAAACGCTGCACTCCCCCAAACGCTGACTCGAGCTTAAAGCGCCGACCCTCTTACCTGGACGCCAGAAATGGCCTTAACGACAGTCGATTTGCCGTGAGCCACATGGCCGATTGTACCTGAGAGTCGCAGCAAATGAAATCGCGATAAGAAGAAATGGTACAGATGGTGGGAAAAAGGTTAGTCAAAGGTCAACAAAAGGTTATAGAAATTAAGGAGGAGCTGACTGCACGCAAGAAGTGCGATCTGGACGCACCGATGTTAATGGTGGCTTGTCGACTGATAACTTCAGGAGACAGCGGATTGAGCTTCGTCACATCCAGCGTCTTGAGATCCTGCTCCATTAAACCCTTGCGCGCCATGCTGCTCTCTCGCTTGTCCACCCGCCAAATCTATAAATTCGAAATTCGGAAAATCTACTAATCTCAGCGTCGCGATGGGCTCCAAATGACCGCTGGTTTGAAGGTGCTGATCAGCAAAAAGGGTGAAAGAAACCATGGTGATTACACGCAAGGATCCATGGCGGCTGACTGTGAGAGAGGAAAGCAGCACAAGTGGCTTGAGGTGAGGTTGAGGGAACGTGAGGAGCAAAAGAGATTCTCGAGAACGCGGAAACAGCACTTCATTCAAGATGCCTTGGGCTAGTCGCATAGCGACACTAAAACGAGAATGACCAGGAGTAAGAAGAACAAAGCCATGTACATAATGAGCTATAATGAGGTGGTATAGATTAGCAATCAACAACCATAATAGTTGTACCACCTTCCATTCCACTCCACTATGCTGCACGCGATGGGATGTCATGTGTTTGTCTGATCTAAGATGTCAAACATTCTGGCTTACTAGGACATGTCACATGAAGCAGCACATATTTCTGTTATGATTGTAAAGCTGCCTTGACTACCAATCGTGTTGTTAGGTACGGTAATGGTGCTATTTTATCATATCAAATGCATTTCCAAGCAAGAGAAGAGCCAAATTGGCCATAACCAGAGGTGGTCGGAGGGCAGGCCCTCAGATATCAGCGTAAAACACGCTGATTACGCTGATTTTGTAGCTCTGATTTCCGTTTTCCCTGAAAATTCAGCATATGCTTCAATTTTGCACTGAAATTTCAGTATAACCTATTAAGCCACACTGACCGTTTTGCGCGTTTCTGTACTAGTAACACTGACGAATCATGTTAGAATAGTAGCCTAAGTAGACTAGGGTTTTGGGGTAAGAGAGTAGCGAGAGAAACGGAAGAAGAGGGGGAAACACTAATGAGCAAGATACATGATATAGTTCAAGGGAAGGTGAGCACAGTGGTGCACCACCAAATAGTTAAGAACAATAACTGCAGTAACTACAGCACGCAGGATATATATTAAACATAACTTTGACACACCCCCTTAGCCTGCGTGCAGTAGAAACTGGTGTTGAGATAGCTAGGCAAGGTGAGTTGACTATCGAGAGAAATTTTACAAGTAGGAAAACCCTAAGGGGTTATCCCCTATAACATCTACCCCACTACAGCCTACCAATATGTATCACATATATATATCATTTGACACACCCCCATAGGCAAAGTGGGGGAGAGCAATGGGTCACAAGACCAGTCAAGAGAAACAAAACAAGCTCAGGGTGGATCACAACGTCACCACACATTCTGAGCACAAGCAAATGGCCACAAGGCCAGTTCACATGCAGAGATATATATGCAGCAATGACAGTACAGTGTCGAGCTACCTAGCAAGAGCCAGCATGCAGGTATATAGGTATATAGATCACAGTACAAGCAAAGACTACAGCAAGTGTGGAAGCATAGGCACAAGGCCTAACAGAGTACAAAAGCGCTGATGATCACCAGACGGAAGTGCCTTGGTGAATATATCAGCAGTGTTGGCCCGAGTGGCCACGTAACGAAGACAAAGCTGGCCTCGCTGCTGCAACTCTCGAGCCAGGAAGTAACGCAGAGCAATGTGCTTCGTTCTGTGTTCCAGTCTGTGCTCCTCACACAAGGCAATGGCGGCCTTGTTGTCAACGTACAGCACTGGAGGAGAACGAGGCTGCTCTCCCAAGTCAGTCAGCAGGTAGGTGAGCCAGCGTAACTCCTGTGCAGCCATGGCGGTGGCGTAGATCTCAGCCTCACAACTGGAGCCAAGAACTGAAGACGAGCGTGTAGAACGCCACGAAACTGAACCAGAGCCAAGGCTGAAGGTGTAACCCTGTGACGACCGCTGAGTAGCCAGGTCGTCAACCCAAGAAGCGTCTGAGTGCCCAGTGAGGACAACTGGGCTCGTCCCTCCAAGCACTAGCCCCATGCCTGATGTGCTGCACAAGTAGCGCAGTACCCTCTTAGCAGCAGCCATGTGCTCAGGTCGGTGTCGACCAGGAGCCACGTAGCGAGCGAGGAGACCAAGAGGGTACGCGAGGTCAGGTCGAGTGCAAGTCATCAGGTACATGAGGCAGCCGACTAGCTCTGGGTAAGGACCACTCGGCTCTACGGACTCGTCCGAAGGTGGAGCTGAGAGCGTGTGACCTGTAGCCAGAGGAGTGGCCTGTGCTGAAGACCAGGTGAAGCCGAAGCGCTGAAGGACCTGCTGCACCATGTGTGACTGAGTCAAGGTGATGGTGCGGCGTGCTCTGTCCCGGGTGATCTGCAAGCCAAGGTAGCTGCGCAGCTCACCCAAGTCAGTGCACGTGTGTCTCTTCTGTAGCTCCGACTTCACGTGGGCGAGAGCCTCAGTGTCAGCAGTGGCAAAAACCAAGTCGTCGACGTACACGAGGATGTAGAACGGCGGCAGTGAAGTGTCTGTGCGCAGAAACAGCGACGGGTCAGCAGTAGAAGGCGCAAACCCAAGAGCCGCAAGTGTCGTCCTCAGTGTGTCGTGCCACTCACGTGGCGCCTGGCGGAGACCGTAGACCGGCCGTCGGAGGCTCCACTGGGTGCCAGGAGGGAACGACCCAGTGAAGCCCGGGGGGCGGCGCAGCCAGATCTCCTCGTGCAGGCTGCCCTGTAAGAAAGCAGTGCTGAAGTCAAGAGAGTGAAGCTCGTAGTCACGGTGAGCAGCAACGTGCAGCAGCACCCGAAGAGTGGTCATCTTCGGGGTGGGGGAGAAGGTCTGGAAGAAGTCAACTCCCTCTCGCTGACTGAAGCCTCGAGCCACGTAACGCGCCTTGAAGACAGGCGGAGAACCCGGCGGCCGCTTCACCCTGAAAATCCACATGCCACTGACGATGTTCGCCCCAGGTGGGGGAACCTCGTCGACATAGGTGCCTGTGGACTTCCAGGAAGCCATCTCTGCGTCCATGGCTGCCTGCCACTGAGAGGAGTAGGGACTCTCTATCGCCTCTGCGTAAGAGCGCGGAGTCGGGATGTCTGGTGCATCCGGGTCTCCCTCAGGGGCAAGTAGCGAGGACACAAGATGAGGTAAAGCAGCAGCAAGACACTGGAACTCCTCCTGCCTGTCCTCAAGGACGTCCGTGCTAAGAGCACACTCACCCCCGACGGACGGAGGACAGACAGACGCAGACGCAGCAACAAGACTGGCGGCGTAGTCTAGACGACAGGCAGCAGCAAAGTCAACAAGCTCAGCGACAAGAGCAGACGCAGCAGTAGACTCAAACGACGGGTCAGTGACAACAGTGGCTAGCAGACGCGTGACAGTAGGGTGCTCAGCACGAAACCGGTCAGACTCAGGGTCTGGAACGTCAGGTAGAGAGGACGCAGGAGGAGACGGAAGAGGAACAGGCTGCAGAGCAGAGGAAGGACGACGAACTACGAGGTGTGTGCTGGGGACAGCCTGCTGACGCGAACGAGGAACACGACGACCGGGACGAGCAGGCGAGACAGGACGCGACACAGGCTCACGACGCTCAGCAGGACTACCAGTCTGCTCAGTGTAAGGAGAAGGAGCAGGCAGCGGTGAGCCAGGCTGTAACGGAAGACCAGTAGACGACGGGAGAGTAAGAACCTGACGAAGAACAGAGTCAGACGGCGGCAGAGACGACGGAGACGGCGGAGCGAAGAACAGTCGTGTCGGCGCAGCTGCATCAGTACCGGCAGCTCCAGCAGCTCCAGTACCCCCAGCAGCTCCAGTGCCTCCAGCAGCTCCAGAAGCTCCAGTCCCAGAGTCGTCACCTCCAGTCCCAGGGTCTCCAGCCCCTGTGTCTCCAGCAGTAGCACCCCCAGAACCAGCACCCCCAGTCCCAGGGTCTCCAGCCTCAGTGTCACCAGCAGCAGCACCCCCAGAGCCAGCACCTCCAGTCCCAGGGTCTCCAGCCTCAGTGTCTCCAGTACGAGTACCTCCAGAACCAGCGACTCCAGCACCTCCAGTAGACAAAGGTCCAGCACCACTCCTAGCTCCAGCAGCGCGACGCTGACGGTGACCGTACCAGTCCTGGAGCTGCTGTGGGGTGAGAGGCACACGTGGACGAAGGCGGCTACTCCAAGGAGACCGCGCAACAGCAGACTCAGAACCCTCAGCGCCAGCACCCCCAGCTGCTCCAGAACCTCCAGCGCCAGCACCCCCAGGCTCCTCACGCGTAGGCTCAGTACTCGCAGACTCGGCACCCGCAAGCTCAGCACCTCCAGGCTCCTCACGCGCAGGCACAGCACCCTCAGACTCGACACCCCCAAGCTCAGCACCGCCAGGCTCCTCACGCACAGGCACGGCATCCCCAGACTCCGCACCCCCAGGCTCAGCACCCCCAGAGACAGCACCCCGAGCAGGACCACCTCCAGCAGGACCTGAGTCACCAGTGACCTCAACAGGCGCAGGTACCGGAGGGTCTACCTGAGAAACACCTGAAGGAGCAGGACCTGGCGCGGGGAGGGGGTCTACCTGGGGAGGACCTGGAGCGAGAAAGAGCGGCGGGGGGGGGCGAGAGACAGTGCGGTAGGGAAAGAGACGGTAGAAGGGAACAGACTCGTCAAAGGTGACGTCCTGAGACGCAAAGACACGGCGCGAGGTGGGGTCGTAAAACTGCCAGCCAGGCGCGTCAGGAGGAAAACCAAGGAAGACGCAGGGAATGGCACGAGCAGAGAGCTTGTCCGCGGTGAGATCGCGGACAAAGGCACGAGCACCCCAGACCCGGAAACGCGACGCATCGCCAACCTCCCCCGTCCACAGCAGTGTGGGCGAGGTCTCCGGCAAGGAGACACGGGGCCAGAGGTTGAGCTGATGCGCGGCGTACCGGACCGCGAACGGCCACAGAAAATGGGGAGCCGCCGCATGGATCATGGAGGTACGAGCGACCTCCATGACTAAGCCAATGCGGCGCTCAGCAACCCCATTCTGCTGCGGAGAGGCCGGAAGCGTGAACGACTGGGTGATGCCGTGCTCCGCACAGAAGGCTGCCAAGAGGTCAGAGGAGAACTCACCACCTCTGTCAGAGTGCAGACGCAGGACAGGAAAGTCCCGCTCGAACCGCTCGCGGAGCTGGAGACGCACAGCGCGGATCCAGGGGATCAAAACAGCAGGGACGTCTCCCTTGCTGCGCAAGGGGAAGACCGTGGTGTAACGCGTGAAGTCGTCGACAACCAGCAGAAAGTACCGCTCACGGCCCTGTCCCTGGACGCGGGCTGGGCCCCACACGTCCAGGTGAAGCGTCTGCAGGGGAGCCTCTGTGGGAGGAAACGAGGAGGAGTGAGGAGCGGCGCGCTACCGCCCCTCGACGCAGGGAATGCAGGGCGGCGCAGGCGAGGGAGGGAGGGCAGGCAGAGACCTGGGAAGCCCAGAGACCAGAGAGCGAGAGTGCATGCTACGAAGGCGAGGCAGGGAGGGGTGACCAAGGCGGTGGTGCCACAGGAGCGTGTCGTGCGACAGGCGGCGGCACTCACACTGGGTAGCTACCTGAGCAGACGCGTACAGCTGTGGAGACAAAGGAGCGGAGCGTGAAACAGTGGTGAGGGTGTACAGACTGGACCCCGGCTCACGAGTGAACGTGGCCAGGTGGCGGCCAGTCTTGGAGCACGTACAGATCGCCACACGCTGCCCTCCAGGAGTCCAGGTGTCAACCCAGTGATCCTGGAGGACGGCGTTGCTCACCAGGTTCGTAGAGAACGAGGGAACGAGGAGACCTGACAGCTCACCAGACGGGACCGCCGGGCACGGGAGCACAGTCGTGCCGCGTGCAAGCACTGGGCCCCCAGAGGGGTCAGCCAGGGAGACAGGGACAGGTGCAGGGAGCGGAGTGACGGTGGTGCTATCACGAAAGAAACAGCGGGAAGCACCAGAGTCAAGTGTAAACGTGTGCAAGGCCTGAGCCGACTCAGTACCAAGGGGAGCAGACTCACTAGCACCTAGGGCTGCAGTCCTTATACCGGGGTCAGGCGGCACACACAAGTAGCAGTCACCCTCAGCACTAACAGTCAATGCATACATGGCAGCAAGAATAACATCATAGTCCAGATCAAAGATAGGCACATCACGCCTAAGCAGCTCTGCCCAGTTGGGGAACTCAGTAGCATCAGGATACTTAGTACGCCAGGCGTCACTAAGCCTAGCAAAACAACGATACTCAGTGTGAAAACCGTTGCAGGGGCGACCCTTGCGGGGGCCAGTACGAATGACATAGGGGCAGCGGTCAGAACCCCGAGACGCCCCACGCCCAGCATACCAGTCATTGAGCTGCTGGGAGGTGAGGGGAGGAAGCTGCTGCTGCTGCTGTGGCTGTTGCTGCTGCTGCTGCTGCTGGCCACCCTTCTGGCCAGATCCACCCCCACTCCCACCTCCACCGCCACTGCCGCTGCCTCCTCCCCCACCACCGCCGCCGCCGCCTCCACCGCTCCCGGTCCTGCCGCCACCCCACCCACCGCCTCCACCCCCACGGCCACCCCCACCACCTCCACCACCCCCGCCGCCTCCACCACCGCTCCCTCCACCGCCACCTCCGCCACCCCTGCCACCCTTGCCGCCCCTGCCACCACCACGCTTCCCACCAGGAGCGGAAGCCGCTGCGACCTTCTCCGCACCGAGGAAGTCGACAGCAGTAGCAGCAGAGGCGTAGGAGGGGTCAAGAGGGGAGGGGGAGCACCCCTCAAAGAGGGGAGTGCGGGGAGTGCCACGAGCAGCACCGACAGCGAGGATGTTCTTCTCTGCTGCGACCAGCTGCTGCTCGAAGTCGTCCAGAGTGATAGTTGGAGGATCCTTGGCAAGGAAGTAATCCCTGACAGCTGGCGGCTGGCCGCGGCGCTGGCCTCCGCGCTGGCGGATTGCGGGGTGACGGGGGCGACGAAACGGGGGCCGCGTGGCGACGAAATGGGGGCCGCGTGGCGACGAAACGGGGGGGCAGCGGGCGACGGGCAGGGCGTCCGCGGGGCAGCCGACGGGGCGTCCGCGAGGCAGCCGACGTGGCACGTTCGGGGGGACGGGCAGGGCGCGCGTGACGGGCGAACGGGGAGAAAAAATAGCGCATTTCGCGCTGTAGTACGGGCGGGCCCATGATTCTTAAAAAAAAGAGAAGGTTCCGGGAAAGAACCAGCTCTGTACCATGTTAGAATAGTAGCCTAAGTAGACTAGGGTTTTGGGGTAAGAGAGTAGCGAGAGAAACGGAAGAAGAGGGGGAAACACTAATGAGCAAGATACATGATATAGTTCAAGGGAAGGTGAGCACAGTGGTGCACCACCAAATAGTTAAGAACAATAACTGCAGTAACTACAGCACGCAGGATATATATTAAACATAACTTTGACAAATCAGTATACTTCAGAGAGTCACACTGAAACGGACTTGACCGCGCGTGGAGGGGGGGGAGGGGGTTGAGAATAGGGTACGCGACGCGCGTGGACAGAGTGTACCTTCCCGTGATTCACGAAACCCCACCCCACCCACACACTTGGAATTTTTTCACATGCGCTGTACTTACAACCTTGTGCGCGTCGAACCTTGTTTTGCCTCGCTGGAAGCCATCTCACTGTTGTGCATGATGTTTTTTTACACTGCTGTTTCAGTTTAATATAAATTTTTACACTGACAAAATCAGTATAAACAAAACCACGAACGCTGATCTGGACACTTGGTTGGCAGGGGCACGCTGATCCAACAGCATACCCTCAAACCAATCTGAGGGCCTGTCGGAGGGAAATGTCCTCCCACATTTCCTAATGCAACCTGATCAAATGCCATGCTCTGATCCAGCAGCTGGCAGAACAACTCTGGTGCTGTATTTCCCTATCCCAAGCAGGTGGTAATGACCCAGGATTGAACAAAAAACTCATTGCATAATAAAAAGCTGTACATAGAGGATAAGAACTCCTACTAACTACGTGCACACGGATCAACTCATGGTTTATGTACAGCTGCACACAGCACAAAGACGAAGGATGTGGTAACACCCTGGAAACTGCTGAACTCGATGAGTGTACAGTGGGACCTGGCTTGCTGGAGAGACGGCATTGTGCGCTGAATAGCGCTGGAAAGCACTGAAGAGCGCTGGGGAGCGCTGGAGAGCACTGGAGGAGGCGCCAAGGGGGTTTGAGTCTGTAGCGGGTTTGTGCTGCGGCCATTCACTCCTGAAGCATTATCGGTGGGAGCAGTCGAGGGGGCAGCCAGAGTGTGTATGGGCCACGCCAGGACCAGGGAGGCGTTGATAGGAGTAGGATCAACCGCATGACTGGTCCGTGGCATGCTGGGGTTTGGGGTATGGCGTATGGTGTAGCATAGCGATCCCGTGCAGAGATGGCATGTCATGGGGAGATGGGTCGCACGGCACGCTCTGCAGGGGTTGCATGCCATGGTATGGGGAAAGCGATCTGGAAAAACCGACCTAGAAGTTGGTCTGCAGATCTGACGGTGGACGGCACTGAATAAAAATGGCCGAAGCTGGGTAGCTGGGTTAGTAATCAACGAGAGGGAGCTGCGACAGCAGTGGTAGCAGGCGAGTTAGCGAGGTCAGTCAGAACACCTGCTGCAGCAGCCATGGCGACAGCAGATGCTTCGGAGTCAGCAGGCAGAGCAACGCGCTTCGCGAGCGACGCGTTGACTGCAGTATGGCCGCGCAGTTGTGAAGCTGGCGACGTCAAGGCGAAAGCACGGACCAAGTCCTGAAAGGGACAAGGATTGTACAGGAAAGGTCGAGACGTGAGACGACAGGTCATGACGAAAAACCCTCCAATAACCCCCTCCATAGCACATCGGTTTCATGTCATGAGCCATTGCGAAGTCCTTACCTGCTTCCTTGTAGACTTGACACCGCGGACAGCCACGTCAGCGGCAGCGGCTACTACACTGGGAGGAACCTTCATCCGGCCGAAAACGGTAGTCCTCAGCTGAAGCACGAAGGCTGCCAGGTAACGAGCGTGAGACGATGAGTTCCCATCGCGGAACAACGACGACCTGCACAGACGAAGCATCCAAATCAGAAAAGAACTTCATGTTCTGAACTCCCGTGCCACCAGAATTATTGTAAAAACGACAATCTTCCCACTACCATTAACCCCTGAAAAGGCCAGATGAAGGAGCATTGGTTCACTGTCAAGCTTACAACTTCCCAAAATCAGCTGGTACTCACCATAAGCTGCGTAAGAGCCCAGCAGCGGCCCCCATGTCTCCCGAGGCCGGGAGATGCAGGGAGGGGAAGAGGCGAGATACCCAGTCGAGCTGACGCTCCAGCATGCACCCCTTGACCGCCGATAAACCCTCTAGACATGCCAATGTCTGGCAGAAGGCGTCGGTACTGCACGGTGGAACGACGGGAATAATCATAACGAGCGTTTAGATACGAGTTCTGAGACTGGCTGGGACACAGGAGCGGCTAGACGGAAACGCGATGGCACCGACTGGCATCGAGTATGTCCCGTGACGAACCTCAGGGAATTGGTGGATGTGCGCGCGGCCCTGGCTTTGTGAGCGACGAACAGGCACGTCAGGGCGAGCACGTGACGCTGCACGGTGTCGCGGTGGCAGCACGCTCCGCCGAGCCGGCATCGCATTTGGCACGCGTCGTGGAGCATCACGGCTGTCAGCAAGTCCGACGGTCCGAACCCAAGCGTCACAGCCGCCTGAAAGACACGCACACCACATCAGCACAAAAAATTGGGTCGATTTCACCACCACCGATGTTGACTCGCGGCGAAAGTCACAAATTTATAGCATGTATTATGCAAGGAAGAAGCTCACCTGTGAAAACATGGGTAGCAGCTGCGACCGTTTGTGTCCGGAGCAACCCGCACTGACTTCTCCCGACTCCACCGCAGGAACCGGTCCTTCCGCTGAACCCGTCGACACCTTGACTGAAACTCTCGCTTTTTATTTACACCCGCTTCATGTCGTTCCCAGCTTCCGTGAAACTCGTCAGGCACGGGAGGTCCTACTGGGGGAGGCGTGGCTGATGAAGGGTCAGCTGAAATTGACTCATCCCAGCTATCGCCTGAACCCTCTTCCGTTTCCGCGAACCGGGACCCATCGAGTCGGGAGCTGGTCGCATGCCTGGTCCTGCTTCCCGTAACGTAGAGCTCTTGGAGCCTGCGCTTACGCGCGGCCTTGGCACGCTCGATGATATCGACGGGGTTTAGCGTGCAGGTCGCCATGGAATCCCGACGGCGTCGAGGAGAAACCTGAAGCTCACTACGCTGCCAAGACAGAAGCCAAGAAACTGAAGCTGACCAGAGGGTTGAAGAGAGGTTCGAGAAACTAGATGAAGACTGGAAATGAAATCGTTAATTTGAAGGTGTGGATGAGATTGAGATTAGGGGACTACAACTGTCTGAGCCAGCCAGTGCAGGACTTCTCATCTCCTCGTCTTCCCTTCCGTTCTTCCTCCGAGCAGTTCGCACGGCACGCTACTGCTCACTCTGCTTTACCGGTCTGCCTGCCTGCCTGCCTGCGTCAACTGCCCCGTGACCTCGTCTCGTTCCCCCCCTTCCCGCTCTGGTCGTGTCAACCATACGAGGTCCATGCCAGCGTGGCAGGCATCCCCCAGGCGGAACCAACCGAGATTCCTTCTCCTTGGAGGTTGACGGCGCCCAGCCCACGCGCCCGCCTCGCCAACCCTCGATTCCTTCTTCGTACCTGTCAGGCATTCGGCATTCGATCCCTGGTTACCAGGAGAACCCGTTGGTTCTCGGGTTGGGTCTAGAAAAATGGGCAGATACGATGACGCCAGCGCGACGCGGCCAGTTGCGGTGTTCCTTTCCGTCCCCTTGAGAGGAGAATGTCACCGGTTGTTTAACAACCAATCGCGAGAGATTGTGCTGCCACGTACGCGAAACTGGAGAATGGTGGAATTCTCTGGTACCCGTCGATTCGACGGTGCGGTTTCGGATGTCTGGCATCGAGGTGTTCTGAGCTGGTTTGCTTTCGTGGAACTTGAAAAATTCTAAAATCCCATGGTCAAGCGAGAAGATGTTGGGGAAATACTACGGCGCGCAACACCTCATCCACACACCCAAAGTTCGAGGGGGCGAGGCGCAGGTATTTGGTACAAATGATCCGGATATTCTACTTTTCCCAACTAAAGAATTCTGAACAGAATCTGAAACATGCTCAGGAAATCGAGCGGGTTCGTCCACGTGGACGCTTATCCGATGTGGAGGTATCCTGGATGCCCTGAGAAGGTTTTTGTGCCCAACCTAAACCCTCTCCGCCCTCCCCTCTCCTGCGATTCCTTGCACTTTCGAACGGACCACACCGCTCGAGGTTTTTCTCCAGGATTCAGTAAATTCGCTTTCAGCAGGAAACAGTGGCTCATTGGCTCGAAATTTGAATTTGATGCACCAATCGGAGAGACGGATTAGTCCGTTTGAGGTCCGATTGGCCATTACAGCTGCATGCCGCCGGTCACGTGAATCGCGTCGTACACGGCAAGAATCGTGGTCAGCAGTCACGCCGCAAACGTGGAACTTTTCAATGCTTACGTCATAATCTGCTGGTCCCTCCCCTTCAATGTGGTTAGGTTCACACCAGCCAATCCACTAAGGCAGTCTTAGGAAAGCAAGTGAGGTGATGACTCTTGTCGCCATGTGTGGATAACCAGTTCGCATCGTATCGCACATTTCGGTTGCCATGCACATCCACCAATCAACGCCAGTTACCGAAGGCGGCTTGTCAGGCACCTTTGTGGTGGGAAAGAAACACGATAAGGTACTCAAGTGGCAAGCAAAACAGCCACGACTGGTCAGAACCCTCCGTGGCTTCTCTCATTGTTGGGAATGGCGGAAAAATCTGCCAGGTTCATTTGGACTTGCGGTAGCGCGCAATTCGCTAAAAAACTATGGAGCCGAAGCTCTATGCCCATCTGAAAATCAATAGGTATGCATACTAGTTCTATCTTATGGAGTGCCTCATTTCTTTGCAATTCTACTCTTGTTGGACTGAAAAGCGATTTTTTTTCGAAAATTTTCATGCCTCTTGATTTAAACACATTTGATTGGTGAATGCGACGACAGTAAGAAGTTGTATGGTTAGCACTGTAAAAGGGTTCTATTGTATACTAGCGCTAAAAAACTCGACTCAAGCTAATGGGGTTAAAATAAACTACCAATATTCATAAATCGCCATAATGTTCTCTCTGCTAATGGGTTTGCATAACTTGAAAGTAGGTGATTCTTTGTCTCTTCCTAGAAGGTGTACCGTACATGTTGACTCTAAGGCAACATAAATTGTGGTCATCGGAAGTTTTAGTGGCTTCATGCATTAGCGAGTACTGTAGGAGGCTGACATCAGCAATAGGTTGGTGTGCCCCTCGTTTTGCGCTTTTGCGTCACTGTGCCTCTGCGCAGGTTTGTGTGAGAGATGTGAGGCAGGGCACGTGAACACTGTTTGCGCACCGCACTGTCCCGATCACCGCAAATGCCAGTTGATGACGTGGTGATGGGTGAGGTTGTGGCGGCTAACGCAAAAATGACCACATATTTGCCAGGGTCTCAACTCAAGGCAGGAGCAACGTGCCTTGCAGGTGTTTACTTGCACCCATGCCTCCCCGAATGCACACTCCCAAACCAAACCTCGAGGGAAGTGGTCGGGGCAAACACCCTGGCCAGCTTGTGATGTGACTTGTACATTGCGTTTGGGACTTGGCGGTGGCGTGCGCATTTCCCGCCCCCCGCGGTGTATACAGTTACTCCTCCCGGTGGTGAGGAGGGGATCGCGTGGAGCCCAGTCTCCCCAGGGGCTGCCCGAAAGAAGCCTACAATTTTCTCTGTTATAATGTTCTTTAAATCAAATGCTCGAGTCTCTCGCCACCGTGGGTGTAGGTCTGAGAAGAGCAATACTGAGATACCACTGAAGCTCAGTGCTATGTAGAGCAAACAGAAATCGGCTTGGTCATGTGTTCTCCTTCAGAGAGCATTGTAATCAACAAGCTGAGCCAGAAACACCACATTCTATCGATAACCACAGCAGGTACACAACCACTTCAAAGACGGTGCTACTTTGTGACTACCCTGACCCCAACAGATTTATTTTGATTATACCCTCTGACTGTGTGGCGTTGACAGTCGGGGGATGCCCACGTAAGCAGCAAGATGCCACCTCCAAAACTGTTGGACTCACTCGGAGACAGCTCGACAGGTGGGAGGACTGCCGAACCTATCCGTCGAGCCTCGAAACGTCAACAGTTGTTGGCGTCAGCCAGGCGGAAGTGTGAAAGCTGGTTCGGAAAAGTCCCTCCGAGCTGATCCCGGAAATTTCCGAGCTGGTTGTTGGAGAGCGCTCCGCGTCCATTCAGTTACAAACAGCAATGCGTGTGCCCTTCGCGCGGCGATGACAACCGCCGACAAACCAACTGGCTATCTCTCATTCGTCACTGCTGCCAACACGTGTCGGATCAGTTGGTAAAAATGTTGCGCTGTTCCTGAGATGAAGCCCTTCAGGCTCGGTTGGACTTGTTTTCGCGCCGAACCTAGCCTGACGGGAAGCTGACAGGGGAAGGGTTTTTTTTGTGCCACATGTCGAGCCGCACCTCATCTTGATGTGAAAAAAGTGCGCGCACCGGTTTACCGCAACCCTACCCAACGACTATCTCCGTCTTTATACCCGTAACTTCTCATCGTTCACCATTCCTAGCTTTACTTGCCTCATTCGTTCTTCGCCGATCTCCAGTCTTGTGATATTTTTTGTTCTTGCCAGCGGTACCAGCGTTCGTACCTTCTCAATTTTTACTTCGATAGGCGGCTAGTTATTTGCGATTCACCAGCTCTTCGGAATACTTAACCATGTCAAGTGCCTTGCTTCGAAATGTAGGCAGCTCGCCTGCCGCATCAGCCGCCTGTCATCGCTGCCTCCAGTATGCCATTCCCGCCGCGTGCTGCGCGGCACAGCAAATAGTCTCCGCACTTGGCGCGAGACTCAGTCACCTCCCGTCAACGCGCCCGTCATCTACATCCACCGCGCAGCCGACGAGCGTGTCGGGCCTGCTATGCACCGTCACCAACTCACCTTGCGGTATGGGCTGCGAGGACTGCACCGAGTGCCTCTTCCGCAATTCCTCCGCCCCGTCCGCTTCCGCTTCCGCGCCCAAGCCCTTCCCATCGCAGCGGACGCCGCAGCTCGGGCACGTGCCCACGCTCCAGCCGTTCGCTGCGCGTTCGATTTCCACGGTCGTGCGTCGCGCGGGTCAGCCCGCTGAGGTGGAAGAGAGCGACGCCCACGTGGCGGCTAACGAGCCAGGCCGTGTCGACGTGGCGTCGTTCATCATGAAGAATTACACCCCGTACGACGGCGACGATAGCTTCCTCGCCGGACCGACCCCGCGAACCTTGGAGGTGCGTTAAACTCGATCGCTTACTCTCAATTTTGTTACACTCAATATCGTCACGCTACTCTTTCGCTAGTAGGTCAAAACGCCATGGGCACTCAAATGAGCTGCACGCGGCGGTACCTGTAATTTAACCAATTTTCATGTGAATCTACCACCTTCCACGCGAAATTCATCACACTCCGTTCCTCAATTCCTCTCTCTCCAAATCCCTCCTCCCCCCCTTTCCGCGCGTGCTCACGGCACACGGGCAGATATGGGACAAGTGTTGCGAGCTGCTCAAGATCGAACACGACAAGGGCGTGCTGGACTGCGATCCGTCCACGCCCGCGTCGATCGTGTCGCACGGCCCGGGATACCTGGACAAAGAGAAGGACATCATTGTCGGCTTTCAGACAGACGCGCCGCTCAAGCGCATGATCAAGCCCAAGGGCGGCTGGCGCATGGTCGAGGCGGCCCTCGAGAGTTACGGCTACCCCGTCGACGAGAGAGTGCGCGAGGTGTTTATGTAAGTGTGCAGGCGTGGCGTGTGTCTGGATTTTCTCTTTTGAAAATCGTTAAATGCATCGCTGTGCGTCGTTCCTGTGAAGCTTATTCGTTTTCTGTTCTTGCCTGACTTTTGACCGTTATCCGTGCAGGAAATACGTGAAGACGCATAATGCGGGAGTCTTTGACGCGTACACTCCGGAGATGCTGGTTGCGCGGCGCGAGGGTATCCTGACAGGCCTGCCCGACGCGTACGGCCGAGGCCGCATCATCGGTGATTACCGCCGCGTCGCGCTTTACGGAGTCGACGCGCTGATTGCGGCGAAGGAGGCGGACAAGGCGGCTCTGGGCCCGGAAATGACGGAGGAGATTATCCAACTGCGCGAGGAAGTTGCGGAGCAGATTCGCGCGCTCGAGGAGCTCAATGCCATGGCGAAGAGCTACGGATACGATATTAGCAGACCCGCTACGAACGCCCGCGAGGCCGTGCAGTGGCTGTACTTCGCGTGAGTATAACGAGCGCCTCTTTCATCATTCGCTCGTGAATTCAGCAGCCGCAGCAGCAGCCGAATCATACAGAGATTCTAGAAAACTCGCACGCTAAGAAACCACTTGCCGAGATTCGTCTCTCTCTCTCCGTCGTGCCCGCTGCCAGGTACCTAGCGGCGATTAAGGAGCAGGACGGCGCGGCGATGTCGCTGGGGCGCGTGGACGCGTTCCTCGACGTGTACTTCGAGAAGGACCTCAAGAGCGGCGCGCTCACGGAGGAGCAGGCGCAGGAGCTCATCGACGACCTCGTTATCAAGGTACGCGTTATTGACGGCCTCTCTTGTGCCGGAGTCTCCCCGCATCCCCAGCTGCACCCCTACTAGCACCTGCTTGGTTAAAAAAGCAGCAAAGTCTCACCTTTCCCCCATTTCCTTTTCCGCCCGCTCCCCGCTTTCCGCGCTTCCCCTTCCGCCCCCGTTTCCGCCCATCAGCTGCGCCTGGTGCGCCATCTGCGCACGCCCGACTACAACAACCTCTTCGCGGGCGACCCCACGTGGGTGACGGCCGTCGTGGGCGGGCTCACCAAGGGCGAAGGCGGGCGACACATGGTTACCAAAACCGCGTATCGCATCCTCCAGACGCTGCGAAACCTCGGCCCCGCGCCCGAGCCCAACCTAACGGTCCTCTGGTCGCCAAAACTCCCGGAGCACTTCAAGCGATTCTGCGGGAAGCTGTCGCTCGACCTGTCGTCCATCCAGTACGAGAACGACGACGTCATGCGACCGCTGTTCGGCGACGACACGGCGATCGCGTGCTGCGTGTCCGCCATGGCGATCGGGAAACACATGCAGTACTTTGGCGCGCGTTGCAACCTGCCGAAGCTGCTGCTCTACGCGATGAACGAGGGCAAGGACGAGGTTAGCGGCGTGCAAGTCGCGCCGCAGTTCGCGCCGCTGCCGGACGGCCCGCTGGAGTTTAACGACGTGATGGCGCGCTACGAGACGGCCATGGAGTGGCTCGCGGGGCTGTACGTGAACACGATGAATATTATTCACTACATGCACGATAAGTATAACTACGAGCGCGTGCAGATGGCGCTACACGACACGCACGTGGGGAGATTAGTCGCGTTCGGCGTCGCGGGTCTTAGCGTCGCGGCGGACTCGCTCTCGGCGATTAAGCACGCCAAGGTGACGCCGATTAAGGACGAGCGCGGGCTGGTGACGGACTTTAAGATCGAAGGCGATTTCCCGAAATTCGGGAATGACGTGGAGGAGGTGGATTCGCTCGCGTCGTGGCTGGTGGAGACGTTTATGGCGAAGCTGCGCGCGCACAAGACGTACCGCGGCGCGGAGCACACTTTATCCGTGCTAACGATCACGTCGAACGTGGTGTACGGAAAGCACACGGGCAACACCCCCGACGGGCGCAAGAAGGGCGAGCCGTTCGCGCCCGGCGCGAATCCGCTGCACGGGCGCGACGTGGAGGGTGCGCTCGCGTCGCTGAATTCCGTGGCGAAGCTGCCGTACGAATCGTGCCTGGATGGGATCAGTAACACGTTCACAATGGTGCCGTCCGCGCTGGGGAAAGATGATGAGATGCGCACGAGCAACATGGTCCGCATCCTCGACGGTTACTTCAACCAGGGGTGAGTGGCCATTACCTAGATGTTTTGACATCCAGAACATGCTGACATGCCATGAGATACCATGCCCTTCCATGAGATACCATGCCCTTCCATGAGATACCATGCCCTTCCATGAGATACCATGCCCTTCCATGAGATACCATGCCCTCCCATGAGATGCGCATGTCTAACATGGTCCGCATCCGCACGGTACTTCAACCAGGGGTGAGTACCATGTTTGCCCTTTGCCGGGGGTTGGGAATGGCAACATGCTTTCACCCAACACTGGTAGCATGCTTGAGAGAGAGAACACCCGCGTGGGTACTTGTGGTTACTGCTTTCCAACTACATTTTCTGCTTCAAGATGCCTTGTTCTCCATTTCTTTCCCCATTAGCACGTACTCATGTTTTCCTCTCCACCTATCTCCAACTACTCGCCCTCTCCCCACACCAGTGCCTTCCACCTGAACGTGAACGCGCTCAACCGGGAGACGCTACTAGACGCCATGGAGCACCCCGAGCAGTACCCGCAGCTCACCATCCGTGTGTCGGGATACGCTGTGCACTTCACCCGCCTCACCCGCGACCAGCAGCTAGATGTCATCTCGCGCACCTTCCACGAGTCCATGTAGGCTGACGGAGTTTGAAGTTGGAAGGGGAAAGCCATCTGTGAGTTTCTGTGGATGGTGAAGGGAGTGCTATTGACAAGCCCATGCTCCTGGTCAATGACTTTGCCAGCCAACACTCTGCCAGCCACACCTGTGGGTGTGCTGGTCACTGGAGTGCCACACCACCGCCATCGCCACCATCTCCACCCTGCCGAACCAATCCGCACCGCTCTGCTGACCTGCCAAACGCAATCCATCCCTCATCTGTTGCCATTCACATGGCCATCCATTGTAGGGTAGAACATCAGATTCGTGAACTACGGTAGGTTGGTAGATGGGATCTCTCACCAGGGGTCTTCCACACGAAGAGCCCACCCTTCGGGGTTGGAAGTGCTTTACTGCGTGCTCTGCAAATTGGCAGAGGGTGCTTAGATTTGCTTTCTTACACCAGTAGGTGTGCATGTGCTTGCCTGTGCATGCACTATTGGTGGCAGCTGGACCAATGATAGGTTGTGCGGCTGCATTAAGGGCATGTTCCTACGCTCTTATCAGGCAAACCTCTTGTCAGCCTTGCCTGGTGAAAGCAGCGAGGGTTTTCGGGTTTCGGAAATTTCCAGAGGCAAAACTAGCGAGCTTGACAGGAGGTTGGCCTGATAAGGGGCCGTAGGAACATGCCCTAACTTGTCCCAAACCTGTATTTAATCCATAGTAAACCATTTTCACCTTTCTAGAACACCTTTCTAGAACGAGCTAACAAACCATGCAACAGCTGTTAGTGCAGCAAACGCCAATCCTTCCAGATTAGGGTGTAAGTGGTGTAGCCATTTCACAAGAGAAGTGTCACGAGTACTAATGTTTAACCCGACCGGTGCCTGTAGCTGGAACGGCAAGGTCTGGGGCAGCAGCAGCAGCAGCAGCAGCAGAAACACTGTAGCTCACGGTGAAGTGCATGATGGGAGAAATGGCTGTTAGTGGAATGGTGGCTGGCAAGTACGGTAAGGGAGTACCGGGAATGAGGGTGCCCTCCCTGACTACACTAGAATGCCCTCACCATACTCCCTAAGGATGGCTCCCATACTCTACATCTCGTGGTGCAGGGTACACTCTGTATCTACACCAGAGTGCACTGTGCATCTACACCTACTGGTGCAGGGTGCACTGCACATCTACCGTACACCACGGGGTGCAGCACGACGCGGTGGAGCGTATCGAGAGTGAAGTGGTTGTCTGTGAAATGACTGGGTGCACTGTGTGTTTACACCCACTGGTGCAGGGCACACTGCATGTCTACACCACGGGGTGCAGCATGACGCGGTGGAGCGTGTCGAGTGTGAAGTGGTTGTCAGTGAAGTGGCGGCTGGCAAAGAAAGAGCTCAGATCCACTATGCCATACTCGCGAGCCTGAGGGAAAGGAGGGTGAGAAACAAGGGCAACAGGGGAGGGGGTGCAGCGTATCAAAGTGAAGTGGCTGTCTGTGAAGTGGTGGCTGGCAACGAAAGAGCTCAGATCCACTATGCCATACTCACGAGCCAGGGGGATAAGGTGGGAGGGAAACATGGGGAACAGGTGAGGGGGTGGAGCCTATCGAGTGTCAAGTGGTTGCCTGTGAAGTGGCGGCTCGCAAAGAAAGAGCTCATATCCACAATGCCATACTCCTGAGCCTGGAAGGAGGGGGAAAGAAGGGTGGGAAACATAAGGAACAGGGGAGGGGGAGGGAGCCTATCGAGTGTCAAGTGGTTGCCTGTGAAGTGGCGGCTTGCAAAGAAGGAGCTCAGATTCACTATGCTGTATTCCCGAGCCCGGGGGAAAGCAGGGTGGGGAAAGGAACAGAAGGGAAGAGGGGAGGAGGAAAAGCATAACGAGTGTGAAGCGATTGTCAGAAAAGTGACAAAGAAAGCGCTCAGATCCACTATGCCGTACTCACGAGCCTGGAAGGAGGGGATGGAGTGGATGGGAGAAGAGGGACGAGGAGAAGGCAAGGAAGATCATGCTGGGTTCAATAGTTGGCGAAGAAAAAGCTGTACGTCACTGGTGGCATCCCATGCTCGTGAGTGTGAGGGTACGTCAGTGGGTACTGCAGGGGCAGAGCTTTGAGTCAATCGGATTGGAACCATCTCACCTTGGCTTCCAGCTCATCCACTCGCATTTCCACCACCTCCGCCTCGATCACATAGTCTCAACTCAACTCCCAACTTAACTTACTACCCCCCCTTGCTTCCATCTCATCTTACACCCATCCCACCTCACACCCATCTCACCTTGGCTTCCAGCTCATCCACTCGCATTTCCACCACCTCCCCCCCCTCAATCTCCAAACCCTCAACTCATCTTCCACCTTGTCTTGCATCCATCCCACCTCAGAACCACCTCACCTTGGCTTCCAGCTCGTCCACTCGCATTTCCACCACCTCCTCCCCCTCGCCTGCCGCCCCTCCCCCACGCCTGCTGGGCTGCGTCCACCCCAGGTCCCTCAGCCTCAGCGCCTCCCTCAGCTGCTGCCCATCCCACCTTCCCTCACACCTGCCTCACACCCATCTCACCTTGGCTTCCAGCTCGTCCACTCGCATCTCCACCACCTCCTCTCCCTCGCCCGCCGCCCCTCCCCCGCGCCTGCTGGGCTGCGTCCACCCCAGGTCCCTCAGCCTCAGCGCCTCCCTCAGCTGCTGCCGCAGCAGGTGCAGCAGCAGCTGGTGCAGATCCCTCCGGTGAGACATGTAACGACTGAAGGACTGGAAGGGACAGGGAGGGATACAGAGCGGGATAGGAAGGATAAGAGGGAAAAATATGTGTAGGCATTCCCGGCAGCTGCTGCCCCAGCTACTTCCAGCAGCAGTGGGTGCAGGTCCCAGCAGAGCAACATGTAGTGACTGAAAGACTGCCATAGCAGGTCCGAGTCATCATTCCTACCTTCTCCAGAGCCCGCTGCGCGCCGTACTTCTGCGTGCCAATGAACGACTCAAGCACAACACGAATGGCGGTATCCACGTCATCGTCCGTGACGAACTAAGACCCAACCAGGATCCACTTCCCTGTCAGTTCCCCAACCTGACCCCATACATGCAGCCAGACCCATGCTGCCTTACCTTTTCGAGTGCACGCTGCACGCCATATTTCTGAGTGCCAATGAACGACTCCAGCAGCACGCGGATGGCGGTGTCCACGTCATCGTCCGTGACGAACGGTCGCAGATGCATCCTGGCGTGCGCCTCTGCCATGCGGATCATTGATTCCACGTGGCGCACCGCGATTGGCACGCCCTGCCCTTGCTGGTGGTTGGGAAAAGCAGAGGGGAATGGGGGAGCGTATCAATGTATCAATGTACATATGCCCAACCCACCACCACCCACCCACCACCACACACCCACCACCACCCACCAGGGACTGCCAGCGCAGGTCGGCGTATACAAGCGCAATCCTGTCAGCGTCAGCATCGTGCATGCGAGGGAAGACGCTTGGATCCACTGCACTCTATGAAAGCCCACCCACCCACCCCCCACCCCCAAATCCCCCACCCACCAGGGACTGCCGGCGCAGGTCGGCGTATACAAGCGCAATCTTGTCGGCGTCAGCATCGTGCATGCGAGGGAAGACGTTCTGGCGGGCGTAGGTGACGTATTTTCTCAGAAGGTCCTGCGGGATGACCTGAGGTATGTGAAAGAGGAAAAGAAGTGCCACATGTTCACGTGCCTCGGTAAAGGGAAGACGTTCCGGCGGGCGTAGGTGACGTACTTCCTGAGAAGGTCCTGCGGGATGACCTGCAGCACAGGGACAGAAGGCAGTGGGCATGGGCCAGAGCCGTCTTGTCAGCGCCTGTTTCATGCATGCACGGAAAGACGTCCTGGCTGGCGGGCGTAGGTGACGAACTTCGTTACAAGGCCAGCACATACAGGGTGAGAAATGAGCATGCACCCTGTATATGCCCATAAGCCTCTTCCCATGTAGGTCCCGGCGGCATACATCAGGATCTTTCTCCCTCGCCGCCTGCCCATCACCGACAAGCCCATGCGCCTGCAGATAGGATTTCTGGTGACTGCCCAGCCCACCACAAAGCTAACCCAGCACAGCAATACCTGTCATGTTCCCTCAACAGGATCAGCATATACACGTACAACAGGGTCCCCCTCTCTCGCTTGCCCATCAGCAGCGTGCCCGTGACCCTGCGGGTGTGACTTCTGATGGCTGCCTGCTCGACACAAAACTAGTCCAGCACGGCACGACAATACCTGTTCCCTAGCAGGGTTCAGCACGCATACGTACATCGGGGTCCTCCTCTCTCGCTGGCCCGTCGCTGCCATGCCCATGCCCATGCCCATGCCCATGCGCCTGAGGGTGCGACTTCTGATGGCTGCCCACTACAAAGCGTGCCAAGTGCTCGTCCACCACTGGGTCGACCAGGTCCTGGAGTGGGGTATGAGGGGGTGTGCATGGAGAGGAAGAGAGAAGCGAGGGAGGAGAGTGTGAGAGGCGTGTGTGGCCCAGCCACCACAGCAAAGCGCGCCAAGTGCTCGTCCACCATTGGGTCTACCAGGTCCTGCAGTGACGCGCACACAGACAGGGAAAGAAAAGAACGGGCAAGTTGCGGCCCTTCCATCACAGCAAAGCGCGCCAAGTGCTTGTCCATTACTGGATCCACCAGGTCCCGGAGTGGGGTATGAGGGGGTGTGCAACGACAAGCAGTGAAGAGAGCAGGAGGGGGAGGTTTGGAGATGTGCGTGACGGGTGGCCCAGCCAGCACAGCAAAGCGCGCCAAGTGCTCATCCACCACTGGATCCTGAGGCGGGGTATGAGGGGTATGTGCAAAGGCGGGCAGAGAAGAGAGTGGGAGAAGGAGGGGGGGAAGATGTGAGAGGTGTGGCCCAGTCAACACAGCAAAGCGCGCCAAGTGCTCAACCACCACTGGATCCACCAGATCTTGAAGTGAGTTGTAAGCACCGAGACGCGAGGCAAGAAGCGGGGATGTGTGGTGAGAAGTTCATGAGGGGTATGAGGAGTTTTCACTTCATGCACGCACCTTGATGACGAGCAGGCAGTCAAAGCGAGAGAGGATGGGCTCTGAGAGCTCCACACCACACAGCATGCCCACCACATGTGCATCACACGTGCGCCACGTGTCCACAACACATGCACCTTGCCAGCACACGGCATACACGCACCTTGATGACGAGCAGGCAGTCAAAGCGAGAGAGGATGGGCTCTGAAAGTTCCACGTTCTGCCCGAACGTCTTGCTGGAGTCGTACCTGTGAGAGGAGAGGAACAGCAAGTGAGGGAGATGCATGTGAGAGGGGGTAATGATGCTGATGCTGATGCTGATGCTGATGCGCTGATGCTGATGCGCTGATGCTGATGCTGATGCTGATGCCGATGCTGATGCTGCTGATGCTGATGCTGATGCTGATGCGCTGATGCTGATGCACTGATGCTGATGCTGATGCTGATGCTGATGCTGATGCTGATGCGCTGATGCTGATGCACTGATGCTGATGCTGATGCTGATGCGCTGATGCTGATGCTGATGCTGATGCTGATGCGCTGATGCTGATGCTGATGCTGATGCGCTGATGCTGATGCGCTGATGCTGATGCTGATGCGCTGATGCTGATGCTGATGCTGATGCTGATGCGCTGATGCTGATGCTGATGCTGATGCTAATGCTGATGCTGATGCTGATGCTGATGTTGATGCTGATGCTGATGCTGATGCTGATGCGCTGATGCTGATGCCGATGCTGATGCTGATGCTGATGCTGATGCTGACGCTGATGCTGATGCTGATGCTGATGCGCTGATGCTGATGCTGATGCTGATGCTGATGCGCTGATGCTGATGCTGATGCTGATGCTGATGCGCTGATGCTGATGCTGATGCTGATGCTGATGCTGATGCGCTGATGCTGATGCGCTGATGCTGATGCGCTGATGCTGATGCGCTGATGCTGATGCGCTGATGCTGATGCTGATGCTGATGCGCTGATGCTGATGCTGATGCTGATGCTGATGCGCTGATGCTGATGCTGATGCTGATGCTGATGCTGATGCCGATGCTGATGCGCTGATGCTGATGCTGATGCTGATGCTGATGCTGATGCGCTGATGCTGATGCTGATGCTGATGCTGATGCTGATGCGCTGATGCTGATGCTGATGCTGATGCTGATGCTGATGCGCTGATGCTGATGCTGATGCTGATGCTGATGCTGATGCTGATGCTGATGCTGATGCTGATGCTGATGCTGATGCTGATGCTGATGCTGATGCTGATGCTGATGCTGATGCTGATGCTGATGCTGATGCTGATGCTGATGCTGATGCTGATGCTGATGCTGATGCTGATGCTGATGCGCTGATGCTGATGCTGATGCTGATGCTGATGCTGATGCGCTGATGCTGATGCTGATGCGCTGATGCTGATGCGCTGATGCTGATGCTGATGCGCTGATGCTGATGCGCTGATGCTGATGCTGATGCGCTGATGCTGATGCTGATGCTGATTCTGATGCTGATGCTGATGCGCTGATGCTGATGCTGATGCTGATGCTGATGCTGATGCTGATGCGCTGATGCTGATGCTGATGCTGATGCTGATGCTGATGCTGATGCGCTGATGCTGATGCTGATGCTGATGCTGATGCTGATGCTGATGCGCTGATGCTGATGCGCTGATGCTGATGCTGATGCTGATGCTGATGCTGATGCGCTGATGCTGATGCTGATGCTGATGCTGATGCTGATGCGCTGATGCTGATGCTGATGCTGATGCTGATGCTGATGCTGATGCGCTGATGCTGATGCTGATGCTGATGCTGATGCTGATGCTGATGCGCTGATGCTGATGCTGATGCTGATGCTGATGCGCTGATGCGCTGATGCTGATGCTGATGCTGATGCTGATGCTGATGCGCTGATGCTGATGCGCTGATGCTGATGCTGATGCTGATGCTGATGCTGATGCTGATGCTGATGCGCTGATGCTGATGCTGATGCTGATGCTGATGCTGATGGATGCTGATGCGCTGATGCTGATGCTGATGCTGATGCTGATGCTGATGCTGATGCGCTGATGCTGATGCTGATGCTGATGCTGATGCGCTGATGCTGATGCGCTGATGCTGATGCTGATGCTGATGCTGATGCGCTGATGCTGATGCTGATGCTGATGCGCTGATGCTGATGCGCTGATGCTGATGCTGATGCTGATTCTGATGCTGATGCGCTGATGCTGATGCTGATGCTGATGCTGATGCTGATGCTGATGCTGATGCTGATGCTGATGCTGATGCGCTGATGCTGATGCGCTGATGCTGATGCGCTGATGCTGATGCGCTGATGCTGATGCTGATGCTGATGCTGATGCGCTGATGCTGATGCTGATGCTGATGCTGATGCTGATGCGCTGATGCTGATGCTGATGCGCTGATGCTGATGCTGATGCTGATGCTGATGCTGATGCGCTGATGCTGATGCTGATGCTGATGCCTGATGCTGTTGCGCTGATGCTGATGCGCTGATGCTGATGCTGATGCTGATGCTGATGCTGATGCTGATGCTGATGCTGATGCGCTGATGCTGATGCTGATGCTGATGCGCTGATGCTGATGCTGATGCGCTGATGCTGATGCGCTGATGCTGATGCAGATGCTGATGCTGATGCTGATGCTGATGCGCTGATGCTGATGCGCTGATGCTGATGCGCTGATGCTGATGCTGATGCTGATGCTGATGCTGATGCACTGATGCTGATGCTGATGCTGATGCTGATGCTGATGCGCTGATGCTGATGCGCTGATGCTGATGCGCTGATGCTGATGCTGATGCTGATGCGCTGATGCTGATGCTGATGCTGATGCTGATGCTGATGCGCTGATGCTGATGCGCTGATGCTGATGCTGATGCTGATTCTGATGCTGATGCGCTGATGCTGATGCTGATGCTGATGCGCTGATGCTGATGCAATGCTGATGCTGATGCTGATGCTGATGCGCTGATGCTGATGCTGATGCTGATGCGCTGATGCTGATGCGCTGATGCTGATGCGCTGATGCTGATGCGCTGATGCTGATGCTGATGCTGATGCTGATGCTGATGCGCTGATGCTGATGCTGATGCGCTGATGCTGATGCTGATGCTGATGCTGATGCGCTGATGCTGATGCTGATGCTGATGCTGATGCTGATGCTGATGCGCTGATGCTGATGCTGATGCTGATGCTGATGCGCTGATGCTGATGCGCTGATGCTGATGCGCTGATGCTGATGCGCTGATGCTGATGCGCTGATGCTGATGCTGATGCGCTGATGCTGATGCTGATGCTGATGCTGATGTGCTGATGCTGATGCTGATGCTGATGCTGATGCGCTGATGCTGATGCGCTGATGCGCTGATGCTGATGCCGATGCTGATGCTGATGCTGATGCTGATGCTGATGCTGATGTGCTGATGCTGATGCTGATGCTGATGCTGATGCTGATGCTGATGCGCTGATGCTGATGCTGATGCTGATGCTGATGATACTGATGAGCTGATGCTGACGCTGATGCTGATGCTGATACGCTGATGCTGATGCTGATGCTGATGCTGATGCTGATGCTGATGCGCTGATGCTGATGCTGATGCGCTGATGCTGATGCTGATGCTAATGCTGATGCTGATGCGCTGATGCTGATGCTGATGCTGATGCTGATGTTGATGCTGATGCTGATGCTGATGCTGATTCTGATGCTGATGCTGATGCGCTGATGCTGATGCTGATGCTGATGCTGATGCGCTGATGCTGATGCTGATGCTGATGCTGATGCGCTGATGCTGATGCGCTGATGCTGATGCTGATGCTGATGCCGATGCTGATGCGCTGATGCTGATGCTGATGCTGATGCTGATGCGCTGATGCTGATGCTGATGCGCTGATGCGCTGATGCTGATGCTGATGCTGATGCGCTGATGCTGATGCTGATGCTGATGCTGATGCTGATGCTGATACTGATGCTGATGCTGCTGATGCTGATGCTGATGCTGATGCGCTGATGCTGATGCTGATGCGCTGATGCTGATGCGCTGATGCTGATGCTGATGCTGATGCGCTGATGCTGATGCTGATGCGCTGATGCTGATGCTGATGCTGATGCTGATGCTGATGCGCTGATGCTGATGCTGATGCTGATGCTGATGTGCTGATGCTGATGCTGATGCTGATGCTGATGCTGATGCTGATGCGCTGATGCTGATGCTGATGCTGATGCGCTGATGCTGATGCGCTGATGCTGATGCGCTGATGCTGATGCGCTGATGCTGATGCTGATGCGCTGATGCTGATGCTGATGCTGATGCTGATGTGCTGATGCTGATGCCGATGCTGATGCTGATGCTGATGCTGCTGATGCTGATGAGCTGATGTTGGCGCTGATGCTGATGCGATGCTGATGCTGATGCTGATGCTGATGCTGATGCTGATGCTGATGCGCTGATGCTGATGCTGATGCTGATGCTGATGCTGATGCGCTGATGCTGATGCTGATGCTGATGCTGATGATACTGATGAGCTGATGCTGACGCTGATGCTGATGCTGATACGCTGATGCTGATGCTGATGCTGATGCTGATGCTGATGCGCTGATGCTGATGCTGATGCGCTGATGCTGATGCTGATGCTAATGCTGATGCTGATGCGCTGATGCTGATGCTGATGCTGATGCTGATGTTGATGCTGATGCTGATGCTGATGATGCTGATGCTGATGCGCTGATGCTGATGCTGATGCTGATGCTGATGCTGATGCGCTGATGCTGATGCTGATGCTGATGCTGATGCTGATGCTGATGCTGATGCGCTGATGCTGATGCGCTGATGCTGATGCTGATGCTGATGCCGATGCTGATGCGCTGATGCTGATGCTGATGCTGATGCTGATGCTGATGCTGATGCGCTGATGCTGATGCTGATGCGCTGATGCTGATGCTGATGCTGATGCTGATGCGCTGATGCTGATGCTGATGCTGATGCTGATGCTGATGCTGATACTGATGCTGATGCTGCTGATGCTGATGCTGATGCTGATGCGCTGATGCTGATGCTGATGCGCTGATGCTGATGCGCTGATGCTGATGCTGATGCTGATGCGCTGATGCTGATGCTGATGCTGATGCTGATGCTGATGCGCTGATGCTGATGCGCTGATGCTGATGCTGATGCTGATGCAGATGCTGATGCTGATGCTGATGCTGACGCTGATGCTGATGCTGATGCACTGATGCTGATGCTGATGCTGATGCTGATGCGCTGATGCTGATGCTGATGCGCTGATGCTGATGCTGATGCTGATACGCTGATGCTGATGCTGATGCTGATGCGCTGATGCTGATGCTGATGCTGATGCTGATGCTGATGCGCTGATGCTGATGCTGATGCTGATGCGCTGATGCTGATGCGCTGATGCTGATGCGCTGATGCTGATGCTGATGCTGATGCTGATGCTGATGCGCTGATGCTGATGCGCTGATGCTGATGCTGATGCTGATGCTGATGTTGATGCTGATGCTAATGCTGATGCTGATGCTGATGCGCTGATGCTGATGCTGATGCTTATGCTGATGCTGATGCTGATGCGCTGATGCGCTGATGCTGATGCTGATGCTGATGCGCTGATGCTGATGCTGATGCTGATGCTGATGCTGATGTTGATGCTGATGCTAATGCTGATGCTGATGCTGATGCTGATGCTGATGCTGATTCTGATGCTGATGCTGATGCTGATGTTGATGCTGATGCTAATGCTGATGCTGATGCTGATGCTGATGCTGATGCGCTGATGCTGATGCTGATGCTGATGCTGATGCTGATGCTGATGCTGATGCTGATGCTGATGCTGATGCGCTGATGCGCTGATGCTGATGCTGATGCTGATGTTGATGCTGATGCTAATGCTGATGCTGATGCTGATGCTGATGCTGATGCGCTGATGCGCTGATGCTGATGCTGATGCTGATGCGCTGATGCTGATGCTGATGCTGATGCTGATGCTGATGTTGATGCTGATGCTAATGCTGATGCTGATGCTGATGCTGATGCTGATGCTGATTCTGATGCTGATGCTGATGCTGATGTTGATGCTGATGCTGATGCTGATGCTGATGCAGATGCTGATGCTGATGCTGATGCTGATGGTGATGGTGATGCTGATGCTGATGCTGATGCTGATGCTGATGCTGATGCTGATGCTGATGCTGATGCTGATGCTGATGCTGATGCTGATGCTGATGCTGATGCTGATGCTGATGCTGATGCGCTGATGCGCTGATGCTGATGCTGATGCTGATGCGCTGATGCTGATGCTGATGCTGATGCTGATGCTGATGTTGATGCTGATGCTAATGCTGATGCTGATGCTGATGCTGATGCTGATGCTGATTCTGATGCTGATGCTGATGCTGATGCTGATGCTGATGCTGATGCGCTGATGCTGATGCTGATGCTGATGCTGATGTTGATGCTGATGCTAATGCTGATGCTGATGCTGATGCTGATGCTGATGCTGATTCTGATGCTGATGCTGATGCTGATGTTGATGCTGATGCTAATGCTGATGCTGATGCTGATGCTGATGCTGATGCGCTGATGCTGATGCTGATGCTGATGCTGATGCTGATGCTGATGCTGATGCTGATGCTGATGTGCTGATGCTGCTGATGCTGATGCTGATGCTGATGCTGATGCTGATGCTGATGCTGATGCTGATGCTGATGCTGATGCTGATGCTGATGCTGATGCGCTGATGCTGATGCTGATGCTGATGCTGATGCTGATGTTGATGCTGATGCTAATGCTGATGCTGATGCTGATGCTGATGCTGATGCTGATTCTGATGCTGATGCTGATGCTGATGTTGATGCTGATGCTGATGCTGATGCTGATGCAGATGCTGATGCTGATGCTGATGCTGATGGTGATGGTGATGCTGATGCTGATGCTGATGCTGATGCTGATGCTGATGCTGATGCTGATGCTGATGCTGATGCTGATGCTGATGCTGATGCTGATGCTGATGCTGATGCTGATGCTGATGCTGATGCTGATGCTGATGCGCTGATGCGCTGATGCTGATGCTGATGCTGATGCGCTGATGCTGATGCTGATGCTGATGCTGATGCTGATGTTGATGCTGATGCTAATGCTGATGCTGATGCTGATGCTGATGCTGATGCTGATTCTGATGCTGATGCTGATGCTGATGCTGATGCTGATGCTGATGCGCTGATGCTGATGCTGATGCTGATGCTGATGTTGATGCTGATGCTAATGCTGATGCTGATGCTGATGCTGATGCTGATGCTGATTCTGATGCTGATGCTGATGCTGATGTGGATGCGCTGATGCTAATGCTGATGCTGATGCTGATGCTGATGCTGATGCGCTGATGCTGATGCTGATGCTGATGCTGATGCTGATGCTGATGCTGATGCTGATGCTGATGCTGATGCTGATGCTGATGCTGATGCTGATGCTGATGCTGATGCTGATGCTGATGCTGATGCTGATGCTGATGCTGATTCTGATGCTGATGCTGATGCTGATGTTGATGCTGATGCTAATGCTGATGCTGATGCTGATGCTGCTGATGGTGATGGTGATGGTGATGCTGATGCTGATGCTGATGCGCTGATGCGCTGATGCTGATGCTGATGCTGATGCGCTGATGCTGATGCTGATGCTGATGCTGATGCTGATGTTGATGCTGATGCTAATGCTGATGCTGATGCTGATGCTAATGCTGATGCTGATGCGCTGATGCTGATGCTGATGCTGATGTTGATGCTGATGCTAATGCTGATGCTGATGCTGATGCTGATGCTGATGCGCTGATGGTGACGGTGATGGTGATGCTGATGCTGATGCTGATGCTGATGCTGATGCTGATGCTGATGCTGATGCTGATGCTGATGCTGATGCTGATGCTGATGCGCTGATGCTGATGCTGATGCTGATGCTGATGCTGATGTTGATGCTGATGCTGATGCTGATGCTGATGCTGATGCTGATGCTGATGCTGATTCTGATGCTGATGCTGATGCTGATGTTGATGCTGATGCTAATGCTGATGCTGATGCTGATGCTGATGCTGATGCGCTGATGCTGATGCTGATGCTGATGCTGATGCTGATGCTGATGCTGATGCTGATGCTGATGCGCTGATGCGCTGATGCTGATGCTGATGCTGATGCGCTGATGCTGATGCTGATGCTGATGCTGATGCTGATGTTGATGCTGATGCTAATGCTGATGCTGATGCTGATGCTGATGCTGATGCGCTGATGGTGATGGTGATGATGCTAATGCTGATGCTGATGCTGATGCTGATGCTGATGCTGATGCTGATGCTGATGCTGATGCTGATGCTGATGCTGATGCTGATGCTGATGCTGATGCTGATGCTGATGCTGATGCTGATGCTGATGCTGATGCTGATGCTGATGCTGATGCTGATGCTGATGCTGATGCTGATGTGCTGATGCTGATGCTGATGCTGATGCTGATGCTGATGCTGATGCTGATGCTGATGCTGATGCTGATGCTGATGCTGATGCTGATGCTGATGCTGATGCTGATGCTGATGCGCTGATGCGCTGATGCTGATGCTGATGCTGATGCTGATGCTGATGCTGATGCTGATGCTGATGCTGATGCTGATGCTGATGCTGATGCTGATGCTGATGCTGATGCTGATGCTGATGCTGATGCTGATGCTGATGCTGATGCTGATGCGCTGATGCGCTGATGCGCTGATGCTGATGCTGATGCTGATGCTGATGCTGATGCTGATGCTGATGCTGATGCTGATGCTGATGCTGATGCTGATGCTGATGCTGATGCTGATTCTGATGCTGATGCTGATGCTGATGTTGATGCTGATGCTAATGCTGATGCTGATGCTGATGCTGATGCTGATGCGCTGATGCTGATGCTGATGCTGATGCTGATGCTGATGCTGATGCTGATGCTGATGCTGATGCGCTGATGCGCTGATGCTGATGCTGATGCTGATGCGCTGATGCTGATGCTGATGCTGATGCTGATGCTGATGTTGATGCTGATGCTAATGCTGATGCTGATGCTGATGCTGATGCTGATGCTGATGCGCTGATGCTGATGCTGATGCTGATGGTGATGGTGATGCTGATGCTGATGCTGATGCTGATGCTGATGCTGATGCTGATGCTGATGCTGATGCTGATGCTGATGCTGATGCTGATGCTGATGCTGATGCTGATGCTGATGCTGATGCTGATGCTGATGCTGATGCTGATGCTGATGCTGATGCTGATGCTGATGCTGATGCGCTGATGCTGATGCTGATGCTGATGCTGATGCTGATGCTGATGCTGATGCTGATGCTGATGCTGATGCTGATGCTGATGCTGATGCTGATGCTGATGCTGATGCTGATGCTGATGCGCTGATGCGCTGATGCTGATGCTGATGCTGATGCTGATGCTGATGCTGATGCTGATGCTGATGCTGATGCTGATGCTGATGCTGATGCTGATGCTGATGCTGATGCTGATGCTGATGCTGATGCTGATGCTGATGCTGATGCTGATGCGCTGATGCGCTGATGCGCTGATGCTGATGCTGATGCTGATGCTGATGCTGATGCTGATGCTGATGCTGATGCTGATGCTGATGCTGATGCTGATGCTGATGCTGATGCTGATGCTGATGCTGATGCTGATGCTGATGCTGATGCTGATGCTGATGCTGATGCTGATGCTGATGCTGATGCTGATGCTGATGCTGATGCTGATGCTGATGTAGGGCATACGACCCACTCAACTCCCCCCAACCAGCACAATCGGCAGCAGAACCAATCTTACCGGCCCCCAATGGGGTTGGCAGCGGCAATGACAGAGCATTTGGCAGCGAGGGTCGTGACGATGCCCGCCTCGCTGATGCTGATGCTGAGCAATGGCAGACCAAGGGATGCATATGCCCCACATTTCAACATGCAATGACCCACCTTCCCCCAATGGGGTTGGCAGCGGCAATGACGGAGCATCTAGCAGCGAGGGATGTGACGATGCCCGCTTTGCTGATGCTGATGCTCTGCTGCTCCATGGCCTCGTGGATGGACACCCTGAGAGGTGAATGTGAGGGGCAAGTTGGGAATATAAAATGGCAAGAGGAGCAACATACACCTCAGCTGATGCTGATGCTGATGCTCTGCTGCTCCATGGCTTCGTGAATGGACACCCTGTGGGGTGGATGGCGAGAGAGGGACATGGTGTGAGGGATATGCTTGTGTGGGGCAGACACCGAAGCTGATGCCGATGCTTTGCTGCTCCATCGCCTCGTGAATGGACATCCTGAGAGGTAGACGGTGAGAGGTGTGTGGGAGATGGGGTGAAGGGCAAACAGCAAGAGGAGCATCAGCCCGCACAGTCACGTCAGCCTCAGCTGATGCTCTGCTGCTCCATGGCATGGCCTCGTGGATGGACACCCTGGGAGGGGCATGGGGTGTGTGGGCGCAAGTCAGCAATGGCAAGAGGAGCATCAGACACTTGAGCTGATGCTCATGGACACCCTGGGAGGGGCATGGTGCAAGGTGTGGGGGGCAGGGCATGGCACGGGGTGTGTGGGGCGAATGGCAAGAGGAGCATTAGCTGATGCTCTGCTGCTCCATGGCCTCTGGATAGACATCCTGGGAGGGGCATGCATGGAGTGTGTGGGGCAAGGTGTGAGGGACACGGGGTGTGGTGCAGATTGGGATGGGTAGAATGCAAGTGGAGCATCAGACACCTTACCCCACACACCACCCCCCTGCTCCACAGTTCCCCCTGCCCCACAAATCCCCCTGCCCCCCTGTCTGTCCCCTCTGCCCCAGTCCCACCTGTCCTGTTCGCTCATCTTGTCAAACTCGTCTATCAGGCAAGTGCCCCTATCCGCCAGCACCAGAGCCCCTCCCTCCAGGGTCCACTCGCGCGTGACGGGGTCCTTGTGCACGGCTGCTGTCAGCCCCACCGCTGATGCGCCCTTGCCCGTTGTGTAAACGGCCCTGTGAGCTGTCTTTTCCAGGTACCTGGTTGAAAGTACAAGCACAGGCACAGGCAAGGGCACAGGCAGGGGTGAGACGGCTATAGCAGCTTCCCCCCCTCCAGGGCCCACTCGCGTGTGACGGGGTCCTTGTGCACGGCTGCTGTCAGTCCCACCGCTGATGCGCCCTTGCCCGTCGTGTACACGGCACGATGGGCCGTCTTTTCCAGGTACCTGGCGGTAAGGGATAACCACAAGCAGAGGCAGGAGCACAGGCAGAGGTAGAGGCAGCGGTGAGAGGCCTACAGCAGTTCCCACCCCCCTTAAACATGGTGAGGGGCCTGAATATGGTCCACCCTTGTGCACGGTGGCTGTCAGCCACACCGCTGATGCCCCCTTACAGGCTTACACTCATTCCCTCATTCCTTGTCACACTTTCCCCCACCAAGCACTCACTTGAGGAACTGAGACTTGGCCGTGCCTGGGTCTCCCAGCAGCAGCACGTTGATGTCGCCTCTCAGCCGGTGCTTGCCCCCCGCATTCTTCTCCTGCCCCCCGAACATGGCCAACGCTAGGGAGGTCTTCACGTTGTCGTGGCCGTAGATGGAAGGGGCGATGGACTTGATGATCTGGAGATGAGAGAAGTGGCAGGGGAAAGGAGGGAAGCCAGCATTGGGAAGACAGCATCTTCTCCTGCCCCCCGAACATGGCCAGAGCCAATGATGTCTTCACGTTCTCGTGCCCATAGATGGAAGGGGCGATGGACTTGATGACCTGGAGGGGAGGGGGAATGGGAGGAGAGAAGGATGGAGTGGAGAGGGATGGGGGAGGTGAGGCTTGTGTTAGAGGAATGCCCGTAGATGGACAGCACGATAGCTTCACCCTCTTCCTTCTCTCATGCTCCGCCCACACCCTTTCTCCCTCCCTCCGAGCTCACCTGTTCAGCAATGCGTAGGTCCCGGGACAGCCGCATGGTCTCCTCCTTGTCTTCATCAGTGAGCCGGTAAGCAGCAAAGGCGTCCTGCCTTCCATCCTCGCACCCTACTCACACACCCTCAAACCACACCATCCCAACTCACCCTCCCAACTCACTATCCCAGCTCACCCTCCCAACTCACTATCCCAGCTCACCCGCTCAGCAATGCGTGGGTCCCTCGAAAGCCGCATGATCTCCTCCTTGTCCTCGTCCGTCAGCCGGTACGCAGCAAATGCGTCCTGTCGCTTGCTGACGTGGTTCGCCTCTATCACCGTGGAGAACACGGGGAAGCCCTGCCGTGTGTTCAGTGCTGCATCAAAGTTGTTCACATAGATGCCCGTCACCTCCTGTTGGGGGCGGAGGAAGGGGTGGGGGGGTGGGTCCGGAGGAAGGGGAAGAGCGGGTGGGGTGGGTAGGAAGGAGTGGAATGGAAACAAGAGCAGCCCCAACGTTTGTCGTTCACATCAATGCCTGAGCGCAGGGACAAACATAGCTACACCCAGCTTCGTTCACCCTCGATACTGAAACTCACAACCTCTCATACCCCGGTGGTGCGCAGCCGATGAAGACATTGAGCAGCACCATCTCCTAGTCATGACACACACACACGATCAAACATGCAGCAAGGAATCTGTCTTGCTTTCTTTGCACTCACAATCTCCTCCCCCGGCCTGGCGCAGTCAATGAGGTCATTCAGCAGCACCACCTCCTTGTAGCGCGGCAGCCGCCCCGCTGGAACGCTGCCAGGGCTCTCCTGCAGGGTCATCTTCTGGTAGTTGCGGTAGATGGTCTGGTGGGCGGAGGGGAAGGGGACAACGAGGGGAAACTTGGAATTCATGGTTGTGGCATTGAAGATCAACTAAAAGTCTAAAACGAGACAAGAACCCTGCTGCCTTTTGGACTTGCACTCAGCGTTAGATCCTGAGTTGTCCTAGCAGCATGACTACTCGCAACCCTTCCTGTCTACCCATCCTGCTCACCTGCTCCACGTTGACCTGAAACGGTCCCTTGGACTGGCACTCAGCGGCGCATATGCCTCAGGTCTAGCAGCATGCCCACACCCTTCCCTTTCTCCCTACCGCACTACCCTTAATCAGATCTCACCTGCTCCACGTTGACTTGGAAGGGCCCCTTGGACTGGCACTCAGCGCACGTGCGGATGCGGATCTCCGAGGAGGACGTCTGGAAGAAGGGGCCAAGGATGGCGCCGCACTTGATGCAGTTGTACTTCACCTGCAGGGGTGCAGTGCGGTGCAGTGTGATGGAGTATAGTGTAGTGCGGTGGAGCGTGGTGGAGTGCAGTTAAGTGTGGTGCGGTGGGAGGGACAGGGGGAATGCGGTGCAGTGCGGTGAGTGGCATTTTGCGCATGTGCGGATGCGAATATCAGAGGAGGACGTCTGGAAGTAGAGCGCACTTGATGCAATTGTACTTCACCTGCAGGGGTGCAGTGCGGTACGGCAAGTGGCATTCAAGTGCACGAGTATATGGATACAGAGACACATTGCAACTGAGCAGCATGGAAAGAGAACAGCAGTGTGGGGACGGATGTTCTGAAAAGGGAGCGGTGATTAAGCGTTGAGCAGCAGGCGAATAGCAGGAGAGCAGGTCGCCAGCAGGTGAGAAGGCCACCTGATACACCTGAGACAAGTGACTGACCTGCTGCAGCTGGGGGAACACTCCGGTCCTGCGAGTGACAACACCCCCCACGCGGATGAGACAGTTGAGATGCGTCTGCCTGCCATGCGCACACAGAGCAGGGGATGAGTGGTGGAGGGGTGACGTTGTAGAGGTGTTACTAAGCCGGAATGTAGCATGCAGGCTTGATGATCATCAAATCAGATGATGCTGGTTGGAGTGGAAATGGGGCTGCAGGCAGAATGCCTCGTGTTACTCTGTTACAATCACCTGACACCCCCTACTGCTCTTTGTTGCAATCACCTGACACTTCCTGCTCTTGAATTCACCTGATGTCGCGGATCTGGTCGATGACAGGCAGTCCCGCCACGCGCACGTAGATGCGATCGTGCACCTGCTCGTACATGGGGAACGCTCGAAACACCTCCGCCTGCGCCACCTCATCTAATACCTCCAGCACCTACGCAGGGGACAGGGGGGATGGAAGGGGCAGATGGGAGGCGAGTGCTCATGCGCACGTAGATGCGTTGGTGCACCTGCTCTGCTCTGCTCGTACATGGGGAACGTGCGGAACACCTCCGCCTGTGCCACCTTGTCAAGAAACTCCAATACCTGGTGATGGTGGTCCAGGAAGAGGGAAATAGTCTCATGCACCTGCTCTGCTCCGCGCTGCTCTGCTCGTACATGGGGAAGGCTCGAAACACCTCCGCCTGTGCCACCTCATCTAATACCTCAAGCACCTGGCCAGGGGACGGGGGGAATGGAAGGGGCAGATGGGAGGCGAGTGCTCATGCGCACGTAGTTGCGTTCATGCACCTGCTCGTACATGGGGAACGCGCGGAACACCTCCCCTCGTGAAACAGCTGGTGGTGGGAGAAAAAGAGAGAAGAACCTGTTGGCTTTGATGCTCAGCTTGGCAAGGCCAAGGCCGACTGCCGGGAGACACAAACGTCTTGAGTCGAATCAAAACACGAATGTGTTGGATAGCGTTGTGGTTGCGCACCCATGATGGGGATCGTACCCACTGTGCTCACCTGCTTGAGCGCATCAGCGAGCCACACAGCGAGAATTGGGTGGGTGGTGAGGAGGTGCGAGTAGTCCATGCATGTATCTTCGAGTGTGGCAGTGCCTAGTATGGTGCGCACCTAACCCTACACGCTCACCTGCTTGGGCGCATCAGCGAGCCAGACGGCGAGGATGGGGTGGGTGGTGAGGAGGTGCGAGTAGTCCAGCTCCAATGAACAGCTGTTCACTGCTCAATGCCCATGCACACAAGCGCATGCACATGCACGACCATAAAAGCACATACACACGCAAAACAACACGCACGGAAGAAATTAAGGATAAGTACGAGAGCGGAAGACCATTGGTGTGTGCCAACCGATTCCTTCCACTCCACGCTCACACCCTCATCCTCTCCTCACTCACACTCCACTACATGTAACATGAAATATTCATTCACTCTCGCCTTCCTCTCTCTCGGTGCCACTCAGTGTCCCTCCTATTTCCCCCCCCACTACACGCACTCTCCACCAGCTCGCGGATGCGAATGGTGTAGTCGGCGTCGCTGTCCCCGCAGTGCCGCCCCAATCACTCCCTCCTCTACATTCATACCCCCCCCCCCCTCTCTTCCCCCCCCACGCACTCTCCACCAGCTCGCGAATGCGGATGGCATAGTCGGCTTCACTCACTAACCCCCGCTTCATTCATCTCCACACCCCCCACTCATCCCTTCCTCTCCCCAACGCACTCTCCACCAGCTCTCGAATTCGAATGGCATAGTCGGCGTCGCTGTCACCGCGGTGCCGCCCGCGCGTGTCCTTGAATGTCTGCAGGAAGTGGCGGAACTTGCGAGCCATGAAGCGCCGCACCTCGTCCCGCGATACCCACTCCCTCAGGCTGCCCTGTTGGGGGGGAACAAGGGAGATTAGGGACAGGGAGGCAATATGCAAAGGAAGAAGGGGTGCGGTAAGAGGTTGTTCGGCGGAAGCGCCGCACCTCGTCCTGGGAGACCCACTCCCTCAGGCTTCCCTGGTAGAGGAAAACAGGGGAAAGAGGACAGGCAAAGGAAGAAAGGGAGTGCACCCCGTCAGTGTGTGCATACCTTGAACTCTGAATGCTCTCAACAAATGATTGTTGCAATCACCTGACTGTTGAAATTACCTGACACCTGCCTGTGGAATCACCTGACTGTTGCAATCACCTGCATGTTGTAGAGCGAGTCATGATTAAATATCATCCTCCTCCTCCGCCCCACCTAGCACTTGACTGTACCACCAATCACCTGAGTCCTGACTCTTAATCACCTGACATCTGACTGATGGAATCACCTGCATGTTGTAGAGCGAGTCATCGTTGATATCATCCTCCTCCTCTGCCTCCTCCCGCTCCTCCGCCTCCCTCCGCCTGGAACCTGACTGACATCTGACTGATGGAATCACCTGCATGTTGTAGAGCGAGTCATCGTTGATATCATCCTCCTCCTCCGCCTCCTCCCGCTCCTCCGCCTCCCTCCGCCTGGCACCTGACTGTTGAAATCTCCTGACATCTGACTGATGGAATCACCTGCATGTTGTACAGCGAGTCATCGTTGATATCATCCTCCTCCTCTGCCTCGTCCTCCTCCCCTCCTCCTGTGCCCTCCGTGGCAAAGCTCCCCTGCGCGCATGGATTAGGAAGAGGCAAGCATCATGTTTAGCCGATGCACAGGAGACTCTAAAGGAAAAAAAGGTGCCTTGAAAAGCGATTCAACAGGAGGAGGGTGGTGCGACAGCCTGACAGTGTCTGACAAGTTGCGATAGACACACAGCAGGCCAAGAGCATTTGGCTATAATAGTGTCCCTCTCTCGCACTCACCCCCACAGCAGCATCAGCAGAGTCGGTGCGTCGCCGGCGCTGCCCCCTGCGAGTGAAGAGCCCGCTGTCATCGTCATCTGGGGAGGATGGAGAGCAGGGGTAAAGGAGAAGGCAGGGTGTGCCGCAGGGCAAGAAGAGGAGCAACAAGGTAGGGAGATGAGCGAAAGGTGATCTGGCCGCTGCCCCCTGCGAGTGAAGAGCCCACTGTCATCGTCATCTGGGGGAGACGGGAAGCAGGGGTAAAGGGACAAGGCCAGGGCAGGGGGAAGGAACGGTAAGGTAGGAGGGAAGTGAGGGGTTGTCGGCGCTGTCCCCTGCGAGTGAAGAGGCCACTGTCATCGTCGTCTGCGGCACTGGGAGCAGGAAGCAGGGGAAAAGGCAGGGAAGAGGAACGACAATCAGCGAGGTGAGTGAAGGGTTGTAAGTGCTGCCCCCTGCGAGTGAAGAGGCCGCTATTGTCGTCGTCTGGGGCATGGGGAGCAGAGGTAAGGGAGAAGAAAAGGGGGACACAGAACGCAGGAAGGAAAGGGGCTCACAGGAAGAAGAGGTAAAAGAGAAGGAGAAGGGTAACGGCAAAAGGAAGCGGGGGCAGGGGCACAGGCGAAGGGAGGGAATAAGGCAGGGCGTGTGGTGGGGCAAGGACGAAAGACTCCTACTCCCTCCCTTAAGATGGACGGCAGTCGGTTCCCCCCATCATCCCCCCCAGCACCCCTCCTCCCGGCGTCTCGGCAAATTGAAGTCACTTTTGAAAACCTTCAAAAATCTCACCTTGGTCCCTGAGGATGGACGGCAGTCGGTTCCCCCCATCATCCCCCGCTGCTCCCCTCCTCCCGGCGTCTCGGCGCGCCATTTCTCGCTCCGCCGCCCGCCTGTCTGCCGCGCGCTGCCCGCTGCTCCTGGTGTCGCCCTCACTGTCCGCCAGATGCTCCCTCTCGTACTCGTCCAGATGGGGCATGGGGCGGTAGTCACTGTGAGGAAGGGGAGAGGAGAGGGGCGAGAGGTAAAATGAAAGGGTTACAGCACTTCATGACCTGCTCCCGCTCGTACTCGTCCAGGTGTGGCATGGGGCGGTAGTCACGGCATTGGGAAGAGGGTTGGGAGTGATTGGTGGGAGCGAGGGGTGACAGCACATCACCCCGCACTGCTCTGCTCCTGCTGCTGTCGCCCTCACTGTCCGCCAGGTGCTCCCTCTCGTACTCATCCAGGTGTGGCATGGGGCGGTAGTCGCTGGGAGGAGGGGGGTTGGGAGAAGTTACAGCACATGACCGGCTGCTCCTGGTTTCATCCTCACTGTCCGCCAGGTGCTCCCTCTCGTACTCGTTGAGATGCGGCATGGGGCGGTAGTCGCTGCAATGGGAGTGGAGAGAGGGGGGATTGGGAAGAAGTTACAGCACATGACCGGCTGCTCCTGGTGTCGCCCTCACTGTCCACCAGGTGCTCCCTCTCATATGTGAGCACTCCTTTCCACTCCTTCCTTTCCCGATTATTCATTCAAGAAACCCACAGCAGCCATTCTGAGGGAGTGAGTGAGAGATTCCACTCACTCCAGGAAATCATCCCTCAGCAGATCCTCGCCCTCCTCCTCCTCCTCCTCGCCCGCTCGCCCCGCCGCGCCGTCCGCTTCGCCGCCCTCGCTGCCGTTCTCAAACAGCATCGGATCCACCTCTGCTTCCTCCGCATCCCGCCCTGTGAGAGGATCACAGCGGAAATGAGAAAAGAGAAATGAGAAATGACCCATCCGCGCGAGCAGCGTCAGATCCACCTCCGCCTCCTCCGCCTCCCGCCCTGCCACGGAGTCACGGCGGAACAGCATCGGGTCCACAGAATCACAGCGTGAGGGGGAAAGGGGGGAGCGGAACAGAACAATGACCCAGCCGCGCCCTCGCTGCCGTTGTCGGATCCCCCTCCGCCTCCTCCGCCTCCCGCCCTGCCACGGGGTTGCGGCGGAAGGGGGAAGGGTCACGGCGGAAGGGGGAATGAGGGTGCGGAAAAGAGAATGACCCAACCGCGACCTCACTCGGGCGGTCATACAGAGCGGATCCGACCCCTTCCACCTCTCAATCTTGACCTGACCGCAGCAGATAGGTGATCGGGCAGAGAAAACACAGATTTCGGCAAGAGAAGGCGAAGTGGGGCGGCGGGGTGGCAAGAGAAAGAGAGAAAGACAGAGGAGAACGACTATGAACCAGCGGTAGAGTGTATGGTTTACGCGCACCTGCGGAGTCGCGGTCGAAATCGTCCATCTGATCGTCATCATCTCGACCGCTCGCCGTGTATGCATCCGACGGCCCAGATCGCCCCGAATGTCTGTCCGAATCCTGCACGCGCGCACCACGCGAAGGATGCACAAGAACCACACAAGACGCGTCAGAATGGGCACATTGCGTCGCTTCGAACATGTGCAGATTCAGACGGGCATGGCATGCAGCAAAAATTAGAGGTAAGGATAGCGTTTTACCATATGTGCTCGTGAGAGCCTCCCAGTACGAAACGTGTGAGCTCAAAACTATTTAAAAGAGAAATGCTTGTGGAAACCGATGGGCAGCTCTCATAGCTCAGTTGGTTAGAGCACCCGTTTAGTAAGCGGGAGGTCTTGAGTTCAACTCTCAATGAGAGCATACCATTCTATGTTTGAAGTGAGAACCCACTCCTTTTTCTATGGATCGCTGCGCACACTCCCAACCCAAGGCCTTATGGTTTCTTCATTTGTACTTTATTAGCATCTACGCCTGGTCCAACTGCGCGCCTGGTCCAAGTGCGCGCATGGTCCAACCGCGCGCCTGGTCAACCTGCGCGCCTGGTCCAACTACGTGCCAGGTTCAACTGCGCGGTTAGCAATGGTACTAATAATGGTAATGGTAATGGTAGTGGTAGTGGTAGTGGTAGTGGTAGTGGTAGTGGTAATGGTAATGGTAGTGGTAATGGTAGTGGTAGTGGTAATGGGACTGATGAAGGTAACGATAATGATGGTAATGGTAATGGTAGTAGTAATGGTAATGGTAATGATAATGGTAATGGTAATGGTAATGGTAATGGTAATAGTAATGGTAGTGGTAATGGTAATGGTAATGGTAATGGTAATGGTAATGGTAATGGTAATGGCAATGTCAATGGTAATCGAAATGGTAATTGTCGGCAATTGTCGCAAACATAGTCGTTATCGAAGGCGCCGAACTTTTCTTTGCGCTCGAACCAAGCTGAAATTGATCTTCATTATGTATTTGAGCATGGGCCACTCGAATGTAACATTCAGGTCGTTCGATGTTTTTCCCTACGCATGTGGGGATCCATGCGCTTCCTTAGCAATTGTCGGCAAACCTAGTCGTCATTGCAGGCGCCGAACTTTTATTTGCGCAAGAACCAAGTTGAAATTGCTTAAATAGGTGTGTTTGAGCATGGGCCACCCGAGTATGAATAACATTTAGGTCGGTCGATGCTTCTCCTACGCATGCAGGGATTCATGCGCTTTCTTAGCATTTGTCGGCAACCAAAGCAGTCATCGAAGACGCTCAACATTTCTTTGCGCATGAACCAAGCTGAAATTGCTCTGATAGGTGTGTTTGAGAATGAGACACCTGCATATGCAATAAAACGCTTGGTAATAAGCCCAAACAAGCGCAGCCACGTGACCCGGTGGAAGAAAACGTTCGGAACGAGCGCTTCCACCCCCAAAACGCGGAAGGATCCGCACATGTGTAGGAAGTGCAGCGGACGCACTTTATTCGCGAGCGCCGATGACCGATGATGCTCGCAACCCTCCCACGCCCTTGCTGGCTTGGTAATAGGCCCAGACAAGCGCAGCCACGTGACTCGGCGGAAGAAAAACGCTCGGAACGAGCGCTTCCAGCCCCGAAACGTGGAAGGACCCACTCATCTGCAGGAAGTGCAGCGGACGCTCTTCATTCGCGAGCGCCGATAACCGATGATGCTCGCAACCCTCCCACGCCCTTACTGGCTTGGCAATAGGCCCAGACAAGCGCAGCCACGTGACCCGGCAGAAGAAAAACGCTCGGAACGAGCGCTTCCAGCCCCAAAACGCGGAAGGATCCGCACATGTGGAGGAAGTGCAGCGGGCGCTCTTCATTCGCGAGCGCCGATGACCGACGATGCTCGCAACCCTCCCACGCCCTTGCTGGCTTAGTAATAGGACCAGACAAGTGCAACGACGACCTGGTGGAAGAAAATCGCTCGGAACGAGCACGTCCAGCCTAAAAACACGGTAAAATCCGCACATGTGCAGGAAGTGCAGCGTGCGCTCTTCATTCGCGAGCGCCGATGATCGATGATGCTCGCAACCCTCCCACGCCCTTGCTGGCTTAGAAATCTTCCCAGTCAAGCTCAGGTACCATGTACGACTAGAATGTCTATATCTGCAAAAATACATAGATACAACGTGTTAAATTATGGTAGGGGGTGGGGAATGGTATAGTTTAAGGAAGTGGGAATACATAAGATATTCATTGTTTTTGTACAGAAAGAATACTGCATCGGTCGGTTCGGTCAGTATGCACGCTTGTGTGTAGGTACAAGGCGGAACTGGAACTCTGAAATCTCCCAAATTATATGGACCAGAAAGGAAATAACCTAGTGTTGTTGAAGTAGAAGGCCTAATCTAGTGGATTGACAAGAATATGGTACTAACAGCATCTCTACAAACATAAGTAATGCGCTGGTCAGTTTGGTCGGTATGCGCGCCTGTAGTGTGTCACACATTATATATATGTTGTGGTTGTTTAGGCTACAGTGGGTTAGCCTATAGGGGGTACACAATTCTAGGGTTAGGTACTTGTACTGATTTCACTGTTAGTTCAATCATTCCTGTCCGTTCATTTCGACATGGTTTCAGAGCAGGTCCTTCGCTAGGACCGTTTTTTTAGGGCCCACCGCTACCTACCTACCTACCTACCTACCTACCTACCTACCTAGGGCGCCTCGTTTGTTTTTAACGGCCCCCTAAGGCCCCGCGACCCGCGACCCGCCCCTTAGCGACTTGCGCGCCGCCCCTTAAGGCCCCGTCGGCCCCGCGCTTGCCCCTTACGGCCCCGCCGCGCCGCCCCTTAAGGCCTCGTTACGGCCCCGCGCTCGCCCCTTACGGCCCCGCCGCGCCGCCCCTTACTGCCCCGTCGGCCCCGCGCTCGCCCCTTACGGCCCCGCGCTCGCCCCTTAGCGACCCCGTCGGCCCCGCGATCGCCCCTACCGGCCCCGTCGGCCCCGCGCTCACCGCCCTACGCACCGCGCTGAGCCAGCGCAGCCCGCACGCCGCCCGCTGCCGTCCCGCGCACCGCCCGCGCAGCCCGCGCCGAGCCCGCGCAGCCTGCGCGCGGCTCGCTGCTGCCCCGTGCACCGCGCGCGCAGCCCGCGCCTGGTATCCGCAGCCCGCGCGCCGCCCCAGCAGCCTCGTGCGCCGCCCTACCTGCTTGTGCCGCACCTCCGCAGCCTGCAAGCGGCTCACTACTGCCTTGCGCGCCGCCCCTGCCTGCTGCCACTGCTGCTACTACTCCTGTTACTGCTGCTACTGCTACTGTTGTTGCTGCTCCTGCTATTACTGCTACCACTGCTCCTATTACTGCTACTGCTGCCGCTACTATGGCTAGTCCTCCTGTACTCGCTTTCGATGCCGAGGGCCGCCCAGTGAAGTTCGACACCTGGCTAGATGACCTGCACCTCTTCCTCCAGCTCACTGCCAAGGAGGACGTTTCACTGTACGATCACGCCCTAGGCCATGCTACTGCCCCTCCTACCACTGCTGACAGCACTCAGCGCTCCCAGTGGCAGACTCGTGACGCCCACGCTCGCTTTGCCATTCGCAACTCCCTGCCGCTAGATGAGCGCGAGCACTTTGGCCAGCACAAGACTGCTAAGGACTTGTACACTGCAGTCGTTGCTCGTTACTCCTCACCTGCTTCTGCCACACTCGGCCGCCTCACCCTCCCCTACCTGTTCCCCGACCTGGCCTCCTTTAGCACAGTCGCTGACCTCATCACCCACCTCAAGACTAGTGAGGCCCGCTTTCGCGCTGCTATGCCTGACGAGTTCCTTGCTAGCAATCCCCCCCCGCTCTGGATCACTCTCTACCACATCGTCACCCGCCTCCCTGACTCTCTGCGCGCAGTCAGGGACCACTTCCTCGCTCGCTCCCCCACTGAGCTCACCATTGCCCTCCTCGAGAAGGAACTGCTTGCAGCTGAGGCGAGCATCGTCGCTGTAGGCACCTCTCGTGGCGACCCCCGCACCCCATTCTTTGAGGGGTGTTCCCCTTCCCCCCTTCTCCCCTCTGTTGCCTCTGCTGCTGCTGTCGACCTCCTTGGTGCTGAGAAGGTCGGGACCGCGTCTGCTCCGAGCGGGCGCCGCAGGAGCAAGGGGGGCAAGGGTGGAGGTGGTGGCGGGGGAGGCGGGGGTGGTGGCGGTGGGGGTGGAGGTGGGACTGGAGAGGCTAGTGGCGGCAGTGGGGGTGGTGACAGCAGCGGCGGGAGCAGTGGCAGGGGTGGCGGCGGCAGCGGAGGCGGAGGTGGTCGTGGCGGCGGCAGGGGTGGAGGTGGCCGAGGCGGTGACGGCGGCGGTGGTGGTCGTGGAGGCGCTGGCGGTGGCCAGAGCCAGCAGCACGCCCCGTCGCTCCAGGAGGCACGTGAGTGGTACTCGCAGCGGGGGGGGGCGGGTGGCTTTACCTGCACGTACGTCATCCGCACTGGAGACCGCACTGGCCAGACGTGTGGGAGGCCGCACCCCACGCACCGCTGTTTCTCGCGCCTCACCGACGCTTGGCGCGCTCAGTTCCCTGGCGGCACTGAGCTTCCCCGCTGGGGTGATCTGGAGAGGAAGGGAGTTGATATCTGGGCTTTAGACTTTGATGCTATTCTCACTGCCATGTATGCGATGTTTACTAGTGGAGAGGGTGCCCAGTACTTGCGTGTTCCGCCCGACCCGGGCATTCTGACCAGTCCGGCTGCCGCTCTAGGTGCTAGTGAGTCTGCTGCCCCAGGTCCTGGTGAGGCTGCTGCTCTAGGTGCTCGTGCGTCCGTCCCCCCTGGTACTGAGTCGACTGCCGCACTTCACACCTTCACACTGGACTCTGGTGCTTCTCGCTGTTTCTTTCGTGACCGCACTGTCCTTGAGCCACTCGCTCGGCCAGTTGCTGTCTCCCTCGCTGACCCCTCTGGGGGTCCGGTCATTGCGACCTCCTCCACTGTCCTTCCTTGTCCTGCGGTCCCGTCAGGCACACTGTCAGGTCTCTACCTCCCCTCGTTCTCTACGAACTTGGTGGCAGGTAGTGCGCTCCAGGACGGGGGTGTTCACCAGTTCACCCCTGCATACGAGCGCGTGACGCACTGCACGTGTGCTCGGACGGGCCGTCACCTGGCTACCTTCACTCGGCAGCCGGGGTCGGACCTGTACACACTGACCACTACGTCCCCTCAGGTAGCTGCGTCCGCGTCTGCGTCTGCGTCAGGTCAGCTGTCCGCCCCCTGCTCGTGTCGCTCTCTGGCGCATGAGACTGTCCTCTGGCACCACCGTCTTGGTCACCCGTCTGTGCAGCGCCTTCGGGCCATGCACAAACGGGACCTTGTTGCTGGTCTTCCCAGGGTTCTCCCTCCCCTCCCACCCTCGCCTGCTCCTCCCTGTCTTCCCTGTGTCGAGGGGCGGCAGCGCGCCACTCCTCACTCCTCCTCCTTCCCCCCGACGACTGCTCCTTTGCAGACACTCCACATGGACGTGTGGGGCCCAGCCCGCGTCCGTGGTCAGGGTCAGGAGAGGTACTTCCTGATTGTTGTTGACGACTTTTCGCGCTACACCACGGTCTTCCCCTTGCGCACCAAGGGTGAGGTCCCTGATGTCTTGATCCCCTGGATCCGCAGATCTCGTCTCCAGCTCAGTGAGCGTTTCCGCTCCGACTTCCCTGTCCTGCATCTGCACTCTGACAGAGGTGGGGAGTTTTCCTCTGGCCTCTTGGAGACCTTCTGTCAGCAGGAGGGCATTGAGCAGTCGTTCACGCTTCCGGCCTCTCCACAGCAGAATGGGGTTGCTGAGCGCCGCATTGGCTTGGTCATGGAGGTAGCTCGTACCTCCTTGGTTCATGCGGCTGCCCCCCACTTTCTGTGGCCGTTTGCGGTCCGATACGCTGCGCATCAGCTCAACCTCTGGCCCCGTGTCTCCCTACCGGAGACTTCTCCGACACTGCGTTGGACGGGAGAGGCTGGCGATGCGTCGCGTTTTCGGGTCTGGGGATCCCGAGCTTTTGTTCGCGACACGTCCGCGGACAAGCTCTCCCGTCGCGCTGTCCCCTGTGTCTTCCTTGGCTTTGTCCCGGACGCGCCTGGTTGGCAGTTCTACCACGCCACCTCGCGTCGTGTCCTGGCCTCTCAGGACGTCACTTTTGACGAGTCCGTCCCCTACTACCGCCTCTTCCCCTACCGCACTGCTCCGCTCCCCCCCCCGCCTCTCTTCCTCGCTCCAGGTGCTGAGGTACCAGACCCCCTCCCCCCTCAGGGTGCCGCTCCCTCAGGTGTGTCCCAGGTAGACCCGGGTGAGCCTGTCAAGGTGGCTGTCGACTCTCGTCCTGCTGGGGGTGCTGAGCCTGGGGGTGCTGCGCCTGGGGGTGCTGAGCCTGGGAGTGCTGAGTCTGGAGGTGCTGAGCCTGGGGGTGCTGAGCCTGGAGGTGCTGAGCCTGGGGGTGCTGAGTCTGGGGGTGCTGAGTCTGGGGGTGCTGAGCCTGAGCGTGCTACACCTGGAGGAGCCCTCTCCTCCCGGCAGCTGCAGGAGCGGTACCTACAGTACTGCCGCCTCCGGAGAGGTGCTACTGGAGCTCGTACCAGTGCTTCCCCTCCTGCCCAGGAGCTCCCCCCCATTCAGCAGATCCGAGAGTGGTACACGCGGCGCTGCAGTCTTCGGAGTGGTGCTCCTGGTGCTGCGGACCCTGGGGGTGGCGCTGCTACTGGTGCTGAGGACCCGGGCGTTGGGGCTGCTGCTGGTGCTGAGGACCCGGGCGTTGGAGCTGCTGCTGGTGCTGAGGACCCGAGCGGTGGCGCTGCTGCTGGTGCTGAGGACCTGGGCGTTGGAGCTGCTGCTGGTGCTGCGGACCCGAGCGGTGGCGCTGCTGCTGGTGCTGAGGACCCGGGCGTTGGAGCTGCTGCTGGTGCTGCGGACCCGAGCGGTGGAGCTGCTGCTGGTGCTGAGGACCCGGACGTTGGAGCTGCTGCTGGTGCTGAGGACCCTGCCGCTGGTGTCTCTGCTGGTTCTGGAGACGCTGCGCGACCGCGACCGTACTTCGTACCACTTCTTCAGCAGGTTCTTGGTCAGGCTCCTCCTCCTTGTCCTCCTCCCTCCGTAGAGTGTCCTCCGCCTGTCCAGTCGCAGTCACAGTTCCCGCCTGCCTCGCCTCTCCCTGGTCCCTCTCCTTACACTGGTCCCACAGGAGGTCTTGCGGAGCGTCGTGAGCCTGCGTCTCGTCCTGCGTCGCCTGTTCGTACTGCTCGCGCTGGTCGTCGTGTCCCACATGAGCGTCCTCCTCCTGTCCCTGGCACTCACTACATGACTCTGCGTCCCTCCACTGCTCCTCAGCGTGTTCCGCTGCCGTCTCCTCCTGCGTCCTCTCTGCCTACTCTTCCTGATCCGGAGTCTGACTCCCGTCGTGCTGCCAGTCCCACTGTCACCCGTCTCCTCGCTACTGTTGTCACTGACCCTACCTTTGAGTCCTCTGCTGCGTCTGCTCTGGTCGCTGAGTTGATAGACTTTGCTGCCCGGTGTCGTCTAGACTACGCCACTAGCCTTGTTGCTGAGTCTGAGTCTGAGTCTGTCTGTCCTCCGTCCGTCGGGGGTGAGTGTGCTCTTGGCACGGACGTCCTTGAGGACAGACAGGAGGAGTTCCAGTGCTTTGCTGCTGCTTTACCCCACCTCGTGTCCATGCTAGTTGCCCCTGAGGGAGACCCGGATGCACCAGACATCCCGACCCCGCGCACTTACGCTGAGGCGATGGCGGGTCCCTACTCCTCTCAGTGGCAGTCAGCCATGGACGCAGAGATGGCTTCCTGGAAGTCCACAGGCACCTACGTCGACGAGGTTCCCCCACCTGGGGCGAACATCGTCAGTGGCATGTGGATTTTCAGGGTGAAGCGGCCACCGGGTTCTCCTCCTGTCTTCAAGGCGCGCTACGTGGCTCGAGGCTTCAGTCAGCGAGAGGGAGTTGACTTCTTTCAGACCTTCTCCCCCACCCCGAAGATGACCACTCTTCGGGTGCTGCTGCACATAGCCGCTCAGCGCGACTACGAGCTTCACTCACTTGACTTCAGCACTGCTTTCTTGCAGGGCAGCCTGCACGAGGAGATCTGGCTGCGCCGCCCTCCTGGCTTCACTGGGTCGGTTCCTCCTGGTACCCAGTGGAGGCTCCAGCGGCCGGTCTACGGTCTCCGCCAGGCACCGCGTGAGTGGCACGACACACTGAGGACGACACTTGCGGCTCTTGGGTTTGCTCCCTCTACTGCTGACCCGTCACTGTTTCTACGCACAGACACCTCACTGCCGCCGTTCTACATCATCGTGTACGTCGACGACTTGGTCTTTGCCACTGCTGACACCACGGCACTCGCCCACGTGAAGTCGGAGCTGCAGAGGAGACACACGTGCACAGACCTGGGTGAACTGACAAGCTATCTTGGCTTGCGGATCACCCGGGACAGAGCACGGCGCACCATCACCTTGACTCAGTCACACATGGTGCAGCAGATCCTTCAGCGCTTCCGCTTCACGTACTCCTCGCCTCAGTCCACTCCTCTGCCTACCGGTCACTCGCTCTCAGCTCTGCCTTCGGATGAGTCCGTAGAGCCGAGTGGCCCGTATCCAGAGCTTGTGGGCTGCCTCATGTACCTGATGACCTGCACTCGACCTGACCTTGCATACCCTCTTAGCATCCTTGCACGCTATGTCGCTCCTGGCCGTCACAGGAAGGAGCACATGGATGCTGCTAAGAGGGTGTTGCACTACTTGTGCAGTACGTCGGGCATGGGGCTAGTGCTTGGAGGACGAGACCGAGTTGTACTTACTGGACACTCAGACGCTTCTTGGGCGGACGACCAGGCTACTCAGCGGTCGTCTCAGGGTTACACCTTTAGCCTTGGCTCCGGCTCAGTTTCTTGGCGTTCTACACGCTCTTCTTCTGTTCTCAGCTCCAGTTGTGAGGCTGAGATCTACGCCACAGCCATGGCTGCCCAGGAGCTACGCTGGCTGACCTACCTGCTGACCGACTTGGGAGAGCGGCCTCGTTCTCCTCCAGTGCTGTACGTCGACAACCAGGCTGCCATTGCCTTGTGTGAGGAGCACAGACTGGAGCACAGAACGAAGCACATCGCCCTGCGGTACTTCCTTGCTCGAGAGCTGCAGCAGCGTGGTCAGCTTCGTCTGCGTTACGTGGCCACAGAGGCCAACCTTGCTGATGTGTTCACCAAGGCGCTTCAGCCTTGTGACCATCAGCGTTTCTGTACTCTTCTGGGCCTTGTGCCTGCTGGACCTCACTTACTTACCTCTTGACTCTGCTTGTACTGTGATCTGTATATATATACCTGCATGTTTACTCCTGCTAGGCTGTGTTCACTGTATCTCTTGCTATATTATCAACCTGCATGTGAACTGGTCTTGTGACCACTTGCTTGTGCTCAGAATTTGTGTGGTATCCTTGAGATCCACCCTGAGCTTGTTTTGCTTTGTTTTGACTGGTCTTGTGACCCCTTGCTCTCCCCCACTTTGCCTATGGGGGTGTGTCACACATTATATATATGTTGTGGTTGTTTAGGCTACAGTGGGTTAGCCTATAGGGGGTACACAATTCTAGGGTTAGGTACTTGTACTGATTTCACTGTTAGTTCAATCATTCCTGTCCGTTCATTCTGACATAGTGCATATACCATGTACGAATGGAATGTCTATATCTGCTTAATTTCATAGATCCTGTAGGTTAAAACATGGTCGAGGGGTGAGGAATGGTATAATTTAAAGGAAATGGGAATACATATGGTATTCACTGTATTTGTACTGAGAGAATAATGCGTCGGTCGGTTTGGTCAGAATGCACACTTGTGTGCAGATACAAGGCGAAGATGGAACTCTGAAATCTCCCAAATTATGTGGATCGGAAATGTTATAAGCTAGTGTTGTTGAAGTAGAAGGCCTAATCTAGTGGAAAGGTAAGAATATGGCACTAACTGCATCTCTACAAACATAAGTAATGCGCTGGTCAGTTTGGTCAGTATACGTGCCTGTAGTGCATGTACCATGTACAACTGGAATGTCAATATCTACCAAATCACATAGATCCGATAGAATAAAAAATGGTCAAGGTGTAAGGAATAGTGTAAGGAAATGGGAATACATATGGTATTCACCGCATCTGTACAGAGAGAATATTGCGTCGGTCGGTTCGGTCAGTGTGCACGTTTGTGTGTAGGTACAAGGCAGTGCTGTGACTCTGGAATTTCCCAAATCAAGTTGGACAGAAATTTTATAAGCCAGTATTTTTGAAGTAGAAGGTCTAATCTAGTGGACTGGCAAGCATATGGTACTAACAGCATCTCTACAAACATAAGTAATGCGCTGGTCAGTTTGGTCGGCATGCGCGCCTATAGTGCATATACCATGTACGACTGGAATGTCTACATCGGCTAAATTACATAGATCCGATAGGTTAAAACATGTTTGAGGGGTATAATTTAGAGAAGATGGGAATACATATAATATTCTTTGTATTTGTACAAAGAGAATAATGTGTCGGTCGGTTGGTTGAGAATGCACACTCGCGTGTAGGTACAAGGCGGAGCTCGAACTCTGAAATCTCCCAAATTATGTGGATCGGAAAGGTTATAAGCTAGTGTTGTTGAAGTAGAAGGCCTAATTTAGTGGACCGGTAAGAATATGGTACTAACTGCATCTCTAAAAACATCAGTAATGCGCTCGTCAGTTTTGTCGATATGCGCGTCTGTAGTGCATGTACCATGTACGACTGAAATATTTTTATCTGCTAACTACCCGAAAGGTTAAAACATGGTCGAGGGGTGAGGAATGGTATAATTTAAAGAAAATGGAAATAATTGTATTCATTGTATTCATTTGGTATTCATTGTATTTGTACAAAGAGAATAATTTGTCGGTCAGTTCGGTCAGAATGCATACTTGTGTGTAGGTACAAGGCGGAGCTCGAACTCTGAAATCTCCCAAATTATGTGGATCGGAAAGGTTATAAGCTAGTGTTGTTGAAGTAGAAGGCCTAATCTAGTGGACTGGTAAGAATATGGTACTAACTGCATTCCTAAAAACATCAGTAATGCGCTGGTCAGTTTGGTCGGTATGCGCGCCTGTAGTGCATGTACCATGTACGACTGGAATGTCTATATCTGCCACTTAAATTATATAGATCCGATAGGTTTAAACATGGTCGAGGGGTGAGGAATGGTATAATTTGAAGGAAATGGGAATACATATGATATTCATTGTATTTGTACCAAGACAATAATGCGTTGGTCGGTTCGGTCAGAATGCACACTTGTGTGGAGGTAGAAGGCGGAGCTCGAACTCTAAAATCTCCCAAATTATGTGGATCGGAAATGTTATAAGCTAGTGTTGTTGAAGTAGAAGGCCTTATCTAGCGGACTGTTAAGAATATGGTAATAACTGCATCTCTTCAAACATAAGTAATGCGGTGGTCAGTTTGGTCGGTATGCGCGCCTGTAGTGCATGTACCATGTACGGTTGGAATGTCTATATCTGCAAATTACATAGATTCAATAGGTTAAAACATGGTCGAGGGGTGAGGAATGGTATAATTTAAAGGAAATGGGAATACATATGGTATTCATTGTATTTGAAAACATATGGTCCAGTGCATTGGATGCCCCTTTATTTTTGCTATTCCTATAGATTATACTATTTTTCATACCCACAACAACAGGCTCCATTTCGTTCCATGTTGTTTGCAAGATTTGAGCGCCCGAACTCTGCCTGGTACGCCCATTATAGGTGCGCATACTGCCCCGACTGCCCAACGCATCACTTTGATTGGTCCACTGCATTGGATGCCCCCTATTTTTTGCTAGTCCTCTATATTAGGCTATTTTTCACACCCACAACAGAAGGCTCCATTTCGTTCCATGTCGTTTGCAAGATTTGAGCGCCCGAACTCTGTCGGGTACGCCCATTATAAGTGCGCATACTGCCCCGATTGCCCAATGCATTACTTTTGATTGGTCCACTGCATTGGATGCCCCTTTTTTTTTCACTAGTCCTCTAGACTAGACTATTTTCCAAACCCACAAGTGGCTCAATTTCGTTTCATGTCGTTTGCAAGAATTGAGCGCCCAAACTCTGCCTAGTACGCTCCGAACGAGCGCTACTACCCCCAAAACGCGGAAGGATCCGCACATGTGCACGAAGTGCAGCGGGCGCTCTTCATTCGCGAGCGCCGATGACCGATGATGCTCGCAACCTTCCCACGCCCTTGCTGGCTTGGCAAGAGGACCAGACAAGCGCAGCCACTTGACCCGGCGGAAGAAAAACGCTCGGAACGAGTGCTTCCACCCCCAAAACGCGGAAGGATCTGCACATGTGCAGGAAGTGCAGCGGGCGCTCTTCATTCGCGAGCGCCGATGACCGATGATGCTCGCAACCCTCCCACGCCCTTGCTTGCTTGGCAAGAGGACCAGACAAGCGCAGCCACGTGACCCAGTGGAAGAAAAACGCTCGGAACAAGCGCTAGTACCCCCAAAACGTCCGCACATGTGCACGAAGTGCAGCGGGCGCTTTTCATTCGCGAGCGCCGATGACCGATGATGCTCGCAACCCTCCCACGCCCTTGCTGGCATGGCAAGAGGACCAGACAAGCGCAGCCACTTGACCCGGCGGAAGAAAAACGCTTGGAACGAGCGCCTCCACCCCCAAAACGCGGAAGGATCCACACATGTGTAGGAAGTGCAGCGGACCTCATCATTCGCGAGAGCCGATGACCGATGATGCTCGCAACCCTCCCACGCCCTTGCTAGCTTGGCAAGAGGACCAGACAAGCGCAGCCACGTGACCCGGCAGAAGAAAAACGCTCGGAACGAGCGTTAGTACCCCCAAAACGCGGAAGGATCCGCACATGTGCAGGAAGTGCAGCGGGCGCTCTTCATTCGCGAGCGCCGATGACCGATGATGCTCGCAACCCTCCCACGCCCTTGCTGGCTTGGCAAGAGGACTAGAAAAGTGCAGCCACATGGCCCGGCGGAAAAAAAACGCTCGGAACGAGCGCCTCCACACCCGTAACGCGGAAGGATATGCACATGTGCAGGAAGTGCAGCGGGCGCTCTTCATTCGCGAGCGCCGATGACCAATGATGCTCGCAACCCTCCCACGCCCTTGCTGGCTTCGCAAGAGGACCAGACAAGCGCAGCCACGTGACTTGGTGGAAGAAAAACGCTCGAAACGAACGCTAGTATCCCCAAAACGCGGAAGGAACCGCACATGTGCACGAAGTGCAGCGGGCGCTCTTCATTCGCGAGCGCCGATGACCGATGATGCTTGCAACCCTCCCACGCCCTTGTTGGCTTAGTAAGAGGACCAGACAAACGCAGCCATGCGACCCGGCGGAATAAAAACGCTCGGAACGAGCGCCTCCACCCCCAAAACGCGGAAGGATCCGCACATGTGCAGGAAGTGCAGCGGGCGCTCTTCATTCACGAGCGCCGATGACCGATGATGCTCGCAACCCTCCCACGCCCTTGCTGGCTTGGCAAGAGGATCAGACAAGCGCAGCCACGTGATCTGTTGGAAGAAAAACGCTCGGAATGAGCGCTACCACCCCCAAAACGCGGAAGGATCCGCACATGTGCACGAAGTGCAGCGGGCGCTCTTCATTCGCGAGCGCTGATGACCGATGATGCTCGCAACCCTCCCACGCCCTTGCTGGCTTAGCAAGAGGACCAGACAAGCGCAGCCACGTGATCCGGTGGAAGAAAAACGCTCGGAACTGTTAAACATTATAATGCTGTAGTTATGTAGGCTACAGTGGGTTTGGTTATAGGGGGTACAGTTTGTTAGGGTTTTGTACTTGTACTCCCAACCTTCCTAGTGCACACATTCCTCTCTTCTTTAACATGGTACAGAGCAGGTTCCCTAGTGGGACCATCTCTTCCTAGGGCCCACCTTGAAGAACCTTTTTTTTTAGCTGCCCGAAGCGCATTTCCGGCCTGCCCGAAATTTACGGCCCCTTAGCGGTCCCTCCCTAGCCCGTCGCCGCCCCTTAGCCGCCCGTCGCGGCCCCTTACCCGCCCGTCGCGGCCCCTTACCCGCCGTCGCGGCCGCTTAGCCGCCCGTCGCGGCCCCTTAGCCGCCCGCCGTCGCGGCCCCTTACCCTCCCGTCGCGGCCCCTTACCCGCTGTCGCGGCCCCTTACCCGCCCGTCGCGGCCCCTTACCCGCCGTCGCGGCCCCTTAGCCGCCCGTCGCGGCCCCTTAGCCGCCCGCCGTCGCGGCCCCTTACCCTCCTGACGCGGCCCCTTACCCGCCGTCGCGGCCCCTTAGCCGCTCGTCGCGGCCCCTTAGCCGCCCGTCGCGGCCCCTTTCCCGCCGTCGCGGCCCCTTACCCGCCCGTCGCGGCCCCTTACCTACCGTCGCGGCCCCTTAGCCGCCCGTCGCGGCCCCTCCCTAGCCCGTCGCGGCCCCTCCCTAGCCCGTCGCGGCCCCTCCCTAGCTCGTCGCGGCCCCTTTAGCCGCCTGTCGCGGCCCCTTAGCCGCCCGTCGCGGCCCCTGGCGGCCCCCCACGCCGCTCTTTCGCAGCCCTGCAGCAGCCGCCGCTGGAACAGCCGCCCCTGCAGCAGCCGCCCCAGTCCACTGCAGCAGCCGCCCCTACAGCAGCCGTCCCAGGCCACTGCAGCAGCCGCCCCTGCAGCAGCCGCCCCTGGCCCCTGGAGCAGCCGCCCCTGCAGCAGCCGCCCCTGGCCCCTGGAGCAGCCGCCCCTGCAGCAGCCGCCCCTGGCCCCTGGAGCAGCCGCCCCTGCAGCAGCCGCCCCTGGCCCCTGGAGCAGCCGCCCCTGCAGCAGCTGCCCTTGGCCCCTGGAGCAGCCGCCCCTGCAGCAGCCGCCCCTGGCCCCTGGAGCAGCCGCCCCTGCAGCAGCCGCCCCTGGCCCCTGGCCCAGCCAACCCTGCAGCAGCCGCCCCTGGCCACTGGAGCAGCCGCCCCTGCAGCAGCCGCCCCTGGCCCCTGGAGCAGCCGCCCCTGCAGCAGCTGCCCTTGGCCCCTGGAGCAGCCGCCCCTGCAGCAGCCGCCCCTGGCCCCTGGAGCAGCCGCCCCTGGAGCAGCTGGACCCTGCAGCTGCCGCGGAGCCCTCGCCCTGCAGTGGTGCTGGCCCTGCGGTTGTGGCCGTCGTACGCCTACCTTTCTTGCCACTGTTGAGCAGTGTCCTGCCCGTACTGCTGTTACTGCTGCTCCTGCTGCTACTGCTCTTTCTACTCCTACTGCTGCTAGTGCTGCTACTGCTGCTCTTGCTGCTACTGCTGCTACTACTGTTCGTGCTGCCCCTACGGCTCCTCCCCTCTCTACTGCTCCTGCTGCTCCTGGCGTGGCCAGATGCAGCTCCAGCGCCGTCCGCGTGAGTCCCTCACGCCCCCACAGCTTCATGAGTGGTACGCTCGCTGGGGTTGTCGGGGTGGCCGTCGTGGGAGTCGTTCTGGCGTGAGTAGTTTCGGGGCTTCTTGTAGTGGCCAGGTGCAGCTGCAGCGTCGTGTGCGCGCGGTCCCTTCGCCCCCGCAGCTTCATGAGTGGTACTTTCAGCGGGGGGGGTCACGGGGTTCTGCTCGCTGCCCGTACGTCATTCGCACTGGTGCTCGGACTGGCCAGCCTTGCGGGACGTTTGGTCACACAGAGTCCCGCTGCTTCGCCAGTCTGAGCGACGCCTGGCGTACGGAGTTTGGCGACGCGGCTGAGCTCCCCGACTGGGTGGAGCTGCTCCGGTGGAGGGTAGATATCTATGCTCTTGACTTTGATGCTATCCTCACTGCCATGTATGCATTGTCTACTAGTGATGTCGGTGACTGTTCCCTGAGTGCTCCGCCCGACCCGGGCGGTGCAGCTGCTGCTCTAGGTGCTAGTGAGTCTGCTGCTCCAGGTGCTAGTGAGTCTGCTGCTCCAGGTGCTAGTGAGTCTGCTGCTCCAGGTACTGGTGAGTCTGCTCTCTCAGGTACCACGTCTGCTCCGGCGTCGCACACTTTCACCCTTGACTCGGGTGCTTCCCGCTCCTTCTTTCGAGACCGCACCACCCTCACGCCGCTCAGTCGGCCGGTTGCGGTCTCCCTGGCAGACCCCTCTGGGGGTCCTGTTCTTGCCCACTACTCCACTGTACTACCGTGTCCAGCGGTCCCGTCTGGCTCCCTGTCGGGTCTTTACCTCCCCTCGTTCTCTACGAACTTGGTGGCGGGTGCTGACCTACAGGATGGGGGGGTTGACCAGTTCACCCCTGCGCGTCAGCGGGTGACCCACTGCACGTGTGCAGACACGGGCCGACACTTGGCCACGTTTACTCGTCGGCCGGGGTCGAGCCTGTACACCCTCACTACCGAGTCTCCTCCGGTTGCTGTGCCTGGTCAGGTAGCTGCGTCGGGTCAGGTATTTGCTACGGCGTCTCGGTCTGGTCCTGAGTCTGCCCCCTGCTCGTGTCGCCTCCTGTCCCACGAGACTCTTCTCTGGCACCACCGTCTTGGTCACCCCTCCCTGCCTCGTCTCCGAGGCATGGCCTCTCGTGTCCTGGTCTCTGGTCTTCCCCGGTCGCTCCCTCCCCTCCCCCCGGGGCCTGCCTCTACCCGCGTCCCCTGCGTCAAGGGGCGGCAGCGCGCCGCTCCTCACTCCTCCGAGTTTCCGCCGACAGAGGCTCCGCTGCAGACTCTTCACATGGACGTGTGGGGCCCAGCCCGCGTCCGTGGACAGGGTCATGAGCGTTACTTCCTCCTGGTGATTGACGACTACTCGCGTTACACCACAGTCTTCCCCTTGCGCCGCAAGGATGAGGTCACTGAGGTGTTGATCGACTGGATCCGCGCTGCTCGTCTCCAGCTCAGGAAGAGTTTCCGCTCTGACTTTCCTGTTTTGCGTCTGCACTCCGACAGAGGTGGGGAGTTTTCCTCCGGCCCTCTGCGAGCCTTCTGTCGTGCGAGGGGCATCCGCCAGACGTTCACGCTTCCGGCCTCTCCACAGCAAAATGGGATTGCTGAGCGCCGCATTGGCATGGTCATGGACGTCGCTCGTACGTCCATGATCCATGCGGCTGCTCCCCATTTTCTGTGGCCGTTTGCGGTTCAGTACGCGGCGCGTCAGATCAACCTTCAGCCCCGGGTCTCCATGCCGGGGACCTCCCCCACTCTGCTGTGGACGGGGAAGGTTGGCGATGCGTCTGCGTTCCGTGTCTGGGGATCTCGGGCTTTTGTCCGAGACTTGTCTGCGGACAAGATGTCCTCCCGTGCTGTTCCCTGCGTCTTCCTTGGCTTCCCCCCTGACGCGCCTGGTTGGCAGTTTTACCACCCCACCTCGCGCCGTGTTCTGTCCTCCCAGGACGTCACGTTTGACGAGTCGGTTCCGTACTACCGTCTCTTCCCCTACCGCGCTGCCCCCCTCCCCCCCCTCGCCGCTCTTCCTTACGCCAGGTCCCCCCCCGGTAGACCCCCTCCCCCCTCAGGGTCCTGCTCCTTCAGGTGTGTCTCAGGTAGACCCCCCCCCCTTGGCTGAGCCTTTGGAGGTCACTTCCGACACCTCTGGCCCACCCGAGGGGGGTGACGCTGCTGCTGGCGCCCCGTCGGCCTACCGCCGCGCACCACGCTTGGAGACCCCTCCGGGGTTCCCCCCGCGACCTTCTTCACCGCCTATACAGCCGGTTACTGTTGACTCTGGTGCTGCTGGGGGTGGTGCTCCTGGAGGTGCTGCGTCTGGGGGTGCGGAGTCTGGGGGTGCTGAGCCTGCGCGTGAGGAGACTGGAGGTCCTGCGCCTGGGGGTGCTGTGTCTGTGGGTGCTGAGCGTGTGTGTGCGGAGTCTGGGGGTGCTGAGTCTGGCGGTGAGACGCTTGAGGGTACTGGGACTGCTGGTGCGCGGCCTACTTGGAGTGGCCGCCTTCGTCCGCGTGTGCCTCTCACCACTCAGCAGCTGCACGACTGGTACGGTCGCCGTCAGCGTCGCGCTGCTGGAGCCCGGGACTCTGCTGCTCGAGGTACTGGAGCTGCTGGGGCTGGGGGTGCTGCGCCTGGAGGTGCTGCTGTGGGAGACGCTGCGGTTGGAGACCCTGGGACTGGAGGTGCTGGTTCTGGGGGTGCTGCTGCGGGAGACGCTGCGGCTGGAGACCCTGGGACTGGAGGTGCTGGTTCTGGGGGTGCTGCTGCGGGAGACACTGCGGTTGGAGACCCTGGGACTGGAGGTGCTGGTTCTAGGGGTGCTGCTGCGGGAGACGCTGCGGTTGGAGACCCTGGGACTGGAGGTGCTGGTTCTGGGGGTGCTGCTACGGGAGACACTGCGGCTGGAGACCCTGGGACTGGAGGTGCTGGTTCTGGGGGTGCTGCTGCGGGAGACACTGCGGTTGGAGACCCTGGGACTGCAGGTGCCGGTTCTGGGGGTGCGGCTGCTGGTGACGCTGGTTCTGGAGCTGCTGGCGCTGGAGGTACCGGTTCTGAGGCTGGAGCTTCTGGAGCTGCTGGAGGCGCTGGCGCTGCTGGAGGTGCTGGCGCTGCTGGAGGTGCTGGAGGTGCTGGAGCTGCCGGAGCTGGTGCAGCTGCGCCGACACGACTGTTCTTCGCTCCGCCGTCTCCGTCGTCTCTGCCGCCGCCTGACTCTGCTCTTCGTCAGGTTGTTACTCTCCCGTCGTCTACTGGTCTTCCGTTACAGACTGGCTCACCGCTACCTGCTCCCTCTCCTTACACTGAGCAGACAGGCAGTCCTGCTACGCGTCGTGAGCCTGCGTCGCGTCCTGTCTCGCCTGTTCGTTCTGGTCGTCCCGTTCGTCATGTCGCTCGTGCGCGTCAGCCGGCTGTCCCCAGCGCACACCTTGTTGTCCGTCGTCCTTCCTCTGTTCCGCAGTCTGTTCCTCTGCCGTCTCCCCCTGCGTCCTCTCTGCCTGCCGTTCCGGACCCTGCGTCTGACCGGTTTCGTGCTGAGCACCCTACTGTCACGCGTCTGTTAGCCACTGTTGTCACTGACCCGTCGTTTGAGTCTACTGCTGCGTCTGCCTTAGTCGCTGAGCTTGTCGACTTTGCTGCTGCCTGTCGTCTCGACTACGCCGCTAGTCTTGTTGCTGAGTCTGAGTCTGTCTGTCCTCCGTCCATCGGGGGTGAGTGTGCTCTTAGCACGGACGTCCTTGAGGACAGGCAGGAGGAGTTCCAGTGTCTTGCTACTGCTTTACCTCATCTTGTGTCCTCGCTGCTTGCCCCTGAGGGAGACCCGGATGCACTAGACATCCCGACTCCGCGATCTTACGCGGAGGCGATAGAGGGTCCCTACTCCTCTCAGTGGCAGGCAGCCATGGACGCAGAGATGGCTTCCTGGAAGTCCACAGGCACCTACATTGACGAGGTTCCCCCACCTGGGGCGAACATCGTCAGTGGCATGTGGATTTTCAGGGTAAAGCGGCCGCCAGGTTCTCCGCCTGTCTTCAAGGCACGTTACGTGGCTCGAGGCTTCAGTCAGCGGCAGGGAGTTGACTACTTTCAGACCTTCTCTCCCACCCCGAAGATGACTACTCTTCGGGTGCTGCTACACATAGCCGCGCATCGTGACTACGAACTTCACTCTCTGGACTTCAGCACAGCCTTCTTACAGGGCAGCCTGCACGAGGAGATCTGGCTGCGCCGCCCACCTGGCTTCACTGGGACGTTTCCTCCTGGCACCCAGTGGAGCCTCCGGCGGCCGGTCTACGGTCTCCGCCAGGCGCCATGTGAGTGGCACGACACACTGAGGACTACGCTTGCGGCTCTTGGGTTTGCTCCTTCTACTGCAGACCCGTCGCTGTTTCTACGCACCGACACCTCCTTGCCGCCGTTCTACATCCTCGTGTACGTCGACGACTTGGTCTTTGCTACAGCTGACACTGCTGGACTCGCCCACGTGAAGTCCGAGCTGCAGAAGCGACACACGTGCACAGACCTGGGTGAACTGCGCAGCTATCTTGGCTTGCAGATCACTCGGGACAGAGCACGGCGCACCATCACCCTGACTCAGTCACACATGGTGCAGCAGGTCCTTCAGCGCTTCGACTTCACGTACTCCTCGCCTCAGGCCACTCCTCTGTCTACTCGCCACTCGCTCTCAGCTCTGCCTTCGGATGAGTCCGTAGAGCCGAGTGGCCCGTACCCAGAGCTTGTTGGCTGCCTCATGTACCTGATGACCTGCACTCGACCTGACCTGGCCTACCCTCTTAGCATCCTGGCACGCTATGTTGCTCCTGGGAGACACCGACCAGAGCACATGGCTGCAGCGAAGAGGGTTTTGCGCTACTTGTGCAGTACATCGGGCATGGGGCTTGTGCTTGGAGGGCGGAGTCGAGTGGTTCTTACGGGTCACGCAGACGCGTCTTGGGTCGACGACCTGGCTACGCAGCGGTCGTCACAGGGTTACACCTTCAGCCTTGGTTCCGGCTCTGTTTCGTGGCGGTCCACCCGCTCGTCTTCTGTTCTCAGCTCCAGTTGTGAGGCTGAGATCTACGCGGGAGCCATGGCTGCTCAGGAGTTACGCTGGCTGACCTACCTGCTGACTGACCTTGGAGAGCCGCCTCGTTCTCCTCCAGTCCTGTACGTAGACAACAAGGCCATGCTGGCCTTGTGTCGGGAGCACAGACTGGAGCACAGAACGAAGCACATTGCTCTTCGTTACTTCCTTGCTCGTGAGCTGCAGCAGCGTGGTCAGCTGCGCCTTGCTTACGTGGCCTCTCAGGCCAACACTGCTGATATCTTCACCAAGGCACTTCAGCCTTGTGATCATCAGCGCTTTTGTACGTTGCTAGGTCTTGTGCCTACTTTGCCTCACTTGCTCACTTCTTGACCTCGCTTGTACTGTGATATATATATCTATACCTGCTCTTGTTTGTTTACCTTCATATATAATCTTGCATGTGAACTGGCCTTATGGCCTTGAAACGATGCTCGGAATGTGTGGTGACATTGTGATCCACCCTGAGCTTACCTTGCTTTGCTTGACTGGTCTTGTGACCACTTGTTCTCCCCCACTTTGCCTATGGGGGTGTGTTAAACATTATATGCTGTAGTTATGTAAGCTACAGTGGGTTTGGTTATAGGGGGTACAGTTTGTTAGGGTTTTGTACTTGTACTCCCAACCTTCCTAGTGCACACATTCCTCTCTTCTTTAACAGGAACGAGCGCTAGTAACCCAAAAACGCGGAAGGATCCACACATGTGCAAGAAGTGCAGCGGGCGCTCTTCATTCGCAAGCGCCGATGACCAATGATGCTCGCAACCCTCCCACGCCCTTGCTGGCTTTACAAGACGACCAGACAAGCACAGCCACGTGACCCGGTGGAAGAAAAACGCTCGGAACGAGCGCTAGTACCCCCAAAACGCGGAAGGATCCGCACGCACATGTGCACGAAGTGCAGCGGGCGCTCTTCATTCGCGAGTGCCGATGACCGATGATGCTCGAAACCCTGCCGTGCCCTTGCTGGCTTGGCAAGAGGACCAGACAAGCGCAGCCACGTGACCCGGTGGAAGAAAAACGCTCGGAACGAGCGCTAGTACCCCCAAAACGCGGAAGGATCCGCACATGTAGACGAAGTGCAGCGGGCGCTCTTCATTCGCGAGCGCTGATGACCGATGATGCTCGCAACCCTCCCACGCCCTTGCTAGCTTGGCAAGAGGACCAGACAAGCGCAGCCACGTGACCCGGTGGAAGAAAAACGCTCGGAACGAGCGCTAGTACCCCCAAAACGCGGAAGGATCCGCACATGTGCACGAAGTGCAGCGGGCGCTCTTCATTCGCGAGCGCCAATGACCGATGATGCTCGCAACCCTCCCACGCCCTTGCTGGCTTGGCAAGAGGACCAGACAAGCGCAGCCACGTGACCCGGTGGAAGAAAAACGCTCGGAACGAGCGCTAGTACCCCCAAAACGCGGAAGGATCCGCACATGTGCACGAAGTGCAGCGGGCGCTCTTCATTCGCGAGCGCCGATGACCGATGATGCTCGCAACCCTCCCACGCCCTTGTTGGCTTGGCAAGAGGACCAGACAAGCGCAGCCACGTGACCCGGCGGAAGAAAAATGCTCGGAACGTGCGCCTCCACCCACAAAACGCGGAAGGATCCGCACATGTGCAAGAAGTGCAGCGGGCGCTCCTTATTCACGAGCGCCGATGTCCTATGATGCTCGCAACCCTCCCACGCCCTTGCTGGCTTGGCAAGAGGACAAGACAAGCGCAGCCACGTGATCTGTTGGAAGAAAAACGCTCGGAATGAGCGCTACCACCCCCAAAACGCGGAAGGATCCGCACATGTGCAGGAAGTGCAGCGGGCGCTCTTCATTCGCGAGCGCCGATGACCGATGATGCTCGCAACCCTCCCACGCCCTTGCTGGCTTGGCAAGAGGACCAGACAAGCGTAGCCACGTGACCCGGTGGAAGAAAAACGCTCGGAACGAGCGCTAGTACCCCCAAAACGCGGAAGGATCCGCACATGTGCACGAAGTGTAGTGGGCGCTCTTCATTCGCGAGCGCTGATGACCGATGATGCTCCCACGCCCTTGCTGGCTTGGCAAGAGGACCAGAAAAGCGCAGCCACATGACCCTGCGGAAGAAAAACGCTTGGAACGAGCGCCTCCACCCCCAAAACGCGGAAGGATCCGCACGTGTGCAGGAAGTGCAGCGGGCGCTCTTCATTCGCGAGCGCCGATGACCGATGATGCTCGCAACCCTCCCACGCCCTTGCTGGCTTGGCAAGACGACCAAAAAAGCGCAGGCACATGACCCGGTGGAAGAAAAACGCTCGGAACGAGCGCTAGTACCCCCAAAACGCGGAAGGATCCGCACATGTAGACGAAATGCTCTATGAGTCGACACTTTTTATGAGTCGACACTTTGTTAGTCGACACTCTCTATGAGTCGACACTCTCAATGAGTCGACACTTTGTTAGTCGACACTCTCTATGAGTCGACACTTTGTTGGTCGACACTCTCTAAAAGTTGACACTCTTTATGAAACGACTCGTCGCTAGTCGACACTTTCTATGAGTCGACACTCTCTATGAGTCGACACTTTGTTAGTTGACACTCTCTATGAGTCTTCACTCTCTATGAGTCGACACTATATTGGTCGACACTCTCTATGAGTCGACACTCCCTATGACTCGACACTTTGTTAGTCGACACTCTCTATGAGTCGACACTTTTTATGAGTCGACACTTTGTTAGTCGACACTCTCTATGAGTCGACACTCTCAATGAGTCGACACTTTGTTAGTCGACACTCTCTATGAGGCGACACTCTCTATGAGTCGACACTATGTTGGTCGACACTCTCAATGAGTCGACACTTTGTTAGTCGACACTCTCTATGAGTCGACACTTTGTTAGTTGACACTATCTATGAGTCGACCCTTTGTTAGTCGACACTCTCTATGAGTCGACACTTTGTTGGTCGACACTCTCTATGAGTCGACACTCCCTATGACTTGACACTTTGTTAGTCGACACTCTCTATGAGTCGACACTTTCTATGACTCGACACTTTGAAAGTCGACACTCTCTATGAGTCGACACTCTCAATGAGTCGACACTTTGTTAGTCGACACTCTCTATGAGTCGACACTTTGTTAGTCGACACTCTCTATGAGTCGACACTCTCTAAGAGTTGACACATTGTTGGTCGACACTCTCCATGAGTCGACACTCTCTATGAGTCGACACTATGTTGGTCGACACTCTCTATGAGTCGACACTCTCTATGAGTCGACACTCTCTATGAGTCGACACTAATTTAGTCGACACTCTCTATGAGTCGACACTTTTTATGAGTCGACACTTTGTTAGTCGACACTCTCTATGAGTCGACACTCTCTATGAGTCGACACTTTGTTAGTCGATACTGTTTATGAGTTGATGCTCTCTAAGAGTCGACACATTGTTAGTCGACACTCTCTATGAGTCGACACTTTTTATGAGTCGACACTTTGTTAGTCGACACTCTCTATGAGTCGACACTCTCAATGAGTCGACACTCTCTATGAGTCGACACGCTATACGAGTCGACACTTTGTTAGTCGACACTCTCTATGAGTCGACACTCTCAATGAGTCGACACTTTGTTAGTCGACACTCTTTTGCTCTTCAAGAGTCGACACATTGTTAGTCGACACTCTCTATGAGTCGACACTTTTTATGAGTCGACACTTTGTTAGTCGACACTCTCTATGAGTCGACACCCTCAATAAGTCGACACTTTGTTAGTCGACACTCTCTATGAGTCGACACTCTATACGAGTCGACACTTTGTTAGTCGACACTCTCTATGAGTCGACACTTTGTTAGTCGACGCTCTTTATGAGTTGGTGGTCTCTAAGAGTCGACACATTGTTAGTCGACACTCTCTATGAGTCGACACTTTTTATGAGTCGACACTTTGTTAGTCGACACTCTCTATGAGTCGACACTTTGTTAGTTGACACTCTCTATGAGTCGACCCTTTATTAGTCGACACTCTCTATGAGTCGACACTTTGTTGGTCGACACTCTCTATCAGTCGACACTCCCTATGACTTGACACTTTGTTAGTCGACACTCTCTATGAGTCGACACTTTCTATGACTCGACACTTTGACAGTCGACACTCTCTATGAGTCGACACTTTTTATGAGTCGACACTTTGTTAGTCGACACTCTCTATGAGTCGACACTCTCAATGAGTCGACACTTTGTTAGTCGACACTCTCTATGAGTCGACACTTTGTTGGTCGACACTCTCTAAAAGTTGACACTCTTAATGAAACGACTCGTCGCTAGTCGACACTTTCTATGAGTCGACACTCTCTATGAGTCGACACTTTGTTAGTTGACACTCTCTATGAGTCTTCACTCTCTATGAGTCGACACTATGTTGGTCGACACTCTCTATGAGTCGACACTCCCTATGACTCGACACTTTGTTAGTCGACACTCTCTATGAGTCGACACTTTTTATGAGTCGACACTTTGTTAGTCGACACTCTCTATGAGTCGACACTCTCAATGAGTCGACACTTTGTTAGTCGACACTCTCTATGAGGCGACACTCTCTATGAGTCGACACTATGTTGGTCGACACTCTCTATGACTCGACACTTTGTTAGTCGACACTCTCTATGAGTCGACACTCTCAATGAGTCGACACTTTGTTAGTCGACACTCTCTATGAGTCGACACTTTGTTAGTCGACACTCTCTATGAGTCGACACTCTCTAAGAGTTGACACATTGTTGGTCGACACTCTCCATGAGTCGACACTCTCTATGAGTCGACACTATGTTGGTCGACACTCTCTATGAGTCGACACTAAGTTAGTCGACACTCTCTATGAGTCGACACTTTTTATGAGTCGACACTTTGTTAGTCGACACTCTCTATGAGTCGACACTCTCTATGAGTCGACACTTTGTTAGTCGACACTCTCTATGAGTTGATGCTCTCTAAGAGTCGACACATTGTTAGTCGACACTCTCTATGAGTCGACACTTTTTATGAGTCGACACTTTGTTAGTCGACACTCTCTATGAGTCGACACTCTCAATGAGTCGACACTTTGTTAGTCGACACTCTCTATGAGTCGACACGCTATACGAGTCGACACTTTGTTAGTCGACACTCTCTATGAGTCGACACTCTCTATGAGTCGACACTCTCTATGAGTCGACACTTTGTTAGTCGACACTCTCTATGAGTTGATGCTCTTTAAGAGTCGACACATTGTTAGTCGACACTCTCTATGAGTCGACACTTTTTATGAGTCGACACTTTGTTAGTCGACACTCTCTATGAGTCGACACCCTCAATAAGTCGACACTTTGTTAGTCGACACTCTCTATGAGTCGACACTCTATACGAGTCGACACTTTGTTAGTCGACACTCTCTATGAGTCGACACTTTGTTAGTCGACGCTCTTTATGAGTTGGTGCTCTCTAAGAGTCGACACATTGTTAGTCGACACTCTCTATGAGTCGACACTTTTTATGAGTCGACACTTTGTTAGTCGACACTCTCTATGAGTCGACACTTTGTTAGTTGACACTCTCTATGAGTCGACCCTTTATTAGTCGACACTCTCTATGAGTCGACACTTTGTTGGTCGACACTCTCTATCAGTCGACACTCCCTATGACTTGACACTTTGTTAGTCGACACTCTCTATGAGTCGACACTTTCTATGACTCGACACTTTGATAGTCGACACTCTCTATGAGTCGACACTTTTTATGAGTCGACACTTTGTTAGTCGACACTCTCTATGAGTCGACACTTTTTATGAGTCGACACTTTGTTAGTCGACACTCTCTATGAGTCGACACTTTGTTAGTCGACACTCTCTATGAGTCGACACTATGTTGGTCGACACTCTCTATGAGTCGACACTCTCTATGAGTCTGTCAACGGGAGTTGTATGTTGGCCCCGTCCTCGCTTGGGCGGAGCCGACTTCGTGGTTGGGTGTAGGGTGCAGCCGACCTGCAGCAGTGGGCGAGTTGGTCGACGAGGTTGGTCGACCTGCACGGGGAGCCACTGCATGGGCGCCGACTTCAGGAGGGCGCAACTTCAGCTGGTCGACCTGGGAAGTCGACCAGCCCTTCTGGTCGACCTGGGACGTCGACCAGACCTTCTGGTCGACCTGGAAGTCGACCAGCCCTTCTGGTCGACCAGGCCTTCTGGTTGACCAGGAGTGACGTCGACTTGGGAGGTCGACCGGCACGTACCAAGGGATAGTGGTCGACCTGGGGAGGTCGACTGGAGGTGGCCGTCGACTTGGGAGGTCGACCGGCACGTACCAGAGGCAGTGGTCGACCTGGGAGGTCGACCGGAAGTGGTCGTCGACCTGGGTGGTCGACGGGCACGCACTGGAGCCTCTGGTCGACCTGGTTGCCCGGTCGACCAAGTTACCTAGGTGACGAGGTGCTGTGAAGGCTTGCGAAGGTCGCCCAGGTGGTTTTGGCGAGGACGACCTCGGTGATGGTATCCCGAGGTCGACGTGGTGCATCAGATGCAGTCGTCAGCACGAGGTGGACTTGGTGTGTGCGCTGTGCAGGTGACGAAGCAGTGCACGCCAATCATCTACGAGCACCTGCGAAGCGGATGCGATACTGGACTGCAGGAGCAACGCTGGCACGCCGTCGACTTGCGCTGTTGTCTCGCCGTCGACCTGCAGCATTGGCAAGCCGCGTCCCTGCACTGCTGGAGCGCGGTCGACCGTGCTGCGCTGGCAGTCGACCTGCTTGCATCCTAGCTCTGATGTAGTCTTGCTGAGCCAACATCATTGTACCTTTTTTGTCAACCTTTTCTTAGTGAAACTCTTGCCAATTTGCCTTGTGAACTAGCAAGCAGTATGTGCACTAGGAAAACGACTAAGGACCAACAAACGCAGAGATCACACGAGCACCCGTGTCTAGTCCGCAGCCTAGCTCCCGTTGTAGTAGTTATCTCTGCATGGTGCGGTGAGCGTGGACGGCACCCGACTTACCTTTCAGTCTAGTCGACTTGGTAGGCACCTTACCTAAGTTGTTCGTAGGCCGGCAGCTGTGCGATAGTCACTATGGTAGGAGCCGTAGGTGACACGGGGGTGGTGGATGTCAAACATTGTATGTTTATATTGTGTAGGCTGTAGTGGGTTACACCTTAGGGGGTACACAAAGTTAGGGTTTCCTACTTGTACCAAACTCTGTGCTAGTTCATTCATTCCTGCTCAGTTATTTCTGACATGGTTTCAGAGCAGGTCCTTCACTAGGACTGTTCTTAGGGCCCACCGACTTACCTACCTGCTTACCTTCGCTTGTTTCCGGCCCCGCTGGCCCCGTCGATCTAGCACGATCTAGCGGCCCTGCGGCCCCGTCGAAATTTTTTTTTAGCGGCCTCTCACGGCCCCCGTCGCGTCGCCCCTTAGCGCCCCGATCGGCCCCGTCACGCCGCCCGCGAACCGCACAGCGCGCCGCGCTCACAGCCCGCGAACCGCCCGCGCACAGCCCGCGACCCGCCTGCGCAGCCCGCGACCAGCCCGCGCAGCCCGCGCACAGCCCGCGAACTGCCCGCGAGCAGCCCGCGACCTGCCCGCGAACCCCCGCGAGCCGCCCGCGACCCGCTTACGCAGCCCGCGAGCAGCCCGCGCAGCCCGCGCTGAGCCTGCGCGGCTCGTGCGCTGACCGCCGCCGGCCCGCACGCTGCCCGCACTGCTCCCGGCCCGCCGCTGCTGAGCCCGCAGCCGCCCGCGCACCGCCGCTGCTGAGCCCGCCGCCGCCCGCGCACCGCCGCTGCTGAGCCCGCCGCCGCCCGCGCACCGCCGCTGCTGCGCCCGCTGCCGCCCGCGTATCACCGCTGCTGAGCCCGCCCCTGCTGCGCCGGCTCTCGCTGCCGCCTGCTGCGCCTGTGCACCACTGCAGATCCTACTACTACACTTCCTGCTACTGCTGCTTGTGCGCCACTACAGTCCGTAGGCCCCACCGGCCCTGCTGACCCTGCGCACGCCTGTTCAGTGACTTTACTGCTTCTACTACTGCCGCTGTCGCTATGGCTAGTCCTCCTGTTCTAGCTTTCGACGCCGAGGGCCGTCCGGTCAAATTCGAAACCTGGCTAGATGATCTGCACCTTTTCCTACAGCTCACTGCCAAGGAAGATATTACACTGTACGACCACGCTCTCGGCCATGCGACCGCCCCACTCGCTACTGCCCCTCCAACTGAGCGCTCACAGTGGCAGACCCGTGACGCGCACGCTCGCTTTGCTATTCGCAACTCCCTGCCGCTAGATGAACGCGAGCACTTCGGCCAGTGCAAGACTGCTAAGGACCTCTACACAGCTGTAGTGGCCCGCTACTCCTCACCCGCTTCTGCCACTCTAGGCCGCCTCACTCTCCCCTACCTGTTCCCCGACCTAGCCTCTTTTCACACTGTCGCAGACCTCATCACCCACCTTAAGACTAGTGAGGCTCGCTTTCGCGCTGCCATGCCTGATGAGTTCCTCGCTAGCAACCCCCCCCCGCTCTGGATCACTCTCTACCACGTTGTCACCCGCCTCCCTGACTCTCTGCGCCCTGTCAGGGACCAGTTCCTCTCTCGCTCCCCCACTGAGCTCACCATAGCCCTCCTCGAGAAGGAACTGCTTGCAGCCGAGGCTAGTATCGTCGCTGTAGGCACCTCTCGTGGCGACCCCCGCGGCCCCTTCTTCGAGGGGTGCTCCCCTTCCCCCCTCCTCCCCTCTGTCGCCTCTGCTGCTGCTGTCGACCTCCTTGGTGCTGAGAAGGTCGGGGCTGCGTCTGCTTCAGGCGGACGACGCAGGGGCAGGAGTGGCAGGAGTGGGGGTGGTGGCGGAGGAGGCGGGGGTGGAGGTGGTGGCGGTGGAGGTGCGACTGGAGAGGCTAGTGGCGGCGGTGGTGGAGGTGACAGCGGTGTTGGGAGTGGTGACAGGGGCGGAGGTGGCAGCGGAGGCGGAGGTGGTCGTGGCAGCGGCAGGGGTGGAGGTGGCCGGGGCGGAGGCGGAGGGGGTGGTGGTCGTGGAGGCCCGGCGGGCGGTCAGAGTCAGCAGCCTGCCCCGACCCTTCAGGCCGCCCGTGAGTGGTATGCGCGGCGCAGCGTCACCTGCCAGTACGTTATTCGTACAGGTGACCGCACTGGCCAGACGTGTGGGGGGCCGCACCAGACGGAGCGCTGCTTCGCCCGCCTCAACGATGCGTGGCGCACTCAGTTTCCTGGTGGGGGTGAGCTGCCGCGCTGGGCTGATCTGCTCAGGAAGGGTGTTGATATTTGGGCACTTGACTTTGATGCTATTCTCACTGCCATGTATGCGATGTCTATTAGTGGAGAGGGTGCTCAGTACTTGCGTGTTCCGCCCGACCCGGGCATTCAGGCCAGCCCTGCTGCTGCTCTAGGTGCTAGTGTGTCTGCTTCCACAGGTACTACTGCAGCTGCTGCTCTAGGTGCTTCTGCGTCTGTGCCCCCTGGTACTGAGTCGACTGCAGCACTGCACACCTTCACACTTGACTCAGGTGCTTCTCGCTCTTTCTTTCGTGACCGCACTGTCCTTGAGCCTCTAGCTCGGCCGGTTGCTGTCTCTCTTGCTGACCCCTCTGGGGGTCCGGTCCTTGCGACCTCCTCCACCACCCTTCCGTGTCCAGCGGTTCCGTCCGGCAAGCTCTCAGGTCTCTATCTCCCCTCGTTCTCCACGAACTTGGTGGCAGGTAGTGCGCTCCAGGACTCGGGTGTTCACCAGTTCACCCCTGCCTACGAGCGTGTGACTCACTGCACGTGTGCTCGGACGGGCCGCCACCTGGCTACTTTCACTCGAGAGCCGGGGTCTGACCTGTACACACTGACCACTGAGTCCCCTCAGGTAGCTGCGTCTGCGTCAGCGTCAGGTCAGCTGTCCGCCCCCTGCTCGTGTCGCTCTCTGGCGAACGACACCGTCCTCTGGCACCACCGCCTTGGTCACCCGTCTGTGCAGCGCCTGCGGGCCATGCACAAACGGGACCTTGTTGCTGGTCTTCCCAGGGTGCTCCCTCCCCTTCCTGACTCCCCTGCTCCTGACTGCATTCCCTGTGTCGAGGGGCGGCAGCGCGCCGCTCCTCACTCCTCCTCCTTTCCCCCGACGACAGCTCCCCTGCAGACGCTCCACATGGACGTGTGGGGCCCAGCCCGCGTCCGTGGTCAGGGTCAGGAGAGATACTTCCTGATAGTTGTTGACGACTACTCGCGCTACACCACGGTCTTCCCCTTGCGCGCCAAGGGTGACGTCCCTGGTGTTTTGATCCCCTGGATCAGCCGAGCCCGTCTCCAGCTAGGCGAGCGCTTTCACTCGGACTTTCCTGTCCTGCGCTTGCACTCTGACAGAGGTGGTGAGTTTGCCTCCGACCTCTTGGCAGCCTACTGTGCTGAGCACGGCATTGAGCAGTCGTACACGCTTCCGGCCTCTCCACAGCAGAATGGGGTCGCTGAGCGCCGCATTGGCTTGGTCATGGAGGTCGCTCGTACCTCCCTGACCCATGCGGCTGCTCCCCACTTTCTGTGGCCGTTTGCGGTCCGGTACGCAGCGCATCAGCTCAACCTCTGGCCCCGTGTCTCCTTGCCGGAGACTTCCCCGACTCTACGGTGGACGGGAGAGGTTGGCGATGCGTCGCGTTTCCGGGTCTGGGGATCTCGAGCTTTTGTCCGCGATACGTCCGCGGACAAGCTCTCGCGTCGCGCTGTTCCCTGTGTCTTTCTTGGCTTTGTTCCCGACGCGCCTGGATGGCAGTTTTACCACGTCACCTCGCGCCGGGTTCTGGCCTCTCAGGACGTCACTTTTGACGAGTCCGTCCCCTTCTACCGCCTCTTCCCCTACCGCACTGCCCCGCTCCCCCCCCCGCCTCTCTTCCTCGCTCCAGGTGCTGAGGTACCAGACCCCCTCCCCCCTCAGGGTGCCGCTCCCTCAGGTGTGTCCCAGGTAGACCCGGGTGAGCCTGTCGAGGTAGCTGTTGACTCGCGTCCTGCGTCTGGGGGTGCTGAGCCTGGGAGTGCTGCGTCTGAGGGTGCGGAGCCTGGGGGTGCTGAGCCTGGAGGTGCGGAGCCTGGGGGTGCTGAGCCTGGAGGTGCGGAGCCTGGAGGTACGGAGCCTGGAGGTACGGAGCCTGGAGGTGCGGAGCCTGGAGGTACTGAGCCTGGGGGTGCTGAGCCTGGACGTGCTGAGACTGGGGGTGCTGAGTCTGGGGGTGCTGAGCCTGAGCGTGCTCCACCTGGAGGAGCCCTCTCCTCCCAGCAGCTGCAGGAGAGGTACCTCGAGTACTGCCGCCTCCGGAGAGGTGCTTCTGGAGCTCGTCCCGGTACTTCCCCTCCTACCCAGGAGCTCCCCCCCATTCAGGTGATCCGCGAGTGGTACACGCGGCGCTGCAGTCTTCGTAGTGGTGCTCCTGGTGCTGCGGACCTGAGCGGTGGTGCTGCTGCTGGTGCTGAGGACCCGGGCGTTGGAGCTGCTGCTGGTACTGAGGACCCGACCGGTGGCGCTGCTGCTGGTGCTGAGGACCTGACCAGTGGCCCTGCTGCTGGTGCTGAGGACCCGGGCGTTGGAGCTGCTGCTGGTGCTGAGGACCTGACCAGTGGCCCTGCTGCTGGTGCTGAGGACCTGGGCGTTGGAGCTGCTGCTGGTGCTGAGGACCCGACCGGTGGCGCTGCTGCTGGTGCTGAGGACCTGACCAGTGGCCCTGCTGCTGGTGCTGAGGACCCGGGCGTTGGAGCTGCTGCTGGTGCTGAGGACCCGACCGGTGGCGCTGCTGCTGGTGCTGAGGACTCGGGCGTTGGAGCTCCTACTGGTGCTGAGGACCCGGGCGTTGGAGCTGCTGCTGGTGCTGAGGACTCGGGCGTTGGGGCTGCCACTGGTGTCCCTGCTGCTTCTGGAGACGCTGCGCGGCCGCGACCGTACTTCGTACCGCTCCTTCAGCAGGTTCTTGGTCAGGCTCCTCCTCCTAGTCCTCCTCCGTCAGTCGAGTGTCCTCTGCCTGTCCAGCCGCAGTCACAGTTACCGCCTGCCTCGCCTCTCCCTGCTCCCTCCCCTTACGCTGGTCCCACAGGAGGTCTTACAGAGCGTCGTGAGCCTGAGTCTCGTCCTGCGTCGCCTGTTCGTACTGCTCGCACTGGTCGTCGTGTCCCACGTGAGCGTCCTCCTCCTGTCCCTGGCACTCACTACATGACTCTGCGTCCCTCCACTGCTCCGCAGCGTGTCCCGCTGCCGTCTCCTCCTGCGTCCTCTCTTCCTACTCTTCCTGACCCGGAGTCTGACTCCCGTCGTGCTGCCAGTCCCACTGTTACGCGTCTCCTCGCTACAGTTGTCACTGACCCGACCTTTGAGTCCTCGGCTGCGTCTGCTCTGGTCGCTGAGTTGGTTGACTTTGCTGCTCGCTGTCGCCTAGACTACGCTGCCAGCCTTGTCGCTAGGTCTGAGTCTGCGTCTGCCTGTCCTCCGTCCGTCGGGGGTGAGTGTGCCCTCGGCACGGACGTCCTTGAGGACAGACAGGAGGAGTTCCACTGCCTTGCTGCTGCTTTGCCCCGTCTCGTGTCCTTGCTAGTTGCCCCTGAGGGAGACCCGGATGCACCAGACATCCCGACCCCACGCTCTTACGCTGAGGCGATGGCGGGTCCCTACTCCTCTCAGTGGCAGACAGCCATGGACGCAGAGATGGCCTCCTGGAAGTCCACAGGCACCTACGTAGACGAGGTTCCCCCTCCTGGGGCGAACATCGTCAGTGGCATGTGGATTTTCAGGGTGAAGCGGCCGCCGGGTTCTCCACCTGTCTTCAAGGCGCGCTACGTGGCTCGAGGCTTCAGTCAGCGAGAGGGAGTAGACTTCTTTCAGACCTTCTCCCCCACCCCGAAGATGACTACTCTTCGGGTGCTGCTGCACATAGCCGCTCACCGCGACTACGAGCTTCACTCTCTTGACTTCAGCACTGCTTTCTTGCAGGGCAGCCTGCACGAGGAGATCTGGCTGCGCCGCCCCCCTGGCTTCACTGGGTCAGTTCCTCCTGGCACCCAGTGGAGGCTTCAGCGGCCGGTCTACGGTCTCCGCCAGGCGCCACGTGAGTGGCACGACACACTGAGGACGACACTTGCGGCTCTTGGGTTTGCTCCCTCTACTGCTGACCCGTCGCTGTTTCTACGCACCGACACCTCGCTGCCGCCGTTCTACATCCTCGTGTACGTCGACGACTTGGTCTTTGCCACTGCTGACACCGCGGCACTCGCCCACGTGAAGTCGGAGCTGCAGAGGAGACACACGTGCACAGACCTGGGTGAGCTGACGAGCTATCTTGGCTTGCGGATCACCCGGGACAGAGCACGGCGCACCATCACCCTGACTCAGTCACACATGGTGCAGCAGGTTCTCCAGCGCTTCCGCTTCACGTACTCCTCGCCTCAGTCCACTCCTCTGCCTACCGGTCACTCGCTCTCAGCTCTGCCTTCGGATGAGTCCGTAGAGCCGAGTGGCCCGTATCCAGAGCTTGTGGGCTGTCTCATGTACCTGATGACCTGCACTCGACCTGACCTTGCATACCCTCTTAGCATCCTAGCACGCTATGTCGCTCCTGGCCGTCACCGGAAGGAGCACATGGATGCTGCTAAGAGGGTGTTGCGCTACTTGTGCAGTACGTCGGGCATGGGGCTTGTGCTTGGAGGGCGAGACCGGGTTGTTCTCACAGGGCACTCAGACGCTTCTTGGGCAGACGACCAGGCTACTCAGCGGTCGTCCCAGGGTTACACCTTCAGCCTTGGCTCTGGCTCAGTTTCTTGGCGTTCTACTCGCTCTTCTTCTGTTCTCAGCTCCAGTTGTGAGGCTGAGATCTACGCCACAGCCATGGCTGCTCAGGAGCTACGCTGGCTGACCTACCTGCTGACCGACCTCGGAGAGCGGCCTCGTTCTCCTCCAGTGCTGTACGTCGACAACAAGGCTGCCATTGCCTTGTGTGAGGAGCACAGACTGGAGCACAGAACGAAGCACATCGCTCTGCGGTACTTCCTTGCTCGAGAGCTGCAGCAGCGTGGTCAGCTTTGTCTGCGTTACGTGGCCACGGAGGCCAACACTGCTGATGTGTTCACCAAGGCGCTTCAGCCTTGTGACCATCAGCGCTTTTGCACTCTGCTAGGCCTTGTACCCACTGGGCCTCACTTGCTTACCTCTTGACCTTGCTTGTACTGTGATCACTATATATATATGCCTACTTGTTTACTTTTGCTAGGTTGTGATCACTGTATCTCTTGCTTTGTTATAAACCTGCATGTGAACTGGTCTTGGGACCGCTTGCTTGTGCTCAGAATTTGTGTGGAATCCTTGAGATCCACCCTGAGCTTGCTTTGCTTTGACTGGTCTTGTGACCCTGTGGTTGTCTCCCACTGCGCCTATGGGGGTGTGTCAAACATTGTATGTTTATATTGTGTAGGCTGTAGTGGGTTACACCTTAGGGGGTACACAAAGTTAGGGTTTCCTACTTGTACCAAACTCTGTGCTAGTTCATTCATTCCTGCTCAGTTATTTCTGACAGTGGAAGCACGAGGCCAAAGAGTATGGCGACCTGCCGTGGGCGGTCGTCGAGGCTGGCATCCGTTCCTTGTGGGCGACGGAGCACCCTTCTCGGCCTGCTTCTCCTCGACCGGTGAACACAGAGGGCGGCGTCGACGTGGGCATTAATGCCGGGGTCGACCAAGTCGGCAGCAGTGCGGGAGGCACGTCGAGGCAGAGAGGTGTGATACACGCCGACGAAGTCGGCGGCGTTCAAGGGCGAGGGATGCGGTCGACGTCGGCTGCGGGCACCTCGCAGGGCGACGTCGGAGGTCGACGAAGCGGGTTGACGCCGATGTCGGCGTCCCAGGTGACGGCGGGCGGAATTGCGCCGAGCTACGGCTACTTCAAGTTCACGCCGGATAGGATCTCGGTGACTCCCCCGCTGGTTGGTCGACCCGACATACTCACCTGGAAGGAGGCCATCGAGCCCCAGCTGGAGATGGCCGGGCTGATCAGCTTCGCTCGAGGTACCGTGGCGACGCCGAGCGACCCCGACTTGCGAGCTGAGTTCCGCGCTGTGCAGCTGTTGACCTTCACGGTCATCTCACGGTGCTGCTCGCCGGGCGTGCAAATCGCCTTGAAGTGGTGCCGGGAGTACCTCGACGCCGGCCACCAGGCGTGGCATTTCATCGAGTCGACCTACCAAGTCACCGACGACTTGTTCATCGCCCAACTGGAGGGGCAGCTGACACACCTGCGTATGGGCGACCAGGAGACGGCGACCGACTACTGCAACCGGGCCCGGCGAATTCTCGCCACCATCAGGATGGCCGGTGCGGAGTACTCGACGGCGTCGTACATCACCCATGTCATGCAGGGACTTCCGAGCAGCTACAACCTACTGAAGCGGCTGTCGATGGCACCGAGCACGCGGGCGACGCTCAACGAGGACACGTTGACCTCGTACATCCTGCAGGACGAGGCGATGCAGGAGGCTGAGCGGTCCCAAGAGCTCTTGGCGCAGGTGAACTACGCGGTCGACCGGGGTAGCGTGGACAGTCTGGCGGCGGCGGTAGCAGTGGCTCGAAGTCGGCCAAGGAGGTCGACAAGAAGAAGTCGACCAAGGACAACGGCCGAGGAGGAGGAAGTCGACGTCGGGAGTGCTGGCTGTGCGGCGACCCCGACCACCTCTCCTTCGAGTGTCCCGACCGCAGTGACTCGGACGACGACGACAAGGGAGGCCGCGGGAGGTCTGGCAGTAGTCGACTTCGTCGAGGAGGAAGTCAGACGCGCAAGGAGAAGCAGTCGACCAAGTCGTCGACCTCGGCGAAGGACGCCGACTCCTCTGCTGGCGGCAAGGGGCGAGACGACAAGTCGGCGTCGTGCTCTCTGGTCGGCGTCGTGGAGACAACCGTCTCGCTAGCGCCGGAGGCCGGCGAGGACTTCCAGGCGGTGGCGGCAGCTGTGCAGGCTAATCCGGCGGTGGTCCTGCTCGACAGCGGCTGCTCCCACCACCTGATGGGGACGAAGGACGCCTTCGTCGACTTGGGGCCGAGCGGCGACGTGAAGCACGTGCGTGGCTTCAATGGGGCGCTGCAGGACGTCCAGGGCCGCGGCACCGTCGCCCTGCAAGGCGAGGCCGGGAAGCAGGTTCTCATCCCCGACGTGTTGTACGTCCCGGGTGTGCGGGCGAACCTGTTGTCGTCCGGCCAGCTGAAGGAGCACGGCGTGAAGTTTCGGGAGGACGGCGACGGGATGCTGCTCGTCTCGGCAGCAGGGGAGGTGCTTGGTCGGGCGACGTACTCCGGGCGAGTCCTTTGCACCGACCTGCGTCCCTGCTCAACGAGGTCGGCGTCTCCCATGCCGGAGGTTGTGGCCCTGCGGGCGATCGTCTCCAAGACGAAGTCGACGCCGGACAGGATGCATGCTCGGCTTGCGCACGTCGGCATGGACACCATCAGGAGCTCGGCGAAGAACGAGGTCGCCACTGGGCTGGACCTCAAGTCGGCGACGGGCGCCGACTCACCGTGTGTCTCGTGTGTCGGCGGGAAGCTGGCGCGGCACACCTTCCCCGACCAAGGCTCCGACGCCGCCGACTTGCTAGCCGTCGTCCACATCGACTTGTGCGGGCCATTTCGGGTGGCTGCCAAGGATGGCAGCCTGTACTTCTTGCTGCTGAAGGACCGTAAGTCCCGCTACGTGTGGGTGAGGCCAGTCGCCAAGAAGTCGGATGTGCTGCTGGAGTTCCAGAAGTGGCTGGTGCTGGTGGAGAGGCAGACGAAGAAGTCGGTGCTGATGTTGCGCTCGGACCGGGGCGGGGAGTTCCTCGGGAAGCAGTTCACCGACTTCGTGGACGGCAAGGGAATCGTCCACGACCTAACCTGCCCCTACACCCCGCAGCAGAACGGCATGGCGGAGCGGGAGATGCGGACGGTGGTGGAGTCGGTGAGGACGATGCTGCTGCACATGGGCGTGCAGCACCACTGGTGGCACCTCGCCCTGCGGGAGGACGTCTGGATCCACAACTGCCTGGAGCGGTCGGCGACGCCGGGGACGACGCCGTACCAGCTGCTCACCGGGACGAAGCCCGACCTGTCGCTGGCGCGAGTGTGGGGCTGCATGGCGCAATTCCTCGTCCCCGAGCAGCAGCGCGGTGGGAAGCTGCAGCCGAAGTCTAAGTGGGGCCTTCACCTCGGCGTGTCGGAGGCCAGCAAGGGCTGGGAGCTCCTCGACATTGCCGCCAACCGGGTGGTCACCACGTCGGACGTGGTGTTCTACGAGGACCTGTCGCTGGAGGAGTGGAAGTCGGAGCATGGGCCAGTGTCCGGGCGGCCACTGATGGCCACACCGACGGATACCTCAACGGCAACGCTTCCTCTGCTCGCCGAGGTCGGTGAGCTTGCTGAGGACGACGCCGAGGTCGTCCACCCTTCCTCCACCTCCCCTGCCCCTCCCCTCGTCGACCTGCGTGGGCTGAATCCGCCATCGGCCTCCGGCGATGAGGGGAGCAGTGGGACGTCGCCTGTGGCGCCGACCAAGGGCATCGCCGGTGGCCGACAGGACGCGCAGCAAGTCGACGAGCAGCAGGTCGACATGGGAGGTGCAGCCAACTTGGGAGAAGCCCACAGGGGAGCAGGCAGCAGCAAGGCCGACCAAGGAGCAGTCGGCGACCTGGCAGTCAGCAGGGGAGCTGACCGCAGGGGAGAAATCGGTCGGGACGCCGACCGAGGTGCAGCAGGACGACGAGGATGGCGGTGAAGATGAAGGGGAGCAGTTGGGCGACGAGGAGCTGGTCGACCAGGAGGTAGTCAACCAGCCCACCGACTGTGACGTGGTGGTGGTCCCGCCTGAACCCCGGAAGTCAGGTCGACTTCGGAGGCCTCCCGACTTCTTCATCCCGGCCGCCTTCACCACGGTCTATGACGTGGTCGACGAGGACGACGACCTGCTGTACGACGACGCCGACGAGGACGAAGAGTTCCCGGAGCTCGACCCCGACATGCTGGCCGACCCCGAGCACCGCTGGGACATCTCCACGATGACGGTGAAGGAGGCGTTGGCGAGCTGGAAGGGCCCGGCGGTGAAGGCCGCCATGGAGGAGGAGATACGCAGCCTCATCAGCATGGGCACGTGGGAGCTGGTCGAACGCCCGCCGGGAGTGAACATCATGAAGAACCGGTGGGTGTTGACGACGAAGTACCGCATCGACGACACCGTCGAGCGAGAGAAGGCGAGGCTGGTCGTGAAGGGCTTCACGCAGGTGTACGGCGCCGACTACGACGAGACGTTCGCGCCGGTGGGCAGCTACGTCACGCTGAGGATCTTCCTCAGCATCGTCGCCGTCCTCAACCTCAACCTGATGCAGCTCGACATGAAGAACGCCTTCCTGCAAAGCAAGCTCGACCGGGTGCTGTACATGTCGCAGCCGGACTACTTCAACGACGGAACTGGCCGGGTGTGCAAGCTGCTGAAGAGCCTGTACGGGCTGAAGCAGTCGCCGCTGCTATGGTACTTGGCGCTCAACGACGTGCTGGTCGGCGCCGGCTGGAAGAAGAGCCAGGTCGACGAGGCCCTCTACTTCAAGGTTGGCGATGACAGAGCGACTTGCTGGGTGCTGGTCTACGTCGACGACCTGCTCGCCGCCAGCAGCAGCCCCGCGATGCTGAAGGAGCTGAAGGAACTGCTGGAGGCCGCCTTCAAGCTGCGCGAGATCTCGCCGGTGCAGAAGTACCTCGGGCTGGAAATCGTGCGCGACAGGTCGGCGGGGAAGCTGTGGCTGCACCAGCAGGGCTACGCCGACAAGCTGCGTAGGCACTTCATCGACGAGGAGCAGGGCGGACGGACTCCGAAGACGCCGGTCTCGGTCGACGCCTACGCCGAGCTCACCTTCGACGACGAGGAGGCGCAGGAGCGACAGGAGGAGGAGTACCGGCAGAAGGTTGGCTCGCTGCAGTTCACGGCGACGACGACGAGGCCGGACATCGCCTTCGCCTGCAGCAAGCTGGGGAGCGGCCTCACGGTGAGGAGCGACCAGCACTGGCGCGAGGTTGACCGCTGCCTCGCCTACCTCGCCAACACGCGTGACACCGCCCTGGAGTTCGGCGGTGGACCTGAGTCGCTGGAGCTGGTCGGCTACGTGGACGCCGACGACGCCGGTGACAAGCAGAGCAGGACGAGCACGGGCGGCTACGTGTTCGTCTACGGAGGGGCCGCGGTCTCCTGGTCGAGCCAACGCATCAAGTGCGCGACGCTGTCGTCGACCGAGTCGGAGTACGTGGCGGCCGTCGAAGCCGGCAAGGAGGGACGCCGACTTCGCTTCCTCCTCGCAGAGTTCCAGCAGCTAGATGCTAGGAAGCTGACCGTCCTTCGGGTGGACAACAAGTCGGCCATCACAGTCGCCGAGGGCATGGGGTTGACGGGCAACCTCAAGCACATGGAGCGGCGACAGGCTTGGCTGCAGCACATGGTGAAGCGGGGGAAGTTTGCGCTACAGTACATCCCGACCGCTGAGCAGCCAGCCGACTTCCTCACGAAGGCACTGCACTATCCGGCTTTCAACCGGTGCTCTGTCGCCATCGGCCAGGTGCGCTTGGCCGACGTGGGCGACGAAGTTGACGAAGTGCAGCAGTAGGTGCCATGCCCTTTTGCATGGCTGGTGCGGTGGACGACGTGCTGTGTGTTGGGTGCACGTCGACGAGCTTGTCTCCGAGAAGTACTGTCGTGTGGGCTGGGGGCCCAAGCGTGAACGCTGAAGGGAACTGTCAACGGGAGTTGTATGTTGGCCCCGTCCTCGCTTGGGCGGAGCCGACTTCGTGGTTGGGTGTAGGGTGCAGCCGACCTGCAGCAGTGGGCGAGTTGGTCGACGAGGTAAGTCGACCTGCAGGGGGAGCCACTGCATGGGCGCCAACTTCAGGAGGGCACCAACTTCAGCTGGTCGACCCGGGAAGTCGACCAGCCCTTCTGGTCGACCTGGGACGTCGACCAGACCTTCTGGTCGACCTGGAAGTCGACCAGCCCTTCTGGTCGACCAGGGATGTCGACGAGGCCTTCTGGTTGACCAGGAGTGACGTCGACTTGGGAGGTCGACCGGCACGTACCAGGGGATAGTGGTCGACCTGGGGAGGTCGACTGGAGGTGGCCGTCGACTTGGGAGGTCGACCGGCACGTACCAGAGGCAGTGGTCGACCTGGGAGGTCGACCGGAAGTGGTCGTCGACCTGGGTGGTCGACGGGCACGCACTGGAGCCTCTGGTCGACCTGGTTGCCCGGTCGACCAAGTTACCTAGGTGACGAGGTGCTGCGAAGGCTTGCGAAGGTCGCCCAGGTGGTTTTGGCGAGGACGACCTCGGTGATGGTATCCCGAGGTCGACGTGGTGCATCAGATGCAGTCGTCAGCACGAGGTGGACTTGGTGTGTGCACTGTGCAGGTGACGAAGCAGTGCACGCCAATCATCTACGAGCACCTGCGAAGCGGATGCGATACTGGACTGCAGGAGCAACGCTGGCACGCCGTCGACTTGCGCTGTTGTCTCGCCGTCGACCTGCAGCGTTGGCAAGCCGCGTCCCTGCACTGCTGGAGCGCGGTCGACCAAGTCGTGCTGGCACGCGGTCGACCGTGCTGCGCTGGCAGTCGACCTGCTTGCATCCTAGCTCTGATGTAGTCTTGCTGAGCCAACATCATTGTACCTTTTTTGTCAACCTTTTCTTAGTGAAACTCTTGCCAATTTGCCTTGTGAACTAGCAAGCAGTGTGTGCACTCTAAAAACGACTAAGGACCAACAAACGCAGAGATCACACGAGCACCCGTGTCTAGTCCGCAGCCTAGCTCCCGTTGTAGTAGTTATCTCCGCAGAGTCGACACTATGTTGGTCGACACTCTCTATGAGCCGACACTCCCTATGACTCGACACTTTGTTAGTCGACATTCTCTGAGTCGAAACTTTGTTGGTCGACACTTTCCACGAGTCGACACTCTTTATGAGTCGACACTTTGTTAGTCGACACTCTCTATGAGTCGACACTCTCTATGAGTCGACACTCTCTATGAGTCGACACTCTCTATGAGTCGACACTCTCTATGAGTCGACACTATGTTGGTCGACACTCTCTAAAAGTTGACACTCTTTACGAGACGACTCTTCGCTAGTCGACACTTTCTATGAGTCGACACTCTCTATGAGTCGACACTTTGTTAGTTGACACTCTCTATGAGTCTACACTCTCTATGAGTCGACACTATGTTGGTCGACACTCTCTATGAGTCGACACTCCCTATGACTCGACACTTTGTTAGTCGACACTCTCTATGAGTCGACACTTTTTATGAGTCGACACTTTGTTAGTCGACACTCTCTATGAGTCGACACTATGTTGGTCGACACTCTCTATGAGTCGACACTTTGTTAGTCGACACTCTCTATGAGTCGACACTTTGTTAGTCGACACTCTCTATGAGTCGACACTCTCTATGAGTCGACACTTTGTTAGTCGACACTCTCTATGAGTTGATGCTCTCTCAGAGTCGACTCATTCTTAGTCGACACTCTCTATGAGTCGACACTTTTTATGAGTCGACACTTTGTTAGTCGACACTCTCTATGAGTCGACACTCTCAATGAGTCGACACTTTGTTAGTCGACACTCTCTATGAGTCGACACGCTATACGAGTCGACACTTTGTTAGTCGACACTCTCTATGAGCCAATACTCTCTATGAGTCGACTCTTTGTTAGTCGACACTCTTTATGAGTTGATGCTCTCTAAGAGTCGACACATTGTTAGTCGACACTCTCTATGAGTCGACACTTTTTATGAGTCGACACTTTGTTAGTCGACACTCTCTATGAGTCGACACCCTCAATAAGTCGACACTTTGTTAGTCGACACTCTCTATGAGTCGACACTCTATACGAGTCGACACTTTGTTAGTCGACACTCTCTATGAGTCGACACTCTCTATGAGTCGACACTTTGTTAGTCGACGCTCTTCATGAGTTGGTGGTCTCTAAGAGTCGACACATTGTTAGTCGACACTCTCTATGAGTCGACACTTTTTATGAGTCGACACTTTGTTAGTCGACACTCTCTATGAGTCGACACTCTCAATGAGTCGACACTTTGTTAGTCGACACTCTCTATGAGTCGACACTTTGTTAGTTGACACTCTCTATGAGTCGACACTTTGTTAGTCGACACTCTCTATGAGTCGACACTTTGTTGGTCGACACTCTCTATGAGTCGACACTCCCTATGACTTGACACTTTGTTAGTCGACACTCTCTATGAGTCGGCACTTTCTATGACTTGACACTTTGATAGTCGACACTCTCTATGAGTCGACACTTTTTATGAGTCGACACTTTGTTAGTCGACACTCTCTATGAGTCGACACTCTCAATGAGTCGACACTTTGTTAGTCGACACTCTCTATGAGTCGACACTTTGTTAGTCGACACTCTCTATGAGTCGACACTTTGTTAGTCGACACTCTCTATGAGTCGACACTCTCTATGAGTCGACACTTTGTTAGTCGACACTCTCTATGAGTCGACACTTTGTTAGTCGACACTCTCTATGAGTCGACACTCTCAATGAGTCGACACTTTGTTAGTCGACACTCTCTATGAGTCGACACTCTCTATGAGTCGACACTTTGTTAGTCGACACTCTCTATGAGTCGACACTCTCTATGAGTCGACACTTTGTTAGTCGACACTCTCTATGAGTCGACACTTTGTTGGTCGACACTCTCTATGAGTCGACACTCCCTATGACTTGACACTTTGTTAGTCGACACTCTCAATGAGTTGACACTTTCTATGACTCGACACTTTGATAGTCGACACTCTCTATGAGTCGACACTTTTTATGAGTCGACACTTTGTTAGTCGACACTCTCTATGAGTCGACACTCTCAATGAGTCGACACTTTGTTAGTCGACACTCTCTATGAGTCGACACTTTGTTAGTCGACACTCTCTATGAGTCGACACTTTGTTAGTCGACACTCTCTATGAGTCGACACTCTCTATGAGTCGACACTTTGTTAGTCGACACTCTCTATGAGTCGACACTTTGTTAGTCGACACTCTCTATGAGTCGACACTCTCAATGAGTCGACACTTTGTTAGTCGACACTCTCTATGAGTCGACACTTTCTATCAGTCGACTCTTTTTTGGTCGACACTCTCTATGAGTCGACACTCTTTATGGGTCGACTCTTTACTAGTCGACACTTTCTATGAGTCGACACTCTCTATGAGTCGACACTTTGTTAGTCGACACTCTCTATGAGTCGACACTCTCTATGAGTCGACACTTTGTTAGTCGACACTCTCTATGAGTCGACACTCTCTATGAGTCGACGCAGTGTTGGTCGACACTCTCCATGAGTCGACACATTGTTGGTCGACACTCTCCATGAGTCGACACTCTCTATGAGTCGACACTATGTTGGTCGACACTCTCTATGAGTCGACACTTTTTATGAGTCGACACTTTGTTAGTCGACACTCTCTATGAGTCGACACTCTCAATGAGTCGACACTTTGTTAGTCGACACTCTCTATGAGGCGACACTCTCTATGAGTCGATACTATGTTGGTCGACACTCTCTATGAGCCGACACTCCCTATGACTCGACACTTTGTTAGTCGACACTCTCTATGAGTCGAAAATTTGTTGGTCGACACTTTCTATGAGTCGACACTCTTTATGAGTCGATTCTTCGCTAGTCGACACTTTCTATGAGTCGTAACTTTGTTAGTTGACACTCTCTATGATTCGACACTTTGTTAGTCGACACTCTCTATGAGTCGACACTTTGTTGGTCGACACTCTCTAAAAGTTGACACTCTTTTTGAAACGACTCGTCGCTAGTCGACACTTTCTATGAGTCGACACTCTCTATGAGTCGACACTTTGTTAGTTGACACTCTCTATGAGTCTTCACTCTCTAGGTGGAGGAGCAGCAGCAGCAGCAGCAGCAGCAGCAGCAGCCGCAGCAGCAGCAGCAGCAACCGTAGCAGCAGCAGCAGCAGCATAGTGCGGCTGACCGTCCTAGGAGGGATGTGCGCCCTCCCAACCGGCTGACCTATCCGAGCTTTGGGAAGCCAAAGGTGGTACGGGCTGGGAGTGTGGCTGAGCAGTGTGATGAGGAGGAGATAGCGCACTGCTACTGGGCAGCCGTCCCTGAGCCCAAGACGCTTACCGAGGCCTTGAGTGGGCCCGATGCTGAGAAGTGGATGCTGAGTGTGAAGGAGGAGTATGACTCTCTGCTGGAGAACGACACATGGGAGCTGTGTGAGCTGCCTCCTGGGAAGAAGGCAATCTCTTCGAAGCTGATTTTCAGGCACAAGTACGGGCCTGATGGGGAGCTGACCCGCTACAAGTCGAGGCTTGTGGCTAAGGGGTTCCAGCAGACGAAGGGGAAGGATTTTGACGACATCTTTGCTCCTGTGGGGAAAGGGACTACACTGAGAACGATGCTGGCAATGGCTGCAAACCGTGGATGGAAGATCAAGCAGATGGACATCATCACTGCCTTCCTCAATGGGATCATCCTGGAGGAGCTGTACATGTTGCAGCCTGAGGGGTTGGACGATGGGAGCGGCAGGGTGTGCAGGCTGAAGAAGGCCATCTATGGCCTGAAGCAGGCTCCTCGTGCATGGTACCACAAGCTGGAGGAGACCCTGCTGGCTGGGGGTTCAAGAAGAGTGAGTGCGACCACAGCCTGTTCCTGCTGCAAGAGAAGGAGCAGTTTCTCATGCTCCTGGTGTACGTGGACGACATCCTTCTTTTCTCTGAGTCGTCTGCAATGATTGAGCGTGTGGAGGAGATGCTGGAGATGCAGTTCAAGTGTTCTAAGATCGGAGACGTGAAGTACTACCTGGGGATGCATGTGGAGAGAGACCTCGACAAGGGAGTGTTGAGGTTGCACCAGAGGAAGTACTGTGAGGGGCTGGCCGAGAAGTATGGGCTGCAAGATGGAGGGAAGCCAGCCACCCCACTGCCTTCGGGGTTCACTGTGGAGCCCTGTGCTGATGAGGAGGTGGTGGGAGAGAGTGACAGGAAGCTGTTTCATTCCATGGTTGGGGCGCTCAACTATGCGGCTAACCACACGCGGCCTGACATTGCGTTTGCTACATCCAGGCTTGCGAGTGTGGTTTCACGTCCCAGTCATGAGCAGCTGGAAGCGGCCAAGAGGTTGGTCCGCTATGTGAGTGCAACGGCATCAGTGGGCTTGGAGTACAGTGCCGTGAGGCAAAGGCAGCAGCGGGGTGCTGCTGATTTGGGCAAGGGGGAGATGCGCTTGACTTGCTACACCGACGCCAGCTTCAACTCTGTGAAGTCGGATGGCACCAGCATTGGAGGCTATGTGTGCCTGTTTGGAGGTGGTGCAGTGAGCTGGCGCAGCAAGAAGCAGAACGAGGTGGGGCTGTCCTCGTGTGAGACCGAGTACATGGCCCTGCATCATGGGGCTAAGGAGGTGGTGTGGCTGAGGCGTTTGTTGGAGGAGATCGGAGTGTGCCAGAGGGAGCCGACTGTTATTTTCTGTGACAACGAGTCGGCGGCGAAGCTTGCGAAGAATGCTTGTCTTCATGGCCTGACAAAGCACATCAGGCCCAAGTGGCATTGGACAAGGAGGCTCCTGGATAAGGAGGTGCGATTGGAGCTTGTGAAGACCCAGCAGCAGGCGGCTGACATTCTCACCAAGCGCCTGGCGGAACCTGAGCACTGGAAGGGGATGAAACTTGCTGGAATGAGTGTGCATTGAGAGTGCATGCTTGAGCTATGGCATGTGGGATGATGGTTGGCAGCCAGAGGGGGAGTTTGTTGTGTGATGCAACCATATGCATTCACGTCTGTCTGCCTCCCATCATGTGTTCGTGTGTTGCATGCGTGATGTGAGCGTGTGCAAGAATTTGTGTTTTTGCGCGGTTTGGATTTCCTGAGTGTGTGTGAATGTTATTTGGCTTGAGCAGATATCTGAAGTGATTCCTCTGCTCAAGAGCTTTCCGACGAGCCAAGAATCGTCGCGATCGGAGCAATATCAAGAAAGTTACGAACGTTGGAGTTCGTATGCTTTCTGTACTTTGGTTGCGGCGACTATGGGAAGTTGTGGGGTTGACTCAATATGGGGTACAGACTTTTGGGGTTGGGAAATTCGAACCCATCACTGTAGATTGCTGCCATGTGGTTGGGAGAAGCCAAACCAGGTTGGCAAGTGTGGCCAAGTGGGTTGAGGTGGATGGCATGAGTTGGGAAAGTGACAAATGTGAAAGTGGGGTTGCCTATGGAGAGGGAAATTGTGTGGCATGGGGTTTCCTTTGGTTGGGGACTCCTTGGGACCTTCCCTCTCGTCCTTCTTATCCCCTCACACCTGGTTTAGTGCTACTCTAAATCTTGTGTGTCCATCCCATGTGAACTTGTGAAACTCTTGTGATTGAGTTAAAGTTTCTGTGGCAGCATACCCCCTAGTGCGCCGAAAATCATAACTCGAGATTTACTCCACCATTTGATACGATTCAAATTGGGAAAGATAGCCCTGGTTACAGGCTACAACATACTCGAGTTTGAGACAATTCTAACAGTGCAATTTTAGCCGACGACGTTTCTTGTGAAGTCGCGGTTTCTGTCCAGAATTTGAAGCCAACGATTTTGAGTTATTTGGGCACCTAATCTTCGTAGACTCGATCCTTAATCTCTAACACATTGGTCATTGGCGCTCGCAAATGAAGAGCGCCCGCTGCACTTCCTGCACATGTGCGGATCCTTCCGCGTTTTGGGGGTGAAGGCGCTCGTTCCGAGCGTTTTTCTTCCGCCGGGTCACGTGGCTGCGCTTGTCTGGTCCTCTTGCCAAGCCAGCAAGGGCGTGGGAGGGTTGTGAGCATCATCGGTCATCGGCGCTTGCGAATGAAGAGCGCCCGCTGCACTTCGTGCACATGTGCGGATCCTTCCGCGTTTTGAGGGTACTAGCGCTCGTTACGAGCGTTTTTCTTCCACCGGGTCACGTGGCTGCGCTTGTTTGGGCCTATTGCCAAGCCAGCAAGTGCGTGGGAGGGTTGCGAGCATCATCGGTCATCGGCGCTCGCGAATGAAGAGCGCCCGCTGCACTTCGTGCACATGTGCGGATCCTTCCGCGTTTTGGGGGTGGAGGCGCTCGTTCCAAGCGTTTTTCTTCCGCCGGGTCACGTGGCTGCACTTGTCTGGTCCTCTTGCCAAGCCAGTAAGGGCGTGGGAGGGTTGCGAGCATCATCGGTCATCGGCGCTCGCGAATGAAGAGTGCCCGCTGCACTTCCTACACATGTGCGGATCCTTCCGCGTTTTGGGGGTAGAGGTGCTCGTTCCATGCGTTTTTCTTCCGCCGGGTCATGTGGCTGCGCTTGTCTGGTCCTCTTGCCATGCCAGCAAGGGCGTGGGAGGGTTGCGAGCATCATCGGTCATCGGCCCTCGCGAATAAAGAGCGCCCGCTTCACTTCGTGCACATGTGCGGATCCTTCCGCGTTTTGGGGGTACTAGCGCTCGTTCCGAGCATTTTTCTTCCACCGGGTCACGTGGCTGCGCTTTTCTGGTCCTCTTGCCAAGCCAGCAAGGGCGTGGGAGGGTTGTGAGCATCATCGGTCATCGGCGCTCGCGAATGAAGAGCGCCCGCTGCACTTCCTGCACATGTGCGGATCCTTCTGCGTTTTGGGGGTGGAGGTGCTCGTTCCAAGCGTTTTTCTTCCACCGGGTCATGTGGCTGCGCTTGTCTGGTCCTCTTGCCAAGCCAGCAAGGGCGTGGGAGGGTTGCGAGCATCATCGGTCATCGGCGCTTGCAAATGAAGAGCGCCCGCTGCACTTCGTGCACATGTGCGGATCCTTCCGCGTTTTGGGGGTGGAGGCGCTCGTTTGAAGCGTTTTTCTTCCGATGGGTCATGTGGCTGCGCTTGTCTTGTCCTCTTGCCAAGCCAGCAAGGGCGTGGGAGGGTTGCGAGCATCATCGTTCATCGACGCTCGCGAATGAAGAGCGCCCGCTGCACTTCGTGCACATGTGCAGATCCTTCCGCGTTTTGGGGGTACTAGCACTCGTTCCGAGCGTTTTTCTTCCACCGGGTCATGTGGCTGCGCTTGTCTGGTCCTCTTGCCAAGCCAGCATGGGCGTGGGAGGGTTGCAAGTATCATTGGTCATTGGCGCTCGCAAATGAAGAGCGCCCGCTGCACTTCCTGCACATGTGCGGATCCTTCTGCGTTTTGGGGGTGGAGGTGCTCGTTCCAAGCGTTTTTCTTCCACCGGGTCATGTGGCTGCGCTTGTCTGGTCCTCTTGCCAAGCCAGCAAGGGCGTGGGAGGGTTGCGAGCATCATCGGTCATCGGCGCTCGCAAATGAAGAGCGCCCGCTGCACTTCGTGCACATGTGCGGATCCTTCCGCGTTTTGGGGGTACTAGCGCTCGTTCCGAGCGTTTTTCTTCCACCGGGTCACGTGGCTGCGCTTGTCTGGTCCTCTTGCCAAGCCAGCAAGGGCGTGGGAGGGTTGCGAGCATCATCGATCATCGGCGCTCGCGAATGAAGAGCACCCGCTGCACTTCCTGCACATGTGCGGATCCTTCCGCGTTTTGGGGGTGGAGGCGCTCGTTTGAAGCGTTTTTCTTCCGTCGGGTCATGTGGCTGCGCTTGTCTTGTCCTCTTGCCAAGCCAGCAAGGGCGTGGGAGGGTTGCGAGCATCATCGTTCATCGGCGCTCGCGAATGAAGAGTGCCCGCTGCACTTCGTGCACATGTGCAGATCCTTCCGCGTTTTGGGGGTACTAGCACTCGTTCCGAGCGTTTTTCTTCCACCGGGTCATGTGGCTGCGCTTGTCTGGTCCTCTTGCCAAGCCAGCATGGGCGTGGGAGGGTTGCAAGCATCATTGGTCATTGGCCCTTGAGAATGAAGAGCGCCCGCTGCACTTCCTGCACATGTGCGGATCCTTCCGCGTTTTGGGGGTGAAGGCGCTCGTTCCGAGCATTTTTCTTCCGCCGGGTCACGTGGCTGCGCTTGTCTGGTCCTCTTTCCAAGCCAGCAAGGGCGTGGGAGGGTTGCGAGCATCATCGGTCATCGGCGCTCGCGAATAAAGAGCGCCCGATGCACTACCTGCACATGTGCAGATCCTTTGTATTGGGGGTTGAGGCGCTCGTTCCAAGCGTTTTTCTTCCGCCGGGTCACGTGGCTGTGCTTGTCTGGTCCTCTTGCCAAGCCAGCAGGGGCGTGGGAGGGTTGCAAGCATCATCGGTCATCGGCGCTCGCGAATGAAGAGCGCCCGCTGCACTTCCTGCACATGTGCGGATCCTTCCGCGTTCGGGTGTACTAGCGCTCGTTCTGAGTGTTTTTCTTCCACCGGGTCACGTGGTTGCGCTTGTCTGGTCCTCTTGCCAAGCCAGCAAGGGCGTGGGAGGGTTGCGAGCATCATCGGTCATCGGCGCTCGCGAATGAAGAGCGCCCGCTGCACTTCCTGCACATGTGCAGATCCTTTTGCGTTTTGGGGGAGGAGGCGCTCGTTCCATGCGTTTTTCTTCCGCCGGGTCACGTGGCTGCGCTTGTTTGGTCCTCTTGCCAAGCCAGCAAGGGCGTGGGAGGGTTGCGAGCATCATCGGTCATCGGCGCTCGCGAATGAAGAGTGCCCGCTGCACTTCGTGCACATGTGCGGATCCTTCCGCGTTTTGGGGTACTAGCACTCGTTCTGAGCGTTTTTCTTCCGCCTGGCCATGTGGCTGCGCTTGTCTGGTCCTCTTGCCATGCCAGCAAAGGCGTGGGAGGGTTGCAAGCATCATTGGTCATTGGCGCTAGCGAATGAAGAGCGCCCGTTGCACTTCCTGCACATGTGCGGATCCTTCCGCGTTTTGGGGTTGAAGGCGCTCGTTCCGAGCGTTTTTCTTCCGCCGGGTCACGTGGCTGCGCTTTTCTGGTCCTCTTGCCAAGCCAGCAAGGGCGTGGGAGTGTTGCGAGCATCATCGGTCATCGGCGCTTGCGAATGAAGAGCGCCCGCTGCACTTCGTGCACATGTGCGGATCCTTCCGCGTTTTGAGGTACTAGCGCTCGTTCCGAGCATTTTTCTTCCATCGGGTCACGTGGCTGCGCTTGTCTGGTCCTCTTGCCAAGCCAGCAAGGGCGTGGGATGGTTGCGAGCATCATCGGTCATCGGCGCTCGCGAATGAAGAGCGCCCACTGCACTTCCTGCACATGTGCGGATCCTTCCGCGTTTTGGGGGTACTAGCGCTCGTTACGAGCGTTTTTCTTCCACCGGGTCATGTGGCTGCGCTTGTCTGGGCCTATTGCCAAGCCAGCAAGGGTGTGGGAGGGTTGCGAGCATCATCGATCATCGGCGCTCGCGAATGAAGAGCGCCTGCTGCACTTCGTGCACATGTGCGAATCCTTCCGCGTTTTGGGGGTGGAGGCGCTCGTTCCGAGCGTTTTTCTTCCGCCGGGTCACGTGGCTGCGCTTGTCTGGTCCTCTTGCCAAGCCAGCAAGGGCGTGGGAGGGTTGCGAGCATCATCGGTCATCGGCGCTTGCGAATGAAGAGCGCCCGCTGCACTTCGTGCACATGTGTGGATCCTTCCGCGTTTTGGGGGTACTAGCGCTCGTTCCGAGCGTTTTTCTTCCACCGGGTCACGTGGCTGCGCTTGTCTGGTCGTCTTGCCAAGCCAGCAAGGGCGTGGGAGGGTTGCGAGCATCATCGGTCATCGGCGCTCGCGAATGAAGAGCGCCCACTGCACTTCCTGCACATGTGCGGATCCTTCCGCGTTTTGGGGGTACTAGCGCTTGTTCCGAGCGATTTTCTTCCAACAGATCACGTGGCTGCGCTTGTCTGGTCCTCTTGTCAAGACAGCAAGGGCGTGGGAGGGTTGCGAGCATCATCGGTCATCGGCGCTTGCGAATGAAGAGCGCGCGCTGCACTTCCTGCACATGTGTGGACCCTTCCGCGTTTTGGGGGTGGAGGCGCTCGTTCCGAGTGTTTTTTTTCCACCGGGTCACGTGGCTGCGCTTGTCTGGTCCTCTTTCCAAGCCAGCAAGGGCGTGGGAGGGTTGCGAGCATCATCGGTCATCGGTGCTCGCGAATGAAGAGCGCCCGCTGCACTTCGTGCACATGTGCGGATCCCTACACGTTTTGGGGGTACTAGCGCTCGTTCCGAGCGTTTTTCTTCCACCGGGTCACGTGGCTGCGCTTGTTTGGGCCTATTGCCAAGCCAGCAAGGGCGTGGGAGGGTTGCGAGCATCATCGGTCATCGACGCTCGCGAATGAAGAGCGCCCGCTGCACTTCCTGCACATGTGCAGATCCTTTGTATTGGGGGTTGAGGCGCTCGTTCCAAGCGTTTTTCTTCCGCCGGGTCACGTGGCTGTGCTTGTCTGGTCCTCTTGCCAAGCCAGCAGGGGCGTGGGAGGGTTGCAAGCATCATCGGTCATCGGCGCTCGCGAATGAAGAGCGCCCGCTGCACTTCCTGCACATGTGCGGATCCTTCCGCGTTCGGGTGTACTAGCGCTCGTTCTGAGTGTTTTTCTTCCACCGGGTCACGTGGTTGCGCTTGTCTGGTCCTCTTGCCAAGCCAGCAAGGGCGTGGGAGGGTTGCGAGCATCATCGGTCATCGGCGCTCGCGAATGAAGAGCGCCCGCTGCACTTCCTGCACATGTGCAGATCCTTTTGCGTTTTGGGGGAGGAGGCGCTCGTTCCATGCGTTTATCTTCCGCCGGGTCACGTGGCTGCGCTTGTTTGGTCCTCTTGCCAAGCCAGCAAGGGCGTGGGAGGGTTGCGAGCATCATCGGTCATCGGCGCTCGCGAATGAAGAGTGCCCGCTGCACTTCGTGCACATGTGCGGATCCTTCCGCGTTTTGGGGTACTAGCACTCGTTCTGAGCGTTTTTCTTCCGCCTGGCCATGTGGCTGCGCTTGTCTGGTCCTCTTGCCATGCCAGCAAAGGCGTGGGAGGGTTGCAAGCATCATTGGTCATTGGCGCTAGCGAATGAAGAGCGCCCGTTGCACTTCCTGCACATGTGCGGATCCTTCCGCGTTTTGGGGTTGAAGGCGCTCGTTCCGAGCGTTTTTCTTCCGCCGGGTCACGTGGCTGCGCTTTTCTGGTCCTCTTGCCAAGCCAGCAAGGGCGTGGGAGTGTTGCGAGCATCATCGGTCATCGGCGCTTGCGAATGAAGAGCGCCCGCTGCACTTCGTGCACATGTGCGGATCCTTCCGCGTTTTGAGGTACTAGCGCTCGTTCCGAGCATTTTTCTTCCATCGGGTCACGTGGCTGCGCTTGTCTGGTCCTCTTGCCAAGCCAGCAAGGGCGTGGGATGGTTGCGAGCATCATCGGTCATCGGCGCTCGCGAATGAAGAGCGCCCACTGCACTTCCTGCACATGTGCGGATCCTTCCGCGTTTTGGGGGTACTAGCGCTCGTTACGAGCGTTTTTCTTCCACCGGGTCATGTGGCTGCGCTTGTCTGGGCCTATTGCCAAGCCAGCAAGGGTGTGGGAGGGTTGCGAGCATCATCGATCATCGGCGCTCGCGAATGAAGAGCGCCTGCTGCACTTCGTGCACATGTGCGAATCCTTCCGCGTTTTGGGGGTGGAGGCGCTCGTTCCGAGCGTTTTTCTTCCGCCGGGTCACGTGGCTGCGCTTGTCTGGTCCTCTTGCCAAGCCAGCAAGGGCGTGGGAGGGTTGCGAGCATCATCGGTCATCGGCGCTTGCGAATGAAGAGCGCCCGCTGCACTTCGTGCACATGTGTGGATCCTTCCGCGTTTTGGGGGTACTAGCGCTCGTTCCGAGCGTTTTTCTTCCACCGGGTCACGTGGCTGCGCTTGTCTGGTCGTCTTGCCAAGCCAGCAAGGGCGTGGGAGGGTTGCGAGCATCATCGGTCATCGGCGCTCGCGAATGAAGAGCGCCCACTGCACTTCCTGCACATGTGCGGATCCTTCCGCGTTTTGGGGGTACTAGCGCTTGTTCCGAGCGATTTTCTTCCAACAGATCACGTGGCTGCGCTTAGCTGGTCCTCTTGTCAAGACAGCAAGGGCGTGGGAGGGTTGCGAGCATCATCGGTCATCGGCGCTTGCGAATGAAGAGCGCGCGCTGCACTTCCTGCACATGTGTGGACCCTTCCGCGTTTTGGGGGTGGAGGCGCTCGTTCCGAGTGTTTTTTTTCCACCGGGTCACGTGGCTGCGCTTGTCTGGTCCTCTTTCCAAGCCAGCAAGGGCGTGGGAGGGTTGCGAGCATCATCGGTCATCGGTGCTCGCGAATGAAGAGCGCCCGCTGCACTTCGTGCACATGTGCGGATCCCTACACGTTTTGGGGGTACTAGCGCTCGTTCCGAGCGTTTTTCTTCCACCGGGTCACGTGGCTGCGCTTGTTTGGGCCTATTGCCAAGCCAGCAAGGGCGTGGGAGGGTTGCGAGCATCATCGGTCATCGGCGCTCGCGAATGAAGAGCGCCCGCTGCACTTCGTGCACATGTGCGGATCCTTCCGCGTTTTGGAGGTGGAGGCGCTCGTTCCGAGCGTTTTTCTTCCGCTGGGTCACGTGGCTGCGCTTTTCTGGTCCTCTTGCCAAGCCAGCAAAGGCGTGGGAGGGTTGCGAGCATCATCGGTCATCAGCGCTCGCGAATGAAGAGCGCCCGCTGCACTTCCTGCACATGTGCGGATCCTTCCGCGTTTTGGGGGTACTAGCACTCGTTCCGAGCATTTTTCTTCCACCGGGTCACGTGGCTGCGCTTGTTTGGTCCTCTTGCCAAGCCAGCAAGGGCGTGGGAGGGTTGCGAGCATCATCGGTCATCGGCGTTCGCGAATGAAGAGCGCCCGCTGCACTTCCTGCACATGTGCGGATCGTTTGTTTTGGGGGTGGAGGCGCTCGTTCCAAGCGTTTTTCTTCCATTGGTCGTGGTTGCGCTTGTGTGGTTTTCTTGCCAAGCCAGCAAAGGCATGGGAGGGTTGCAAGCATCATCGGTCATCGGCGCTCGCGAATGAAGAGCGCCCGCTGCACTTCGTGCACATGTGCGGATCCTTCCGCGTTTTGGGGGTGGAGGCGCTCGTTCCGAGCGCTTTTCTTCCACTGGGTCACGTGGCTGCGCTTGTCTGGTCCTCTTGCCAAGCCAGCAAGGGCGTGGGAGGGTTGCGAGCATCATCGGTCATCGGCGCTCGCGAATGAAGAGCGCCCGCTGCACTTCGTGCACATGTGCGGATCCTTCCGCGTTTTGGGGGTACTAGCGCTCGTTCCGAGTGTTTTTCTTCCACCGGGTCACGTGGTTGCGCTTGTCTGGTCCTCTTGCCAAGCCAGCAAGGGCGTGGGAGGGTTGCGAGCATCATCGGTCATCGGCGCGCGCGAATGAAGAGCGCCCGCTGCACTTCCTGCACATGTGCGGATCCTTCCGCGTTTTGGGGGTGGAGGTGCTTGTTCCAAGCGTTTTTCTTCCGCCGGGTCATGTGGCTGCGCTTGTCTGGTCCTCTTGCCATGCCAGCAAAGGCGTGGGAGGGATGCGAGCATCATCGGTCATTGGCGCTCGCGAATGAAGAGCGCCCGCTGCACTTCGTGCACATGTGCGGATCCTTCCGCGTTTTGGGGGTGGAGGCGCTCGTTCCGAGCGTTTTTCTTCCGCCGGGTCACGTGGCTGCGCTTGTCTGGTCCTCTTGCCAAACCAGCAAGGGCGTGGGAGGGTTGCGAGCATCATCGGTCATCGGCGCTTGCGAATGAAGAGCGCCCGCTGCACTTCGTGCACATGTGTGGATCCTTCCGCGTTTTGGGGGTACTAGCGCTCGTTCCGAGCGTTTTTCTTCCACCGGGTCACGTGGCTGCGCTTGTCTGGTCGTCTTGCCAAGCCAGCAAGGGCGTGGGAGGGTTGCGAGCATCATCGGTCATCGGCGCTCGCGAATGAAGAGCGCCCACTGCACTTCCTGCACATGTGCGGATCCTTCCGCGTTTTGGGGGTACTAGCGCTTGTTCCGAGTGATTTTCTTCCAACATATCACTTGGCTGCGCTTGGCTGGTCCTCTTGTCAAGACAGCAAGGGCGTGGGAGGGTTGCGAGCATCATCGGTCATCGGCGCTTGCGAATGAAGAGCGCGCGCTGCACTTCCTGCACATGTGTGGACCCTTCCGCGTTTTGGGGGTGGAGGCGCTCGTTCCGAGTGTTTTTCTTCCACCGGGTCACGTGGCTGCGCTTGTCTGGTCCTCTTGCCAAGCCAGCAAGGGCGTGGGAGGGTTGCGAGCATCATCGGTCATCGGTGCTCGCGAATGAAGAGCGCCCGCTGCACTTCGTGCACATGTGCGGATCCCTACACGTTTTGGGGGTACTAGCGCTCGTTCCGAGCGTTTTTCTTCTACCGGGTCACGTGGCTGCGCTTGTTTGGGCCTATTGCCAAGCCAGCAAGGGCGTGGGAGGGTTGCGAGCATCATCGGTCATCGGTGCTCGCGAATGAAGAGCGCCCGCTGCACTTCGTGCACATGTGCGGATCCTTCCGCGTTTTGGGGGTACTAGCGCTCGTTCCGAGTGTTTTTCTTCCGCCGGGTCACGTGGTTGCGCTTGTCTGGTCCTCTTGCCATGCCAGCAAAGGCGTGGGAGGGTTGCGAGCATCATCGGTCATCGGCGCTCGCGAATGAAGAGCGCCCGCTGCACTTCGTGCACATGTGCGGATCCTTCCGCGTTTTGGGGGTGGAGGCGCTCGTTCCGAGCGTTTTTCTTCCGCCGGGTCACGTGGCTGCGCTTTTCTGGTCCTCTTGCCAAGCCAGCAAAGGCGTGGGAGGGTTGCGAGCATCATCGGTCATCAGCGCTCGCGAATGAAGAGCGCCCGCTGCACTTCCTACACATGTGCGGATCCTTCCGCGTTTTGGGGGTACTAGCACTCGTTCCGAGCATTTTTCTTCCACCGGGTCACGTGGCTGCGCTTGTTTGGTCCTCTTGCCAAGCCAGCAAGGGCGTGGGAGGGTTGCGAGCATCATCGGTCATCGGCGTTCGCGAATGAAGAGCGCCTGCTGCACTTCCTGCACATGTGCGGATCGTTTGTTTTGGGGGTGGAGGCGCTCGTTCCAAGCGTTTTTCTTCCATTGGTCGTGGTTGCGCTTGTGTGGTTTTCTTGCCAAGCCAGCAAAGGCATGGGAGGGTTGCAAGCATCATCGGTCATCGGCGCTCGCGAATGAAGAGCGCCCGCTGCACTTCGTGCACATGTGCGGATCCTTCCGCGTTTTGGGGGTGGAGGCGCTCGTTCCGAGCGCTTTTCTTCCACCGGGTCACGTGGCTGCGCTTGTCTGGTCCTCTTGCCAAGCCAGCAAGGGCGTGGGAGGGTTGCGAGCATCATCGGTCATCGGCGCTCGCGAATGAAGAGCGCCCGCTGCACTTCGTGCACATGTGCGGATCCTTCCGCGTTTTGGGGGTACTAGCGCTCGTTCCGAGTGTTTTTCTTCCACCGGGTCACGTGGTTGCGCTTGTCTGGTCCTCTTGCCAAGCCAGCAAGGGCGTGGGAGGGTTGCGAGCATCATCGGTCATCGGCGCGCGCGAATGAAGAGCGCCCGCTGCACTTCCTGCACATGTGCGGATCCTTCCGCGTTTTGGGGGTGGAGGTGCTTGTTCCAAGCGTTTTTCTTCCGCCGGGTCATGTGGTTGCGCTTGTCTGGTCCTCTTGCCATGCAAGCAAGGGCGTGGGAGGGTTGCGAGCATCATCGGTCATCGGCCCTCGCGAATGAAGAGCGCCCGCTGCACTTCGTGCACATGTGCGGATCCTTCCGCGTTTTTGGGGGTACTAGCGCTCGTTCCGAGCATTTTTCTTCCATCGGGTCACGTGGCTGCGCTTGTCTGGTCCTCTTGCCAAGCCAGCAAGGGAGTGGGAGGGTTCCAAGCATCATCAATCATCGGCGCTCGCGAATAAAGAGCGCCCGCTGCACTTCCTGCACATGTGCGGATCCTTCCGCGTTTTGGGGGTAAAAGCGCTCGTTCTGAGCGTTTTTCTTCCGCCGGGTCACGTGGCTGCGCTTGTCTGGTCCTCTTGCCATGTCAGCAAGGGCTTGGGAGGGTTGCGAGCATCATCGGTCATCTGCGCTCGCGAATGAAGAGCGCCCGCTGCACTTCGTGCACATGTGCGGATCCTTCCGCGTTTTGGGGGTACTAGCGCTCGTTACGAGCGTTTTTCTTCCACCGGGTCACATGGCTGCGCTTGTCTGGTCCTCTTGCCAAGCCAGCAAGGGCGTGGGAGGGTTGCGAGCATCATCGGTCATCGGCGCTCGCAAATGAAGAGCGCCCGCTGCACTTCGTGCACATGTGCAGATCCTTCCGCGTTTTGGGGGTACTAGCGCTCGTTCCGAGCATTTTTCTTCCACCGGGTCACGTGGCTGCGCTTGTCTGGTCCTTTTGCCAAGCCACCAAGGGCGTGGGAGGGTTGCGAGCATCATCGGTCATTGGCGCTCGCGAATGAAGAGCGCCCGCTGCACTTCCTGCACATGTGCGGATCATTTCGCGTTTTGGGGGTGGAGGCGCTCGTTCCAATCGAATTTCTTCCGCCGGGTCACGTGGCTGCGCTTGTCTGGTCCTCTTGCCAAGCCAGCAAGGGCGTGGGAGGGTTGCGAGCATCATCGGTCATCGGCGCTCGCGAATGAAGAGCGCCCGCTGCACTTCGTGCACATGTGTGGATCCTTCCGCATTTTGGGGGTACTAGCGCTCGTTCCGAGCGTTTTTCTTCCACCGGAACACGTGGCTGCGCTTGTCTGGTTCTCTTGCCAAGCCAGCAAGGGCGTGGGAGGGTTGCGAGCATCATCGGTCATCGGCGCTCGTGAATGAAGAGCACCCGCTGCACTTCCTGCACATGTGCGGATCCTTCCGCGTTTTGGGGCTGGATGGAGGCGCTCATTCCAAGCGTTTTTCTTCCGCCGGGTCACGTGGCTGCGCTTGACTGGTCCTCTTGCCAAGCCAGCAAGGGCGTGTGAGGGTTGCGAGCATCATCGGTTATCGGCGCTCGCAAATGAAGAGCGCCCGCTGCACTTCCTGCACATCTGCGGATCCTTCCGCGTTTTGGGGGTACTAGCGCTCGTTACGAGTATTTTACATCCGTCGGGTCACATGGCTGCGCTTGTCTGGGCCTATTGCCAAGCCAGCAAGGGCGTGGGAGGGTTTCGAGCATCATTGGTCATCGGCGCTCGCGAATGAAGAGCGCCCGCTGCATTTCCTGCACATGCGCAGACCCTTCTGCATTTTGGGGCTGAAAGCGTTCGTTCCGAGCGTTTGGGCCTATTACCAAGCCATCAAGGGCGTGTGAGGGTTGCGAGCATCATCGGTCATCGGCGTTCGCGAATGAAGAGTGTCCGCTGCATTTCTTGCACATGTACAGATCCTTCCTTGTTTTGGGGTTGTAAGCGCTCGTTCCGAGCGTTTTTCTTTTGCCGGTCACGTGGCTGCGTTGTTTGGGCGTATTACCAAGCCAGCAAGGGCATAGTGGGTTGCGAGCATCATCGGTCATCGGCGCTCGCGAATGAAAATCGCCCATTGCACGACCCGCACATATGCGGATCCTTATGCGTTTGGGGGTTGGAAGCGCTCATTCCGAGGGTTTTTCGTCTGTCGGGTCACGTGGCTGCGCTTTGTCTGGGCCTATGCCAAGCCAGCAAGGGCATGGGAGGGTTGCGAGCATCATCGGTCATCGGCGCTCACGAATGAAGAGCGCCCACTGCTTTTCCTGCACATGTGCGGATCATTCCGCGTTTTTTTGCTGGAATCGTTCGCTCCGAGCGTTTTTCTTCCGCCGGGTCACATGGCTGCGCTTGTCTGGGCCTTTTACGAAGCCAGCAAGGGCGTGGGAGGGTTGCGAGCATCATCAGTCATCGGCGCTCGCGAATGAAGAGCGCCCGTTGCACTTCCTGCGCATGTTCGGATCCTTGTGCGTTTTGGGGCTGGAAGCGCTCGTTCCGAGCGTTTTTTCAAACTCCGAGCCACGTGGCTGCGCTTGTCTGGGCCTATTACCATGCGCTTCCTTAGCATTTGACGGCAAATACAGCCGTCGTCGCAGGCGCCGAACTATGGAAACTGTTGCGTTACGGTAGGCATGGTTGGCATGTCACATGGATCTGATTGTTAGGTTGTTACGTCACATACATCTACTAGTGGAGCAGTCTGTTGTGTAAAACTGGGCAGTAAGACCCAGTTAAGTCAAGCATGACAGCCCAACCTTCAAACATATGGAGGCATGTCATGCTCAAAAGATTGATACGGTAATATTGCTAACAACTTTTTTCCGTAGTGAAGTGATGCAAATTTTATTGGTTACACAGCATGCTAACGTTTTTTAGTCGTTTTGCCTTCATTTTCTACAGTTCACCAATATTACATTTATCTTGGAGGTGACCACCAGTCAGGCTTGCAGCCACGCGGTATTCCCTACATGCCCCCGTCACGTCGGAAATCGCAGGGTTGTTCCCGAGGGCCTCCATCGCTGAGGCTTTGCCTCTTCAAGCACTGCTAGTCCTCATCTCAAATGGTAGCGTTGTATACAGCTTCCGTAAGCTGAAGACCGTCCATCGCTAGAAGGCACGAGGTGATGCGTGTCGTTAGGCTTTTCCTCACATCGCGTCGTCGTGATTCCTGCGAAGTAGTAAGCATGCTGTCGAACATGCACCATTTCAAATTTCGCCTCTAGACCCGAATTGCCAGCCACGATGGCATCTGCATCTGCTATGGCGCCGGCTTGGACGTCACGTGGACCGTCGATCGTGCATCAGCACCTACGCTTCTCTTTCAACGTGCTGCTAGGCGTCATGACCACCATGCTTCTGCAGCATCTTGCGTACCGGTTCTCAGCGCCGTTCCTTCGCGAGGCTTCATCAGGCGTCGGCGACAATGCCATGGTGAAGCTTTCTGCAAGCCTTCGACCGTTATCAGTTCGTTCCTTATCAGTCTTATCCATGTCGTCCGTTCTCTTGATTCTCGTCGCATGCTGCTTATCTGGTATTCTTTAGTAAGTTAATTATTTCCATTTTCTTCAGGCAGGCATCGCACCGCAGCCACGAATCGGTAACATCGAAGGACTTGCTGCACAAATCGGCTCGAGTCCAGCGGATTTTTCCCGCGCCAATGCAATTCTAGCGGATCTTCGCATCAGGCTTGATGCATTGGCCAGACGCCTTCCCACACTGTAAGGATTTCTCAAATTCTTCCGCGAAATTCCGTAACTTTTGTTGCTCTATCTAGTCCGTCTGATATATTTCTCGAATCTGCTTTTCAGTCTGGCATATACCTTCTCTCATCACACCGCATGTTCAGATCCGCGAGCGATGCTGATTTCGAGGCCATTGGACGAGAGCCAGAGGGTCTGCATCTACCCGCTCACCCGCCTGTGGCCGCTCTGCCTCTGCCGGAGCAGACCGTGATTCGCCGGGACGAGCCTCCGATCTACCAGCACCTGCGCGAGCAGAACAGCCTGCAGACGCAAACACAAACGGTGGACGGCGCTGCTCCAAACGATGCGGTAACAGACGGCAGGGTAGTTCGTGATCCGGTGACTGACGGCGCTGAGGACGCTGAAATTGCCAACTCGGTGAAATCTGAGGAGACTCCAGATCAGGCTGGCGGTGCTGCCGGGAACCTGGATTTACTCACAACGCACTCGACGGATCAAGCATTTTCTGGTGACATTTCGAGGCAGCTTCTGAGCGATGCTTCGGGGGACATGACGGTCGAAGCATCTGGTCTGCCTGCTTCTCGGAGAGTGCCGACCTCTCCCAAGTATTTTCTCTCCGCCATGGTGTACAATCGCGTCTTCCGCGGCGACCGTCTCAATTTCTCATCTTTTGAAATCTGGCAGGTAAGCCTCCGCGCATGCTCTTCCTATAATATCTCGTACACTCCTCTTCACTTCCCTTGCAACTTCCCCCCTTCCCTCCCCCCTCTTCCTCCCCATCCCCACACCCGCTGTTGATACCGTTTATTTGAATTACCCTCCTGGATCTGCTCGCCGCCCTTACTTGCTGGCACCTTCCTTCTCTCACGACCTTCTCCCTTCGGTGTGGTTTGCTGGTCTGGTGTGGTGTGAATGGGTTGTGTTCGGTGACTTGCTGGATGATTCCCGGCGTGAAATGCATGCTTGGTGTTGTCGTCTTGCAGTGGGTGGCCTTCACTCGCCTGGCCGGCGTGGAGCACGTCTTCTGGTACGACTGCGCGCACGACGCCTCGGAACGCCAGGCGGGAGCCCTCGGGCCCTTCATCCGCGCGGGCTACCTCACCTACCTCCCGCTGCACCGCGTTCTCAGCGCGGCGTACAACGTCTTTCCCGAGCAGAACGGCGCGATACTGCACTACCTCAAGGAGTATCGCAACGCGTCCACGTGGGTGCTGTTCTGCGACGTCGACGAGTTCGTTTTCGACCCTCGGGATCTCCGCGCGGGCTTCCTCTTCCGCTTCATGCGCAACGTGTCTCTGTCGGATCCCTCAGTCACCCAGGTATGCGTCTTGCGCGCATCTGACTGCCTAAGCGTGGCCTATGTCTCCATCTCTTTCCGTTTTGCTCTCTTTGCTTGCCTGCCCCGCTCCTTCCCCCCCCAACCCCCCCTCCCCTTACCTTGTCCGATGTTTTCACCGTTTCTTTTCTTTATGCTGCGTCCTTGTATGCCTGTTCTCGTTCCTCTTCGACCCCCCCTCGTCCGATGTTTCCAACTGTTCTATACCATGCCCCCTGCCTCCCTCCAACTGTTTTGAACCCGTCTCCAGGTCCTCGCGCCAAACATTTTCTTCGTAGGCAACAGCGAAGCCCCTCGGTCCTCCCTGCTCTTCCGCCGCTTTACTCAGTGCCAGCACTTAGCGGACTGGCGGCAGCACCTGCAGCGTTCGAAGCCAATCGTGCGCGTGGCAGCGGTGGAGCAGTGGGCGGACATGCGCGTTGCGCCGCACTTCTTCCCCATGGCCGTGGGCGCAACTGAGCGCGCGGATCCCGCGCAGCTGCGCATGCACCACTACTGGGGGCCGCGGGGGACGGGGTTTGGCACAGAGACGAGGGAGTTTGCGAAAGCAGTGGAGAGGGATTCTACCATTCAAGTGAGGAGGAATACGCATTCAACTTCAGGGGATTCCTTGTTCTTTCTCTGTTACCGTCCCTTGTCCCACACCTCTCCCCAAAGCCTTATCCACTCAGCTACGTTTGGAATCTCTTACTACTTGTGGCTGCTTCACTCAGCTCAGTGCACTCCTTTCTCTCGTGTGTGGTCTGGGATGTGACGCTTGCTGATGCCTGCTTGGTGCTGGGTGCGTCCTTGGTTCTGGGTGCTTGATTGGTGCTGGGGGCTTGGTTGGTGCTGGGGGCTTGGTTGGTGTTGGGGGCTTGGTTGGTGTTGGGGGCTTGGTTGGTGTTGGGGGCTTGGTTGGTGTTGGGGGCTTGGTTGGTGCTGGGGGCTTGGTTGGTGATGCTGGGTCTGTGCTGTTGATTCTTTTTTGTTTGTTCCTGGCTGCGTGCTTGGTTCTTGCATGGTGCGTGGATGGTACTTGCATGCTGCAGCCATTGGAGCTGCCTCTCAGTCGGATGCTGGACCCAGGCCTGCCCTATCTCACCTACCTGGATGCGAAGCGAAGGATCCTGGAAGCAGCGGATAGCGCCATGCGGTTCTCCTACACCCTTGCTGACCCGTTTGAATGGCGTTGACTGGCGTTGACTCGGCCTCCCTGCCTCTGACTCCCTTTCACGGATGTGGAATTGGCTTTCCTGCTGCTGATCCGGCTTCAGTACCGCTGACGTGGCCTGAAATCTGGCTGACTTCGGCTCTTGTCCCCAAGGGTCTTAGCATCGACAAGGCTGGACGGACCTTTGACCAGCTCCGTGTTATGATTGTCACACACAGGTCAGTGCCAAGAGCGATCCACCTTACCTCGACCCCAGTCGGGTGCTCCTTGCTTTCAGGTTTCGGTTTTACCACTCATTGTTCGGTGGGTTCATTCGCCAGTGATGCTCTTATTTCCGTAAACTCCTGAGCGTGCCTGTGATTGCACACATCACCGAACTTCAACTCTACTGAGGCAAATAATTCCTTCTCGAGCCCCCTCCACTTCGCGCCCTCCTGAACGTCATTCTTTTTACGGGTCAAAGCATGCTTGACGACGTAACCCTGTGTTGCTGCTTGAAGCAGCAGCTCTAGTGTTTCAGGCACGTCGTGCTCCCCGCGCCTATTGTTTGGTATGTCGGAAATCAGTATGGTCGTCGTCAGGAGCAGCATGATGATCAACCTCATAGACCTGTGCTGATTCACAGTGATGAGTACTCACATGCACTACCAGCTGACTGCTCCAGTCATTACTCTTGTTTGCCAATGGGCCTTCTGGTCCTGTGTCTAACCCTCTGCTCGAGTCCGTTAAAACGTTTCCTTGTCTGCTGTTTGACTGCTGAGGTGGGAAAACACCTCGATCCTGGTTTTTCTTCACCTTTTGCAACTCATTGGTTTTCCCCATTGCATGGAGCCATATTGCCAGTGATGCTCTTATTTCCGTAAACTCCTGAGCACGCCTATGATTGCACACAATCACCGAACTTCAACTTTTACTGAGGCAATTAATTCTTCAAGCCTAAAGTTTCCGCCCTTTTATGGAGATCATTTATCTCGCCATGGGTCTGAGCAGCATGATGATTAAACTCATAGACCTGTGCTGATACACAATGAGGAATACTCACATGCACTACCAGCTGACTGCTCTCCTCACCAAACCTGTTCTTTTTTTTGTCCCACGAATGTGGTCGCTCCCACATTTCACTATGTAACCTCTGCTATTTTTGTTTGAGCTATCAGTCTCGCAGAGCAACTTGCCGGTGATGTAAAACATGTTCCAATTCATGAGCCTGTCTCTGATTTACCAAACATAATCACCATCTTTCGACTGAGGCAAGGTTAGAGGTGTTGAAGCTTTTTTGTCTGTTCAAATTTTTTGTCCACACTTAATTTTAACCTCTGTTTCTTAGCCTAACCCTGATCTGTGCTGTTCATCCATTCAATGTGTAATCATTGTTTGAAAATTCGGATCCCTGATTCACTTGGTGACCTTGCTCACAAGTGCATGCTCGCTGCCTTAGGGGTCTGTAGAGGAACTTGGCTCTTGAACGGCTGTGTGCGTGGCTTATCGTTTCAGGCAGCTATGGCTAATCCAGTCACAAGTTAGCTACTTGATTGTGTCCTCGCAACATCAGAAACATGCTGATTGCTCGTGTGTATCTTATGATGGTTGAGTTTTGTTTGCTCCGTTGTTTAACCGCTGTCTTCTTCGTTTTGAATTTGGCAGGTGCTAAAAAGTGGACTCGCTTCTAAAAAGGACAGTGCATCTGGTGCTAGCAACTGGTTTGGAAGTGGCACTGATGTTCATACTGGAAAGTATTATGATTTGTATCGATGAAACTGCTTTTACGGTATAAGGCAGTTTATTCTGGTTTGCACCCTTTAGGCGAGTATAGCCATAACATACATTAACACCATTTTGAGAATAAGTGACTCTGAGCAGTAACGGGCTACTTCTATGTGAGGCGTTGTAAGGAATTTTCTCGAATTCCTTATCGGGGTTGACTGCTGCGCGTACAACCCGATTTTCGGAGTTCGCACGTTCGGGCGATTTCCACGCTGCCGAAGCTCCTCGCGTCGCCTTCGGCATTTCCATCGCCAAACCTGCACCCAACCTCGCTCGCCCGAGGTTTCCTCCTAGCTAGGCTAACCTACATCAGTTCTCGCATTCATTGTATTCTCAGATTCATTCAGTCACAGTCTCGTTATTCGTTTACCTGCGTACTCTCTTTTACAACTCATAACACCTGGTATCAGAGCTACTTTCCTAGTTCACCCCGCTTTTCGAGGGTAGTTTGGTGGCATAGGGTGTGGTTGGTTTAGTGACTACACGACGGTTGGCTGCAGAGGTTGTTAACTCAACCCTGCCCGACTCCGATAGTTCGTGTTTTCACTTGCCGGGCGGCCACGGGTACCCAACTGCCCACCAGACGTAGTGCTAGAAACATGGATCAGGAGGCTGTTAACCGACTGATGGCGCAAGTGGCAGAAATGGCGAGGGGCATGGAATCGCTGCAAGCGGAAGTGACAACACTGAAGGAGGAAAACGCCGAGCTACGCCGGACGCGAGGTGAAGCGCGTCAGACGTCGCCTGTGGATGAAGGGGAGGGCAACAGTCAAGTGATGGGCAATCCTCTGGACGAGCTCACACGCGACTTCGAAGAAGAAGATAGGCAGCGAGCGGCGGCAGCGCCAGTTGCAGTTACGACGATCAAGATCAAGCCCGTCAACCCGCCCCCGTTTAATCCTACGGACAAGACGACTACAGTGAAGGGGTGGCTGTTCGGGGTTGAAGTCTTCTTCACTGCAGCCGGAGTTAATGACGATGCCACGCGCATTAATTACGCAGTCTCGCTTCTTCGAGGTGCAGCACTTGAATGGTGGCGCCGGACCTTGGAAACAGGGACGTCGACAGGTGTGACACATGCGGCAGACGGGACCTCTACAGTGGTTAATCAAGTTGCAGAACCGATCTTCGGTGTGACCAAGATACGCACATGGAAGGAGTGGGGCGCAGCCTTACGGGATCGCTTCGAGCACGTATCCGCCTCGGAGCAAGCTCGCATGAAGCTGCGTGCATGGTCGCAGATGGGATCTGTCCAAGACTACACGGCGTCATTTATGGGCTTCGCCGACCAAATCGATGACATGTCGGAAGCTGAGCGGTTGGATAAATACGTGAGCGGCCTTAAGTACGAGATACAGTTCGAAGTTCGCCGCAGCCGCCCGACATCGTTCCTCGAAGCAGTACGCGTGGCAGAGTCAACGGATGCGCTGATGCAGTACGCGAGAACGGCTTCCAGGGATGGGAGAGGTTTTCGTGGCCAGACCCATCGGGCCACGATCAACGCCGTCCATACATTCGACCGCCCTCCTAAGGGTCAGTGTTTCCGGTGTGGGAAGGTGGGTCACTGGAAGAACGAATGCAAGGAGAAAATGCCGCTGACAGAGAACGACAGGAAGGAGCAGGGAAATGGGAAGAGTCAGTAAGTAACGGGCCCTTTACTGACTATGCTCCGTCGCCCGAACACCACCATCCCCACCGAGTCGTGGTTCCGATTCATGCAATCGATCGCACTCGGCCGAATAACGGGGATAATCATGTGGATCACCCTGTGCTGGTCGCTGGCAAGGTGGGGAAACATCATTTGAAAATGTTCGTCGATGGAGGGGCCAGCCATAGCCTCTTCAACTTGGCGAGCGCAAAAAAATGCAACATGCAACTTGACAGGTGTCTGCCCGAAATCGACGCACGACTCGTGGATGGGACGCCTCTGGCGATAACAGAAGAAACACGGACGGTGCGGATCGAGTGCGGCGAAGATTTCGGCTTCAGCATGAAGTTCCTCGCGACGACGCTGGATGGCTGCGACGTGCTGCTGGGACGCGATTGGCTGCGACGACACAACCCCGTCATCGACTGGACAACGGGATCGTGCTGCGTCAGCAAGCACGAGGGGCTAATTAAGTTGCCTGCATGGACACCTGACTACATACAAGCCCCGTGCGTCAAAGCCATCACCATCGCCCACCACTTCAACAGGGGTGCGCAGCTGTTCGCCGTCTGCTTGCGCGAGTTGGCAGTCGACACCGACGGAAAGGACATCGAAAAGCTGTGTGCAGCTGTTCCTCCGGATTTAGCGGAGCTAATTCGACGGTACCCCGACATTTTCCCGGACGATTTGCCACCTGGGCTGCCACCCGAAAGACCCGAAGACCATAAAATCCAGCTGGAACCTGGCGCGCAACCTACTGTTCGGACACAGTGGCGGTTGACCCAGCCGGAACTCGAGGAACTACGCCGACAAATTGTTGCACTGTTGGAGAAAGGCTTCATTCGGCCGAGCACCTCCCCGTTCGCGGCACCGATTCTGTTCACTCCAAAGAAGGACGGCGGGCTTCGCATGTGCATCGATTATCGCGCGTTGAACCGGGTGACCATCAAATCTCGCTACCCAATCCCACGCACCGACGACCTTCTCGATCAACTTCGCGGCGCTCGCTACTTCTCGAAAATCGACTTACGTGGCGGTTACCACCAGATTCGGGTCTTCGCCGACGACTGTCACAAGACCGCGTTTCGTACACGCTACGGGAGTTACGAATTTACAGTGATGCCTTTCGGCCTCACGAACGCGCCTTCGACATTCCAACTGACCATGAACAGGGTTTTTCGCGATCTTCTAGACCGATGTGTCATCGTCTATTTGGACGATATCCTGATTTTTAGCAAGACACGGGAGCAACACCTCCGCGACCTGGACGCAGTTTTTCAGAGGCTGCAAGAGAACCGGCTCATCACCAAGGGCTCTAAGTGCGAGTTTTTTAAGCAGGAGTTGGAGTTTTTAGGGCACGTTATCTCCCGCGACGGCATCAAAATCGACCCGGCGAAGATTAAAACCATACAGGAGTGGAAGGCCCCGACTAATGTCACGGAGCTCCAGAGTTTTTTGGGGTTCGTGAATTACGTCCGGCGGTTTATCCCGAATATGGCGGGGATAACCGGCCCGCTGACCGACCTGCTGCACAAGGACAAGAATTTCGTGTGGGGGGAGGAAGCAGAGGTGGCTTTCCAGGAGCTCAAGAATTTTCTCGTTTCCCCTCCTGTGCTGCGCATCGCCGACCCATCGAAGCCGTTCGAAGTCGTAACCGACGCCTCTGATTTCGCCATCGGAGCAGTGCTTCTCCAGGATTTCGGGAACGGGCTGCAGCCGATCGCCTACGAATCACGCAAGCTGCAAGCTGCCGAACGCAACTACCCGATCCACGACAAGGAGATGCTCGCCATAATCCACGCGTTTAAACTGTGGCGATGCTACCTGGTGGGCGCCGACGTCACTGTGCGCACGGACCACAAGTCCCTACAGTACCTGCGAGCTCAACCGAACCTCAACCCGCGACAAATTCGGTGGCTGGATTACATGGAGAGCCACTTCACCTACCGCGTCAGGTACAAGAAAGGGGCGAATAACATCGCCGACGCCCTGACCAGACCGACCGTACAATCCGCTGCTGTACTGATCACCCATTCGAACCCGCTACTTACAGGACTATTCACCCACGGCTACACTACGGACCCGTTCTTCACGACAGGAAATCATCAGCAGGCCACGACGCAGAAGGGGGATTATTACCTAAAAGCCGGCACCGACAGGATTTGGGTCCCCGCTTACCGGCTGCTACGTGAACTCCTCATCCAGGAGGTCCACGATTCGAACTACTCCGGACACTTCGGGGTTGATAAAACCCAGAAATTACTGCACCGTCAATATTACTGGCCCGATTCCTCTAACGACGTGCAGCGTTACGTGTCCTCATGCAGGGTGTGCCAAGCCATGAAATCGACACGACAGCGACCAGCTGGGCTGCTGCAACCCCTCGAGCCACCCGAACGACCGTGGCAACAGGTGACGATGGATTTCGTCACGGGGATGCCAGCTGGGCCGTCCGGCAACGACGCTGTCCTCGTCGTCGTCGATCGCTTCACGAAAATGGCGCACTTCGCACCATGCCGAACGACGATCACAGCCGAAGAAACTGCGCGCCTCTTCATCTCAACGGTCGTGCGACTACACGGCATCCCTTCGGCGATCATCACCGACCGGGACCCGAAGTTTACATCCAAGTTTTGGAAGGAAACATGGGCGCAGTACGGCACGAAGCTACAGTTCTCATCGGCCTACCACCCACAGACGGACGGACAAACCGAGCGAACCAACCAGACGATGGAGCAGCTGATACGGACAAACTGCCCCGACCCCGCACGATGGGAAGATTCCCTCGCCATGTTGGAGTTTGCCTTCAACAACGCACCATCGAGCACGACTAATCACTCCCCGTTCTTCTTGAATTACGGGATGGATCCGACGGTGCCCACGGCAACTTCGCTCGACAACCCGGTCCCACGAGCACTAAAAAGCTCCTCGCGTCGCCTTCGGCATTTCCATCGCCAAACCTGCACCCAACCTCGCTCGCCCGAGGTTTCCTCCTAGCTAGGCTAACCTACATCAGTTCTCGCATTCATTGTATTCTCAGATTCATTCAGTCACAGTCTCGTTATTCGTTTACCTGCGCACTCTCTTTTACAACTCATAACAGTCGTGCTTAAGGCTAATCATAGGAGTAAGTTAGAGATTTATGGTTCTGCTTTATAGAAATTGTTAAAGCCCGCGGCCCAAATTGCGGGCCGCGCGGGTCAAGCTTTTAAAACTTGAAGAACTTGTGTTTGCAAGCTTTGAAAAAAAACGAGCCTGCAATTTGGGACTTTCGGAACTCAACCAACCCCCCAGGGCGAAATACGAGGGGGGGCTAGGTTTGACGAAAAAATCGAAATAAACGAAATCCGTTTTTTTTCGCAAATACCAAGACCACAAAACCCCATCGCGTCAACCTTTTAAAGGTTGTGCAATTTGGGCTGCCGGCTTTAACTATCTACGGCGTCGGCTGACAAGGTGGGAAATGCTGAAGCATTTGCTAGAATGACATGTGATCGGGGACGTCCAATAAAGCCATTTGCAATTCCCCGTGGTTGCTCATGTGACGTCGAAACCCGAAACTGGGCTGCCGTGGAGCAAACATTGCTGATATGGCGCGAACTGAATGAATTACTGACCTTATCCATTTCCAAGAGCCAAGCTTTTCCAGCAAAAAGGGAAGTTTTGATCACGTGGAACTCCTGCTAAGGTTCCGTGCGACGCGCTGTCCCCAAGATCTTTTAGCTGATCTGTGCTGGGCATTGGCCAGCGCGACAAAAAGCTGCCTTATCAGTGTGCGAACTGTCGATCTGTAATGAGGAAACGGTCACGATGTCACGTCCTTTCCAAAACTTGAATCTCGTCTCCTCTTCTTCTGGCCGATGTGGAATAGCAACCAATCAATAGAGCGCAGTGAACTTTCCGATGTGGCTCATTTGGAATGGCTGCTAAACAACGCATCAGCAGCCGATGGGTCAACCAGAAAAAGTGCATTCCTCGCCGCGCGTTCTGTTGCACGAGCGAGCTGCCACAGATTCCTCAGCTATTCTGATCATCTCGAGTGACAGCTTGTGTAGGGGGAGGGAGGGAACTCCAAGGCAAATACTTGGGAATATCCATTCGACTATAAATCACGGCGTCTTCACAGCAGTGATCAGCAGCTGTTATTTTACGTTCAATATCTCCACACACGCTTCTCAGAATCTCCCGACTCTTCGGCTCACCTGCCTGCTTTTCTTCGTCATCGTCATTTAGTGAACATGGCTTCCACCATTAATGAGCTGAAGAACATCGAGATCACCACTGGCCAAATCATCGCTGAATACATCTGGTCAGTTCTGATTCTCGCTTTGCATCACTTTCAACCACGTCTTCAGTCTTCGATCCAGTTTTGGTTTCGAAACATAACATGATCCGAGCTTGTTATGTGTGTGCAGGATCGGTGGCTCAGGCATTGACATCAGGAGCAAGGCCAGGGTAAGTTTCATGATAATCTGTCAAACTGCTTTCTGCTACTCTCACTGCATTAACTGCCAACGAACTCAAGCTGAATCTGTTCAATGATTGTTTGCTATTTGTCTTGCGTGAACAGACTCTCAAGGGTCCCATTGGACCAAATGACGTGGCGAAGCTGCCTAAGTGGAACTTCGATGGCTCCAGCACTGGCCAGGCACCCGGCGACGACAGCGAGGTCATTCTCTAGTAAGTTCCGATTTCTTGCGTTTCCGTCAAAGTCCGAAATAGCTCGATCAAGCTGTCAAAAATGCGACAGAATCTCCGCCATTGTGGATTTCAGCCTTTTCAGTATTCGAATCAGCCATTCTCTTCGTGGACTGCTTGTATCTCTGCTGACCCTCTTTCTCCGTCTCGCATTGGCTTGCAGCCCGCAGGCAATCTTCAGGGACCCGTTCCGAGGAGGAGACAACATTCTCGTCATGTGCGATTGCTACACGCCGCAGGGCCAGCCCATTCCCACCAACAAGCGCGCCGTCGCTGCCGAAATTTTCGAGAAAGTGAAGGAGCACGAGGCCTGGTGAGTCGGCGCATGAGCAGCGCTCGTCAATCTCTGCAACAACCGTCAGTCGTTTGCCTCAGCAGTGCGACGCTATTATTACCAGGAACTGGACTGCACGCACAATCACTATGCTCATTGCTCCATCTGATGCTTTGCCTCTGCCTCCGTTTCATCAGGTTCGGACTGGAGCAGGAGTACACTTTGATGCAGAAGGATGCCAACTGGCCGCTCGGGTGGCCCAAGGGCGGGTACCCCGCTCCGCAGGGCCCGTACTACTGCGGCACGGGCGCGGACAAGGCGTGGGGGCGCGACATCGTTGACGCGCACTACAAGGCGTGCCTGTACGCGGGGGTTAAGATCAGCGGCATCAACGCGGAGGTCATGCCCGGCCAGTGGGAGTTTCAAGTCGGTCCGTGCACGGGCATTGAGGCGGGCGATCACCTCTGGATGGGACGGTACCTGCTCGAGGTACGCAGTGAGATCGTGTTCCAAGTACTTACGTTCTATGGTTCTACTTTACTACCTGGTTCTTGCCTCGACCACGCGTTGTCTAACGAGCCGCATTGTGTGCTATGCTGCTCTTGCAGAGAGTGACGGAGATGGCTGATGTTGTCCTGACGCTCGATCCCAAGCCCATTCAGGTAAGCGCTTGGTTCTGTGTTTCCTTGCGTCACTTTCCTGCCATCATTCGCCCAAGATACTTTATTGATTCTCTCATGGGCCAACCGTTGTGGAGTCTTGACACCTCACTGACTTTATACGCGCGCTTCTATTTGCTTGGGCGTGCACAGGGCGACTGGAACGGGGCAGGGTGCCACACGAACTACAGCACCAAGGCGATGCGCGAGGAGGGCGGGTACGACGTGATCCTGAATGCCATTGAGAAGCTGGGCCTGCGACACAAGGACCACATCGCCGCCTATGGCGAGGGCAACGAGCGGCGCCTCACTGGCAAGCACGAGACTGCCGACGTCAACACCTTCTCATGGGTACGGCGTGTGATGGTAACCTGTGCATGAGAATGGCATGAGCATGAGCGGCCAGCATAGTGATGTGAACTCCATTGCATTTGGGAGGTGTGACTCACCAAGCAAGAACTTGTACCGAGCAACAAGGCACCTGAATGGCACCCACGTACTTTTGTACAACGGGCTCTGCAGCAGCTCTAGGCTCATTCCTCTTGCTCGTACTGGTTTCGTCCCATCATCCCTTTGTTCGACAGGGTGTGGCGAACCGTGGATGCTCAGTGCGAGTGGGGCGGGACACGGAGGCCCAGAAGAAGGGGTACTTTGAGGACCGCCGGCCGGCCAGCAACATGGACCCCTACGTGGTCACCTCTAAGATCGCCGATACTACCATCCTCTGGGACCCCAAGGGTGAGTCTGGCTTGCCCTGCTTTGATAACCCCCTTGCTGAGTGACCATGTTGCTTCACTCTTGTGTCTTGCCTGCATCAGGCTTGCTGTTTCCACCCTTCGTGTGCCAATCCTTTCCCACCGTTCCCTTTCCCTGTTTTACTTCCTCTTCTGTGCAGCTTAAAGCACGGTCAAGATTGTCCCATGGAAGCTGCACTTCCAGAGGGGGTTAGCTAAGGCTTGCTGCCTGACTAGGATGTATCTGTCTCAGTACCGCATGGTTCCACACTCGCAGTGAATAACTAGTGTTTTCTTGTGTCTAGGTTGTGATACAATGTGTCTAGTCATGTTTTCCTGCTGAAGCAGGGTGATATAGTGGAATTTGATTGTGATACATTCATGCCTAGGAAGTAGGGAAGGCTGTAGCATTGCACTCTGCCTGTTTATTGCTCCCAACTTCAAACACGTGTTATACCGGTAACAGATATTGCTGACTTTGAGAAGGACAAAGAATGATATTTAGCCATCTTGGACCATAACATACCTGTTAGTGGTATGGTCATCAATAAAGGTGTGCAGTCAATAGCAAAGTTTGTATATCGACACACATAATACCGTAAGTGGATTATGTGCTCGAGGAGGCAACGACGGCTAAAATCGAGTTTTCCCTCCGCACGGTTGACGTGACGGTCAACTCATATTTCAAATCTTGGTCTGACACTTTCACGAGATGCGGCCAATAGCGTTGCTTCTTGTCAACAAACCTGACCTCACCATCACCACCCCATCCAACGCCGTAGATGTCAGGAGCAGATCCCCCGCGAAAACATGGTAACACGTTTGCACAGCGGAGTAACGTAACTGTCGAAACTCCGACGATTCCTAGTTCTCTCGCCAGCCATCAGACACTTTTCGCAGCTCCCCGCCGTTCAGCGCCTCACCTCCGCAGACTTTCCGAGGCTTCCCGCCTCGTCAGCGCAAATCTCCCGCAACCAGAGTCTGCTGCAGCAGCGGCGTCTCCCGCCTTGGGGTTGCACTGGACTGGGGACTTTCTTGGCTGCATGGCGACTCGGCTCCTCGCTTCCCTTTCCTCACGTCCTTCCCTTCAGCTCTCTACCCCCATCCCCTCCCCCTCACCTCCGGTGACTAGGGCATCACATTCAGTTAACCTTGATAGACCGAATCTTTCATGCGTGGTACCGCTTAGGAACGTGAGAAAACAAACTCAACCGAATTGCCGAACTTGGATCAGGCTCACCATGGACGAGTACACCTCTGCTTGGGCTTTCCTTCAGCCCTGTGAGTGAATCTGCTGCACGGCGACTCACCTTGCATTCCCTTACATTCCACAATCCCTCTTGCTTAGTCCTGCTCCGCGAGTTCTTTCAGGCGCTTGCTTGCTAACTCGATCCGTCCGTTCATGGCCGCTTCTTCAGTGATGACACGTGCGTCAAGAATAGCAATCGCTTGAAAATATGCTTAAGCTTCAAATCAGAACGCTCCACTCTCTTTAACTAGACGACCGTCAGATCGTTTTCTGGACGCGACCGGCTGCTAGAATCATCGTTCACCGACGATAAAGTCGTTACTTTCACCATTAAGCTTAGGAGTCATCGTGAGACCCGTCAACTCCCTTTTCGATCATTATTATTAGACGTCAGGCTCTCGCCGCGCATCAGCTGTTTCGTGAGATATTATTTCGTGTCACGCTAGCAATCTGAAGCTTCCTTCGACGATGACGTTTCTCGCGGTCATGCTTCGTCCTACGACGCCGTTCGCGTGGTTAGGGTTCGTCGTAGGACGATACTATTCAGCATTTTTCGTAAGGAAGGAGGAGTTGCATTTGGCTTTCATTATTCGGAGAGGGAATCTCGCAGAGCCTGCAGCATGCACCAATCGATTTCTCGCAGCATGCATCCACGACGTCGTTGCGATGCCGTCCGTCCGACGCCGATGTTGACGTTCGACAACTACTAACGTCCGACACCTACTACCATAGACCGTGGTTCCCGCCGATGTTGACGTTCGACACCGCTTCCAACAACCACTATCGTCCGACGCCTATTATAGCAGACCGTGGTTCCCGCCGATGTTGACGTTCGATACCGTCGGCGTCGGATTATGCCGTCCGTCCAACAACTACTAACGACCGACGCCTACACTGACGAACGACGTAGACACTTGCGACGTTAACGAAGATGACCACGCGGAGACGCCTGACGGTGACGAATGATGTTACTACGTGAAGATTTTCGTGGAGATCATGCATGGATGATGGAAGAGATCTCGTCGGCGAGAGAGCTATCGACATTATTACGGACGCTATTCGTGACGCGGATTATCTGACTCAGCTTTGCGAAATTATTGACGGAGAAGCTTTTTTTCGTCGCCTCCACTACTGTTCGTCGATCCGCCGGAAGAGCTCGCGCGGCCGTCGATGGCAGTACGACGGAGGATTCGCTCATCCACACGTCGACCCTCACGACGGCGACAGTAAACAGCTCGCGAAGGAGCTTCGTCCTGGTGCAACGACCGTTCGACGACCGTGCGACGCTCGCGACGTCCCTGCGAAAATGCGGATCCTGTGAACTCGTCGATGCGAGAGCTATCGAAGTGGCCGTTTTCATGGACGCGAATACGTCGACGTTCGCGCCGCTACTACTACGGATGATCGTCGGTGAGTTTTCGTCCAACTTGATATGCGCGCTCTCAGGCAACGCGATATCTTCCAAGTTAAACTCTTCAGTCGCTATTTTTCTGCTCTGTTGGCGTTCGCGTTTCGCTTGCGTTCAATTTTGGCGTATATCTCGTTTCTATGATGGCGTCCGTATCTCATTCGCTCGTTGCGATTTGAACTGTCTCTGTCCGTGCAGGAGCGGGAGCTACTTTCATGATCTGCGTTGAAGCCTATCTCCCGCGAAGAGCAGCGTTGAAGCCTATCTCCCGCCAAGAGCTGGAGCGGTGCTGCCGTGAAGTGGAGCTGGAGCGGGAGCTAGTTTACTGGTTTGCGTTGGAGCTAATGGTTCGTTGGCTAATCTCTCGCCAACAGCTAGAGCGAATTGGAGGCGGTGCTGCTGTGTTGGAGCGGTGCTGCTGTGTTGGGGAAGCGGCGAGTGGAAAAGCAGCAACTGGAGAAGCAGCGACTTGAGAAGGAGTGACCTGAGAAGAAAGTAAGTAGCTGAAGCTCTACCATTCTTCTCCTCGCCCTCCCATCTTCCTCCTCATTCGCGCAAGTCATTTGTTTTCTTTGTCGTTTTTCCACTGTCCTTTTTCCTCCTTGCATTCGGTCTTCTTCACTCTGTCAATCTGCTCTATTGACTTACTGATAAACCTTCCCTGTGCGATTGTGGCTCATTGTGCAGGGCGTTAATCTATGGCAGTCCATGGCGCTATGGCAGTCCATGGCGCTATGGCAGTCCATGGCGCTATGGCAGTCCATGGCGCTATGGCAGTCCATGGCGCTATGGCAGTCCATGGCGCTATGGCAGTCCATGACGCTTTGGCAGTCCTCGCCCACCCTCCCAGCAGCAGCAGCAGCAGCAGCAGCAGCAGCAGCAGCAGCAGCAGCAGCAGCAGCAGCAGCAGCAGCAGCAGCAGCAGCTGCAGCTGGCGCTGGTCCATGGCGTCATGGCGTTGGTCCATGGCGTCATGGCGCTGGTCCATGGCGTCATGGCGTTGGTCCATGGCGTCATGGCGCTGGTCCATGGCGTCATGGCGTTGGTCCATGGCGTCATGGCGCTGGTCCATGGCGTCATGGCGTTGGTCCATGGCGTCATGGCGTTGGTCCATGGCGTCATGGCGTTGGTCCATGGCGTCATGGCGTTGGTCCATGGCGTCATGGCGTTGGTCCATGGCGTCATGGCGTTGGTCCATGGCGTCATGGCGTTGGTCCATGGCGTCATGGCGTTGGTCCATGGCGTCATGGCGTTGGTCCATGGCGTCATGGCGTTGGTCCATGGCGTCATGGCGTTGGTCCATGGCGTCATGGCGCTGGTCCATCAGCAGCAGCGACTGGAGCAGTAGTGACTGGAGTATCAGCAGCAACAGGAGTGGCAGCGACTGGAGCAGCAAGTAAGTTGAGTCATGACAGCGACAGGACATCCCCGTTCCTTCCTCCTGATGCGCATCACTTCGTTTTTTAAGGGTGCCTTTCCTGTTGTCTTGGCCGTTTTGCGTGGCATGTTGTTTCTCTTGATCATTTCGCAGCTGTGCCTGTACGCTCTACCCAGCTGGCCTTCTCTATAGTAGCGGTTGCTACTCTCTGTGCCTTGTGCAGGGGTGACAAGGGGTGGCTGGGGCAGCTGAGGCCCCGGATGCCGAGGTGGGGTAGTGCTGCTGTGTTGGAGGCAACTGGTGCAGGAGCAACTGTAGAAACCTCAACTGCAGAAACAAGTATGTAACAGAACACGTCCTGTCTTTGTCTTTATGGCTTGCATTCGTTATTCTTCTCTCTGTCAATTCACGCTGTACTCATAAACTCTACTTGTGGGATTGCGATTTTCTGGTCACTGTGCAGGGAACGACCAGGTGGAATTTTCTGGTCACTGTGCAAGCTGTAAACACATGGGTGGGAAGATGGAGCAGCAGCGACAGGAGCAGCACCTGCAGCTGCAGCAGCGACCAGACAAACAAGTAAGCAACCGGAGTCGTGACGACAAAACACCAACGTTTTTACTTCATTGTGTTCGCTGTCAATTTACTTAGTCGACTTGTAGACTCTACTCTGATTGACGTTCCTCGTGGGATTGCAACTTGCCTTCTCTGCATTCGTTATCGTTCCCTCTGTCAATTCTCTCTGCCAACTTGTAACCTCTACGCTACAACTAACCATCTCCATGGAATTGCAACTCTCTGTTCGCTGCGGCTGGGCAGATGGAGCAGCATGGGCAGAGGTAGCAGCGAGAGCAAGAGGAGTGAGGCAGTGACAGCAGCAGTGGCAGCAGCAGCGGCAAATGCAACAGCTTCAGTCGCAGCAGCGATGGCAAAGGCAGCAGCGCCAGTGGCAGCGGCAGCGGCGTCTTGCAAGCTGAAAGCTCCTGCTGAATCCTCCCATCTCCTCCACGCTTTCCTGGCGCCGCTGCTGGTTTTGGGAGGAGTGAAAGCCGTTCAACGCAGTCAGCTGCAGCGGGGGAGCAGAGGAGACAGCTGGACTGGCATGAGCAGAGGAGACAGCTGGACAGGCATGAGCAGAGGAGACAGCTGGACAGGCATGAGCAGAGGAGACAGCTGGACTGGCATGAGAAGAGGAGACAGCTGGACTGGCATGAGAAGAAGAAAAGCGGTGGCAGCAGCGGTGGGAGCAGGAGAGAGGTCCGCAATCCTGTGAGCTGCAGCGGTGGAGCAGGGGAGCTGAGGAGACGGCTGGAAGGGATCCCAAGAGGAAAGAAATCGGACGGCTGGCTGGACTGCCCTGAGCTGCAGCAGGGAAGGCACGGAGGGGACACGAAATCGGCACCAGCAGTCTGCGAGCTGTTACTGCCTCCTGCGTGCTGCTGCTGGTGCTGTGATGTGGAGTGATGGGACGACAACAAACAGCTCTGATGCTGTGTTGGCCTGCAGTGATACCAGTGGTGGCAGCGGCAGTGGGACCAGGAGAGAGGCCCGCAGTGACATTACCCGGTGGCAGTAGCAGTGGCGACAGAAGGGGATGCAAGTAGTGACACCTGCGGTGGCAGCGGGAGTGGGGAGCAGGAGAGAGTTTTGCAATGACACTGCAGCTGGCAGCAGCATTGGCTGGTGGCAGCAGTGGCTGGCAGCAGCAGTGGCTGGCGGCAGCAGAGGCTGGCGGCAGAAGGGGATGCAGAGTGACATCAGCGGTGGCAGTGACAGTACAGCTGGCAGCAGCAGTGGCTAACAGCAGAAGGGAAGACCAGCAGTGACATCAGCGGTGGCAGCAGTGGTTGGAGAAGGAGAGAGGTCCGCAATGACACTACAGCTGACAGCAGCAGTGGCTGGCAGCAGAAGAGAACTAGCAGTGACACCAGCGGTGGCAGCAGCGGTGGGAGGAGGAGAGAGGTCCGCAATGTCACTACAGCTGGCAGCAGCAGTGGCTGGCAGCAGAAGAGAAGACCAGCAGTGACACCAGCGGTGGCAGCAGCGGTGGGAGGAGGAGAGGGTCCGCAATGTCACTGCAGCTGGCAGCAGCAGTGGCTGGCAGCAGAAGAATCGACCAGCAGTGACACCAGCGGTGGCAGCAGCGGTGGGAGAAGGAGAGAGGTCCGCAATGACACTACAGCTGACAGCAGCAGTGGCTGGCAGCAGAAGAGAAGACCAGCAGTGACACCAGCGGTGGCAGCAGCGGTGGGAGAAGGAGAGAGGTCCGCAATGACACTACAGCTGACAGCAGCAGTGGCTGGCAGCAGAAGAAAATACCAGCCGTGGCAGCAGTGGTGGGAGCAGAAGAGAGGCCCGCAGTGACACCAGGGTTTACAGCAGCAGCAGCGGTGGCAGCAGCAGCAGCAGCAGCAGGGGAGCAGCAGTAGCAACAGCAGCAGCAGCGTAGGGAAACGGCTGCGACCTGCTGGGAGGAGCATAGAGAGGACGTGAGGAGAGCGGGAGTGAGAGGAGAGTGAGGGGAGAGCGAGGGTGAGAGTGAGAATGAGGGTCAGAGTGAGAGTGAGAGTCAGAGTGAGTGTGACGGGTGAGGACCTTGTATGCTGGTTTGAGGCGCCTCAAATCCAGTTTTGTCGTGTCCTGCAGTGCACTGCAGTGTTCCGTTCCTCCTCTCTTCTCTGAGTGAGTTTTGAGAGACATCTCAAAACTCGCTCCCTTCTCTTGTGAGTTTCGAAACTCACTCACTCTCTCTCTCTCTTCCTCCTCACTGCAGCTTAGCTGAAGTGAGCAAAACCAGGGTTTTGGGAGATGTCTCAAAACTCTTTTGCATGTTCCTCACTGCAAGCGTTGCAGTGAGCAAAATTGCACAGCTGGTCCTCAAGCAAGACTGGGCAGAAGACCGGGGCAGCAAGGATGGGCAGCAGTGGAGCTTCAAGTGAGGCGCTTTGACCCCCTGGGGGGCAAAGGATCAACACGAGGAGGAGCAGCAGGAGGAGGAGCAGCAACCTCAAGTGAGGCGCTTTGCCCCCTGGGGGGCAAAGGATCAACACACGAGGAGCAGCACCTTCAAGTGAGGCGCTTTGCCCCCTGGGGGTCAAAGGATCAACACACGAGGAGCAGCACCTTCAAGTGAAGCGCTTTGCCCCCTGGGGGGCAAAGGATCAACACACGAGGAGCAGCACCTTCAAGTGAGGCGCTTTGCCCCCTGGGGGGCAAAGGATCAACACACGAGGAGCAGCACCTTCAAGTGAAGCGCTTTGCCCCCTGGGGGGCAAAGGATCAACACACGAGGAGCAGCACCTTCAAGTGAGGCGCTTTGCCCCCTGGGGGGCAAAGGATCAACACACGAGGAGCAGCACCTTCAAGTGAGGCGCTTTGCCCCCTGGGGGGCAAAGGATCAACACACGAGGAGCAGCACCTTCAAGTGAGGCGCTTTGCCCCCTGGGGGGCAAAGGATCAACACACGAGGAGCAGCACCTTCAAGTGAGGAGCTTTGCCCCCTGGGGGGCAAAGGATCAACACACGAGGAGCAGCACCTTCAAGTGAGGCGCTTTGCCCCCTGGGGGGCAAAGGATCGACACACGAGGAGCAGCACCTTCAAGTGAGGCGCTTTGCCCCCTGGGGGGCAAAGGACCAACACACGAGGAGCAGCACCTTCAAGTGAGGCGCTTTGCCCCCTGGGGGGCAAAGGATCAACACACGAGGAGCAGCGGGAGGTGGAGAGGCGCCTTCAAAACATAATTTCTGTGCCGCCCCTCTTCTAGGTACCGCAAGCATCAAGGGGCAACAGCAAGGCGGGAGCAACACGGGGACGCAACAGCAAAGGATTAAATTTGTGCCGCCCCTCTTCTAGGTACAGCAAGAACAAGGGAGGCAACACCAGGGCGGGAGCAACACGGGGATGCAACAGCAAAGGATTAAATTTGTGCCGCCCCTCTTCTAGGTACAGCAAGAATGGGGGAGGCAACACGGGGACGCAGCAGCTAGGACCTGTTGTAAGCTGCAATCTTCTTTGCTTTCTTGTGTCGTCGCATGCCTAATGTTCTCATGTGTGTGTCTTCTTGTCTTAGCCTTCACGAAGACATCAACAACGCTCCAGAACCCTCGGTGAGCTATCTTCCATCTCTGCTTTCTGTTTTCCACATGTACTAATGCTGTTGTTGCTTCCGTTTCAGACAGCCGCGAGACTTCACGACGCCTCCAGCCCCCTCGGTAAGTGCTCTCCAAGTTTCTGTTTTCTGTTTTCCACATGTACTAATGTCGTTGTTGCTTCCGTTTCAGACAGCCGCGAGACTTCACGACGCCTCCAGCCCCCTCGGTAAGTGCTCTCCAAGTTTCTGTTTTCTGTTTTCCACATGTACTAATGTCGTTGTTGCTTCCGTTTCAGACAGCCGCGAGACTTCACGACGTCTCCAGCCCCCTCGGTAAGTGCTCTCCAAGTTTCTGTTTTCTGTTTTCCACATGTACTAATGTCGTTGTTGCTTCCGTTTCAGACAGCCGCGAGACTTCACGACGTCTCCAGCCCCCTCGGTAAGTGCTCTCCAAGTTTCTGTTTTCTGTTTTCCACATGTACTAATGTCGTTGTTGCTTCCGTTTCAGACAGCCGCGAGACTTCACGACGCCTCCAGCCCCCTCGGTAAGTGCTCTCCAAGTTTCTGCTTTCTGTTTTCCACATGTACTAATGTCGTTGTTGCTTCCGTTTCAGACAGCCGCGGGACTTCACGACGCCTCCAGCCCCCTCGGTAAGTGCTCTCCAAGTTTCTGCTTTCTGTTTTCCACATGTACTAATGTCGATGTTGCTTCCGTTTCAGACAGCCGCGAGACTTCACGACGCCTCCAGCCCCCTCGGTAAGTGCTCTCCAAGTTTCTGCTTTCTGTTTTCCACTCGTACTAATGTCGTTGTTGCTTCCGTTTCAGACAGCCGCGGGACTTCACGACGCCTCCAGCCCCCTCGGTAAGTGCTCTCTAAGTTTCTGCTTTTTGTTTTCCACATGTACTAATGTCGTTGTTGCTTCCGTTTCAGATGGCCGCGAGACTTCACGACGCCTCCAGCCCCCTCGGTAAGTGCTCTCCAAGTTTCTGCTTTCTGTTTTCCACATGTACTAATGTTGTTGTTGCTTCCGTTTCAGACAGCCGCGAGACTTCACGACGCCTCCAGCCCCCTCGGTAAGTGCTCTCCAAGTTTCTGCTTTCTGTTTTCCACATGTACTAATGTCGTTGTTGCTTCCGTTTCAGACAGCCGCGAGACTTCACGACGCCTCCAGCCCCCTCGGTAAGTGCTCTCCAAGTTTCTGCTTTCTGTTTTCCACATGTACTAATGTCGTTGTTGCTTCCGTTTCAGACAGCCGCGAGACTTCACGACGCCTCCAGCCCTCTCCAGAGGAGGCGTGGATGAGAGGAGGCGAGGAGGAGAGGAGGAGAGGAGGAGAGGAGGAGCACGTGGAGGAGAGTAGGTGTGGAGGAGAGGAGCAGAGGAGGTAAGGAGCAGCGGAGCGTGGTGCTGAATGGAAACTACCTCTGCAAATGGTGAGCCCCTCTGTTTCTTTTGTTGTTCTGCACTTTTGTTGCAATTCTCTTGGGTAACGTTGCATTGGTTGTTTGAATGCCACTGTGAGAATTGCCGGTCATCTTCTTTCCTGCCTTCGATATCTTGGTCCTTCCTTCCCTTCCTTCCCATTCCGCAGGAGATGCATCGGAGGAGATGGAGGCGAAGAGGGGAGGAGGAGAGGAGGCGAGGAGCAGCGGAGGAGAGAAGGCGAGGAGGAGAGGAGGAGAGGAGGAGAGGAGGAGAGGAGGAGAGGAGGAGAGGAGGAGGAGGAGGAGGAGGAGGAGGAGGAGGCCAGCAGTGGGACCAGCGGTGGCAGCAGCAGTGGCAGCAGCAGTGGCAGCGGAGGCGGAGGAGGGTTCCTTGCCATTGCCACTGCCAGTGGCATGGAGGGGAGAAGGCACACAGGCACTTCTGTGAGCTGTTACTGCCTCCAGGGTGCTGCTGCTTGCGCTGTGAAGTGATGGGACGGAAGCTGCAACTTCCCTCGCTCCTACCTCCCTCCCGCGTGCTGCTGCTGGTGCTGTGAAGTGATGGGACGGCGAGCAGAAGAGAAGGCCAGCAGTGGCACCAGTGGCAGCAGAAGGGGAGGCGAAGCAGCAGAGAAGAGGAAAGAGATGCAGCATTGAAGAGACATGGAGCAGAGGGCACGGAGGAGAGAAGGCATGGAGGGAAGAAGGCCAACGGAGCAGCTGCTACCTTCCTCGCTCCTACCTCCCTCCCGCGTGCTGCTGCTGGTGCTGTGAAGTGATGGGACGGCAGCTGCTACCTTCCTCGCTCCTACCTCCCTCCCGCGTGCTGCTGCAGAGGAGATGCATCAGAGGAGGAACAGAGGAGATGCATTGGAGGAGGAGTAGCAGAGGAGATGCATCAGTTGAGGAGGAGCAGAGGAGATGCATCAGAGGAGGAGGAGCAGAGGAGATGCATCATCAGAGGAGCAGCAGAGGAGACGAGGGGCAAAGGAGCGATGGAGCGAAGAAGCACAATGGTGGAGTAAATATGCTCCTCTGTCTTTCTTGCTTTATCTGTTGTGTTCGTTCAGACGCATGCTTGCTGCCTCATTCGTTTTGCACTTTCTGGAAGTCATTTGTAGAGACTAGGTCTTTTCTTGGGATGAGGTGCAAGCAGTGCCGTGTGCTCATCGGCCCTGATCCTGTCTCTTCCCGTTTCTCAGGAGATGCTGTTGCAGAGGAGACGGCGCAGCAGAGGAGACGGCGCAGCAGAGGAGAGGAAGGAGATGGAGAAGAGGAAGGAGACGGAGCATTGGAGAGACATGGAGCAGAGGGCACGGAGGAGAGAAGGCACGGAAGGGAGAAGGCCAAAGGATCAGGGGAGCAGAGAACCGCACAGCTGCGATTTCCCCTCAACGCTGCTGGAGGAGAGAAGGCACAGAGGGGAGAAGGCACACAGGCACGGCACGGCTTTTACTGCCTCCCGCTTGCTGCTGCTGCTGTGAAGTGATGGCACCTGCAGGGAGGGGAGCAGAGGGGACGGTTGGCAGCAGAGTGAGGAGGGATCGAAGTGAGGCAGAGACTGAACAAACAAGTGAGTGACAAACATCCCCGTTGTCTCCTCCTTGCATTTGTCAAGTCACTCCATCCATCATTAGATCTGTCAATTTCTTCTGTCAGTTTACTCTGTCAGTTAACTCTGTCAGTTTACTCTGTCAATTTACTCTGTCAATTTACTCTGTCAGTTTACTCTGTTAACCTCTTCTCTGATAAACCTTTCCTGTGCAATCGCAACTCTCTGGTCGCTGTGCACGGAATGTTAAGGCGTGGGTGGGAAGACGGAGCAGCAGCTGTGGGAGCATGAGAAGGGAAGGTGTGCTGAACCCTCCCATCTCCCCGCACGGAACGAGACGCTTTCCAGGCGCTGTGGAGGGGATGGCAACACGAGAAGAACTGACTTGCCGCATGGGGCCCTCCCAGCTGTCCTACGCTTTCCTGGCGCTGCTGTTGGGTGTTGGGAGGAGTGCAAGCCAGTCCACGGGCGTGAAAGCAAAGTCGACGCCATCAGCTGCAGCAGGAGAAGGCTGGGCTGCCATCAGTCGCTACAGGCGAGCAGACGAGACGGCTGGGCTGCCATCAGTTGCTACAGGGGAGCAGAGGAGATGGCTGGGCTGCCATCAGTTGCTACAGGCGAGCAGACGAGACGGCTGGACTGACATCAGTTGCTACAGGTGAGCAGACGAGAAGGCTGGGCTGCCATCAGTTGCTACAGGCGAGCAGACGAGACGGCTGGGCTGCCATCAGTTGCTACAGGCGAGCAGAGGAGACGGCTGGGCTGCCATCAGCAGCAGCAGGCGAGCAGAGGAGATGGCTTGCTGCCTGTGGTCAAGGACAGTAACTTCCCAGGAGAATGAAAGGGAGGAGAGGAGCAGGAGTTGGCGTAGGGGAGGGGAGCAGCTCCCTACCGCTGCTGGTCATATGGAGGAGAGAAGGCGGCCGTATTGAAAACGTCACAGCGAGAAAGATGGAGGCGAGAAGAAGGCGCCACCGCCGCTTCTGATCGTATGGAGGAGAGAAGGCGGCAGCTTTGACAGTGAGAAAGCTCGGGTTGTTACTACCTGCTGCCTCCTGCTGGTGCTACGAAGGGATGGGACGGCAACTGCTACCTCACGCGCTCCTACCTCTCTCCCCTGTGCTGCTGCTGGTGCTACGAAGGGATGGGACGGCAACTGCTGCGTTGGAGGTGGAGAGGTGCTGCTGTGCTGGCAGCAGCAGCGGCAGCAGTGGGACCATCAGCAATACCAGAAAACCGCAGCAGGGACAGGTGCTACCTCCCTCGCTCCTACCTCCCTCCAGTTTGCTGGTGCTGGTGGTGTGATGTGATAGGAGGATAGGTGAAGGGGAGTGGAGGAGCAAAGGAGATGGCCAGCAACAAAAGAAGAGGCAGCAGCAGAAGAGAAGGCCATTCGTGATACCATCTGTGGCAACAGTAGTGAGCAGCAGAAGAGAAGGCCATTCGTGATACCAGCTGTGGCAACAGTAGTGGGAGCAGCAGAAGAGAAGGCCATGAGTGGCAGCAGCGGTGGCAGAAGCTGTGGCAGCAGAAGGGCTTGCAAGAAGTGGCAGCAGCGGTGGCAGCAGCGGTGGGAGCAGATGATGGTGCCACTGCAGAAGAGCAGAGGAGACGACTGGCAGCTGCTGGGAGCAGAAGAGAAGGCCAGGTGCTATCTCTCTCGCTCGTACCTCCCGCCCATGAGCTGCTGCTGGTGCTGTGAAGTGAAGTGACGATGCTGATGAAGCAGACGATGCAGATGGAGCAGAAATGAAGCAGAAATGAAGGAGACGCAGCAAATCAGGAGATGGAGGAGAATGAGGAGGAAGCGGATAGCGGGGAACAGGGGTTGCAGGGGAAGCAGATTGCGAGGAATGCAGAGATGCATCCGAGGAGAAGGAGATGCACCAGAGGAGAAGGAGATGGAGCGGAGGTGGAATAGAGGAGGTGGAGAAGCAGAGGAGTTGGCTCAGCTGAGGAGCAGCAGCAGAGCAGACGGAGCAGAAGGCATGGAGGGGAGAAGGCACGGCGCGGAGAAATCACACAGGAATCGACACTAGGAAGCTGCGCATTGTTACTGCCTCCCGCGTTGTTGCTGTTGCTGTGAAGTGATGGGACGGCAGCTGCTACCTTCCTCGCTCCTACCTCCCTCCCGCGTGCTGCTGCTGGTGCTGTGAAGTGATGGGACGGCAGCTGCTACCTCCCGCGTGCTGCTGCTGGTGCTGTGAAGTGATGGGACAGCGAGCAGAAGAGAGGCCCGCAGTGGGACCAGCGGTGGCAGCAGCAGTGGGAGCAGAAGAGAGGCCCGCAGTGACATTACTGGTTTCAGCAGGCGTGGCAGCAGAAGGGAATGCAAGCAGTGGTACCAGCAGTGGCAGCAGCAGAGTCAGCAGAAGAGAAGGCCACCCTTCCTGTGTGCTACTGCAGAGGAGCAGAGGAGCAGCAGTGGGAGCACTTGAGCCGGCTACAACACTTCACCTCGTAAATTCAGATTCTACCTGCTACGTCATCAGACTTTACGATTAACATCTCTTTTTATGCGTAAGCAACTCCATAAGCTTGTAATGCCCAGCATTCCATCTCCTCAAACCTTTGACCACCAAAATGAGACTTACCACCATGAGGTTGCTGTGTAACTAAGCTATAACGGCCGTTGGCTTAGTTACACAGCATCTTCTTTGTGGTAAGTCCCATTGTGATGGTCAAAGACCAAGGGAGATGGAATACTCGACATTTCAAGCTTTTGGAACTGCTTTCACATTACAAGAGATGCTAACTGTTGAATCTGATGACGTAGTACGTAGAATAAGATTTTATGGGGCTAGTGTTCACGGCCTACGTAGACAGTCATGGTCGATCAGAGGGGACGACCGGCACCTGCTGGGAGAGGAGCAAAGGAGGCGAAGGAGGATTCCCGGCCATTGCCACTGCCAGTGAGAATGGGCTGGGAGAGGATTCCCCTTCAGCTGTGAGAGGAGCAGAGGGGACGACTGGCACCTGCTGGGAGAGGAGGCCACTGCAGGAGAGGTGATGAGCAGGTGAATAGAGCAGAGGAGCAGAGAAGGGGCCAGAGTTGGCAGCAGCAAGGTGCAAGCTGTACCTACCTTTTGCTGCCTTGTTCTGCCTCGCTGCTACCTCCCTCGCATGTGCTGCTGCTGGTGTTGTGAAGTGCTGTGAAGTGGTGCTGCTGCTGGAGGGGCAGTGGTGCTGCTGCTGGAGGGGCAGTAGTGCTGCAGTGGAGGGGGAGTGGTGCTGCACTGGAGGGGGAGTGGTGCTGCACTGGAGGGGGAGTGGTGCTGCAGTGGAGGGGGAGTGGTGCTGCACTGGAGGGGGAGTGGTGCTGCAGTGGAGGGGCAGTGGTGCTGCACTGGAGGGGGAGTGGTGCTGCACTGGAGGGGGAGTGGTGCTGCACTGGAGGGGGAGTGGTGCTGCACTGGAGGGGGAGTGGTGCTGCAGTGGAGGGGGAGTGGTGCTGCACTGGAGGGGGAGTGGTGCTGCATTGGAGGGGGAGTGGTGCTGCACTGGAGGGGGAGTGGTGCTGCACTGGAGGGGGAGTGGTGCTGCAGTGGAGGGGCAGTGGTGCTGCAGTGGAGGGGGAGTGGTGCTGCACTGGAGGGGGAGTGGTGCTGCAGTGGAGGGGGAGTGGTGCTGCACTGGAGGGGGAGTGGTGCTGCAGTGGAGGGGCAGTGGTGCTGCAGTGGAGGGGGAGTGGTGCTGCACTGGAGGGGCAGTGGTGCTGCACTGGAGGGGGAGTGGTGCTGCACTGGAGGGGGAGTGGTGCTGCAGTGGAGGGGGAGTGGTGCTGCACTGGAGGGGGAGTGGTGCTGCATTGGAGGGGGAGTGGTGCTGCACTGGAGGGGGAGTGGTGCTGCATTGGAGGGGGAGTGGTGCTGCATTGGAGGGGGAGTGGTGCTGCACTGGAGGGGGAGTGGTGCTGCACTGGAGGGGGAGTGGTGCTGCAGTGGAGGGGGAGTGGTGCTGCACTGGAGGGGGAGTGGTGCTGCAGTGGAGGGGGAGTGGTGCTGCAGTGGAGGGGGAGTGGTGCTGCACTGGAGGGGGAGTGGTGCTGCACTGGAGGGGGAGTGGTGCTGCAGTGGAGGGGAGTGGTGCTGCACTGGAGGGGGAGTGGTGCTGCACTGGAGGGGGAGTGGTGCTGCACTGGAGGGGAATGGTGCTGCATTGAAGAGCAAAGGAGCACGGTGGTGGATAACTATTCACTGCCGACGGTGATTCTCTTTTTCACTGAGTTGTTTTGTTTGCTCGAATGTAGTTGCCTTGGTTTTGCACCACTTTCTTTCTGGGTTCTTTCTTGGCTCTTTCTTCCACTCTTGGCTCTATGTGCAGTGCAGTCAGTGCCTTGCACTCATCTGCCCTGGTGTATTCTCCTCCCATTTCACAGAAGGACGCAGCAGAGGGAAGGGAGCTGCAGAAGGGAGGGAGCTGCAGAGGAGACGGATCAGCAGAGGAGATGCAGCGTTGGTGATGGAGCAGAGGGGTTGGCTCGGCTGAGGATGTGCAGCAGCAGAGGAGTTGGCTAAGCTGAGGAGCAAAGAGCAAAGGCGCACGGTGGAGGAGAAACATTCACTGCCAACGGTGATCATCTTTCTTGCTTTAGCTGTTCTGTTTGTTCGGATGGGACGGATGGTTGTTGTCTTTCTCGCTTCGCATCTGTTTTTTGTCATCTTTTGGCATGCGCACATCCCATGTCATTCGCTCATCAGCCTTCCCATTCTTTTCCCATTTCACAGCAGGTCGAAACACCCTGCAGCAGAGGAGGCGGATCAGCAGTGGAGATGCAGAGCAGACGGCTGCTATAGGCGGGCAGAGCAGACGGCTGCTACAGGCGGGCAGAGGAGACGGGTGGACTGCCAGCAGCGATGCCAGCGAGCTGTACCTACGTCTAGCTACCTTTTGCTGCCAAGGAGCTGTGAAGGGGATGAAGCAGCTGAGAAGGAGATGAAGCAGATGGAAGGTGGAGCAGAGTGAAAGAGTTTGGGGGAGCAGAGTTTGGGGGAAGCAGAGTTGAGGGGCAGAGAAGAGAGGAGCAGAGGAGTTGGCTGAGGGGAGGAGAGCAGCGGAGAGGAGCAGAGAAGAGCACAGCAGCACTGCACTGGCCCCCACTGCTGCTGGCCGCCACTGCTGCTGCTGCTGCTGCTGCTTGACACGAGCAAGATGGAGCTGTTACCACCTGCTGCTGCCTTGTGTTCCCGCCTCTCTCACCTGTGCTGCTGCTGTTACCACGAGCAAGATCGAGCAGAGAAGAGCGCTGCTGCTGCCTTGTGCTCCCGCCGCTCTCGCCTGTGCTGCTGCTGGTCCTATGGAGTGACGGGACAGCAGCTGCTACCTCATCCGCTCTGTGCTGCTGCTGGTGCTGTGAAGTGATGGCACGACAACTGCTACCTTCCTCGCTCCTACCTCCCTTCCATGTGCTGCTGCTGGTGCTGTGGAGTGATGGGACGGTGAGCAGAAGAGAATGCCCGCGGTGACACCAGCGGTGGCATTGGCAGTTGGAGCAGAAGGGATTGCAAGAGGAGACACCAGCGGTGGCATCGGCAGTGGGAGCAGAAGGGATTGCAAGAGGAGACACTAGCGGTGGCAGTAGCAATGACAGCACTGCAGAGGAGCAGAGGAGACTACTGGCACCTGCTGGGAAGAGAGGAGCAGTAGGAGCAGACGAGAAGGCCACCTGCTGGGAGGAGCAGCAATGGGAGCCAATCAGTACTGGCATCTGCTGGGAGAGAGTAGCAATGGCAGCCGATGAGTACTGGCAGCTGCTGGAGAGAGAGAGGAGCAGAGGGGATGACTGCCAGCAGAGTGATGGGGGGAGCAAAGTGATGGGGGAGCAGAGTGATGGGGGGAGCGGAGTGAGGGGGGAGCGGAGTGAGGGGGGAGCGGAGTGAGGGGGGAGCGGAGTGAGGGGGGAGCGGAGTGATGGGGGGAGCGGAGTGAGGGGGGAGCGGAGTGAGGGGGGAGCGGAGTGAGGGGGGAGCGGAGTGAGGGGGGAGCGGAGTGAGGGGGGAGCGGAGTGAGGGGGGAGCGGAGTGAGGGTCAGAGTGAGAGTGAGAGTGAGAGTGAGTGTGAGGGTCAGATTGAGAGTGAGAGTGAGAGTGAGGTGTGAGGTGTGAGGACCTTGTATGCTGGTTTGCTGGTGTTGTGAAGTGATGGGACAGGGAGAAGAAGAGAGGCCTGCAGTGACATTACTGGTTTCAGCAGGCGTGGCAGCAGAAGGGAATGCAAGCAGTGGTAGCAGCAGTGGCAGAAGCAGAGTCACAAGAAGAGAAGGCCACCCTTCCTGTGTGCTACTGCAGAGGAGCAGAGGAGCAGCAGTGGGAGAAAATGATGCTGCCTCCCTCCCGTGTGCAGAAGAGAAGGCCACTGGAGGAGAGGTGATGAGCAGCTGAATAGAGCAGAGGAGCAGAGAAGCAGAAAGGTGCCAGCTGTAACTACCTCTATCTGCCTTGTGGTGCCTCGCTCCTACCTCCCTCGCATGTGCTGCTGCTGGTGCTGTGAAGTGGTGGAGTGGTGCTGCAGTGGAGGGGGAGTGGTGCTGCACTGGCGGGGGAGTGGTGCTGCATTGAAGAGCAAAAGAGCAAAGAGCAAAGAGCAAAGTGGTGGATAACTATTCACTGCCGACGGTGATTCTCTTTTTCATCGAAGTTTTTCTGTTTGTTCTCATCTCGTTGCTTTGTTTGTTCTCATCAAGTTGCCTTGGTTTTCCATTTGCTCTGAGGTCTTTCTTTCTTGCACTGCAATCGGTGCAATCGGTGCCTTGCACTGCACTCATCGTCCCTGACTCATTCTCCTCCCGTTTCACAGGAGGACGCAGAGGCGAGGGATTCAGATCAGCAGAGGAGATACAGAAGAGACGGCTGCAGAGGAGACGGGTGGACTGCCAGCAGCGATGCCAGCGAGCTGTACCTACGTCTAGCTACCAAGGAGCTGTGAAGGGGATGAAGCAGCCGTGAAGGGGATGAAGCAGCGGTGGCAGCAGCAGTGGGAACAGAAGGGATTGCAAGAGGAGACAGTAGCGGTGGCAGTAGCAATGACACCACTGCAGAGGAGCAGAGGAGACTACTGGCACCTGCTGGGAAGAGAGGAGCAGTAGGAGCAGAAGAGAAGGCCACCTGCTGGGAGGAGCAGCAATGGGAGCCAATCAGTACTGGCATCTGCTGGGAGAGAGTAGCAATGGCAGCCGATGAGTACTGGCAGCTGCTGGAGAGAGAGAGGAGCAGAGGGGATGACTGCCAGCAGAGTGATGGGGGGAGCAAAGTGATGGGGGAGCAGAGTGATGGGGGGAGCGGAGTGAGGGGGGAGCGGAGTGAGGGGGGAGCGGAGTGAGGGGGGAGCGGAGTGAGGGGGGAGCGGAGTGAGGGGGGAGCGGAGTGAGGGTCAGAGTGAGAGTGAGAGTGAGAGTGAGTGTGAGGGTCAGATTGAGAGTGAGAGTGAGAGTGAGGTGTGAGGTGTGAGGACCTTGTATGCTGGTTTGAGGCGCCTCAAATCCAGTAGTGAGCTGCCGGTGGCAGTTCTGTTGTGTCCTGCAGTGCACTGCAGTGTTCCGTTCCTCCTCCCTTCTCTTCTCTGAGTTTTGAAAGACATCTCAAAACTCACTACTAACACACTCTCTCTCTCTATTCCTAAATTTGTGAGTTTTGAGAGATGTCTCAAAACTCACGCCTTCCTCACTGCAGTTTACCTGCAGTGAGCAAAATCAGGGTTTTGGGAGATGTCCCAAAACTCTTTTGCTTGTTCCTCACTGCAATCTTTGCAGTGAGCAAATTTGTACAGCTGGCCAGGAAACAAGACCGGGCAGCATTGGATGTGACAATAATTTTAACCTGCCCCTGGGCAGTATCCAGTTTCCTTTTGTGTTCTGTCTCCCCCCCTCCAACAGGGTCCTAAGCGATGGTTCCCACCTCACCATGGTGCTTGGGTGTAACGTTGGGAGCTCTGCTCCTGGCGGCCAAGAGGAACCCCCCATGCACACCTACAGTGCATGGGTAATACAATAGTACAATTAATTTATTTTTTAGTTTGTAGATAGTTGACATGGAACTTTAGTAGACACCGTATGGAACAGCTAGCAGTACATATGAGACTTTCTAGTAGAGATAGAGCTTTGTAGTGGTAGATATGGAACTTTCCAGTAGCTGTAAAACGTTCTGGTAGAAGTAGAACTTTCTAATTTACCTTTCATCTTTTTAATGATCATTACGGATTTCCATATTGTGTAGCAATTATGCTCTTTCTTACCGGGAAACGCGCCGCGTTACAAACACTCCATAGTCAATGCGAGATTTCTGTCACTAATATCGGTGCGATCATGATCATTGTTAGTACCACTGCTAACGAAATCGCTCCGATCTGATCATCGCTTCCCGCCATGCCTTGTCGGTGGTGCTCATCACCTCTCCGCGCACATTCGCGTAAACAGATTCATCGCGAGTATACAGATTCGCGCCGTAGTCACCGCTCCGATAATGGCTATCCTCGTTTCAGGGATACACGAATGACTTAACGGACGTCGGTGCGGACTCGTTATAGTGTGCGACGCGGAAGCGCCTTACGTGGCGATGGCAGCGAACAAATTAGTAAGACTCGGAACAATTAGTAAGATTTGGAACGAATGCCGTCAACGCCGCGACGCGCACTGCCGGTGAACGAATGCCGGAAACATCAACGGTCGAGGCCTGGCCGCTAAAGCGTTATAGCGACGCTATCGATTTTCCTGCTAGTTTACTAGCGAAACATCAGATCTCCGCTGTGAATCTACTAGGTTACGATGTTGCTGTACATGTTCAAACATACCACTGGCACACAGAATGCTAATTATCAGAAGCACGTGTTTTTCGGGTACCATGTGATCTCTTTTCCACGTTAGAAACAACACGCCTTCAGTACTCCCCCTTTCCCCCCTCTTCCTCCCCTCCCCTTCCTTTCCCCCCCCTTCATCATGCGCAGAATTCAACAGCACCTTACGCTACCTGCCGCTACCACACACGCCGCGCCAGCGCCATGCTCCGCGTGCTCGCCTTCCGTCGCTCAGCTGGCAGGACTACCGGCAGGCTCACTAGTGCGTGCATCCTGTGCTTCCTATGGTTGGTAGTGTGCCTCTGTTGGCTTGTGGCTTGCACTGCCGTGTCAGCTTCATGCACTGCCGTGTCAGCTTCATGCACTGCCGTGTCAGCTTCATGCACTGCCGTGTCAGCTTCATGCACTGCCGTGTCAGCTTCATGCACTGCCGTGTCAGCTTCATGCACTGCCGTGTCAGCTTCATGCACTGCCGTGTCAGCTTCATGCACTGCCATGCATGATGTCCTTCCTCTGGCTGGCAATGTGACTCCGTTTTTAGGTTTGGCATGCACTGCCCTAGAGATGTGGGATCCCTGTGGTTGTGGGATCCCTAGAGATGTGAGTAAGTACTTGTGGTGTTCCGCTCACGTACGCATCATCCCAGCAGCATTTCTGATTTTGTTGGGTTTGGACCATACATGTGCTGGCGTTTTGTGCTCATTCAATCCACTCTCTCTCCTCTTCCATTCCCCCGCCCTCTGCTGTCTTTTCAACTACGTTCGCCAGCCCCTCCCTCTCTCCCTCCCCCAGCCACTCCCTCTCTTTCCATCCCCCACCCCAAAATCCTCCCTCTCTCCTGCACTGAAACTCCTTTATCCCCCACTCCGCCCCACTTCCCCTCGTGTGCATGCAGTTCACAACAGGGTTTGAAGAGATGGAGATGGAGGTGGAAGGGGAGGTATCGTGTTGGGCAAGCCAGAGTTGGGAGCGTAGTGGTGCTGCCAGACCTATATACAGATCCACACGGAGCGTGGTGGTTCATGGCGTGAGTGGAGTCAAGGTGCCTGACATTTTACTAGATCTCCAACAATGAAAGGCTTCGAGGAATATAAAAGCAAACTATGAGATTTGAGAAAAGAATCCCCCATACTAGCTACGCTCAAGTTAGTAAAATGACAAGTGTAATAGAGAATGTGTGACCTGTTAAGGGGGGATTTACTGTTCACTTAAAACAGTACTTTCCCCCTTAACAGACCAGTGGAAAGGATAGTGGTAAGTTTTTACTATCGTTTTACGTTTACCTCTATAACCAACCATATTGTTCTTACAGTAATTTCAAGACGCGGATGAAAGCTGCAACTTGCCTGAATGATGATGGACTTCACAAGAGACTCAATTTGAATTCATCGCCTGACACCACCAGTTCAACTCATTTGCTGTATCCACTTGTTATGGCGACTCGGGCCATCCATGGGATCTCGAGGCAGACATCCGATTGGTGGTAACTTACAATACCATACCACTCCAGAAAGCTGTGCTCAGCCGTCAGATCCTCCGCATCCACGGTGTATTGGATCTCACTCAATCTTCATATTTTCGTTGCTTTTGCCCGCGAACAGGCCGTCGTTTCCCCACTGACTCACACCACTTTCCGCCTTTCCCCGCCTTCAGCTCAGATCGTCGGCAGGCTTATCCGCGGATTCCTGCCAGTCAGCGCAACTCACTAGCGAACTTTGCAAACGCTTGCGCCTCGGGCTTGCCGAAACGGGGGGAAATCCCCCCAACCCCTTTTCGTCTTGGGTGGACAGGAGGGCTCTTCGCGAAGCGACTCGACTTGCAGCTCTTGCCGTTCAGCCCCATCACTTTCGCCTTTCTCTTACCATCACCCCACCTCACTTTGCCTCACCTCATCTCACCTTTCTGTAATGAGTCTCATCTCTCTTTAACCTTTTTCACCTTGCCAAAACTTTCTTCACCGTACTAGACCTTGCTTCTCCTTCCCGTCCCAACTCCCATCGCTTGATCCACCTTCACTGAATCCCTCTCAGGCATTCTCCATGCAGAGCTTGTCTCCAGGCATTCTTCGGAGGGAATGTTCCGTGAGTTAGCAAACTCGATTGACTGGAATCCATGGCTTCCTGGATTAGCTGTACCGAGGAGGAAATTATCGTGCGTGGACTCTTACGGAAGCGCGTAAATTTCAAGGATAATCAGGAGGATATTAGTAGAAGCTTTCGAGCGTATGAGGATAGTAGTAAGAGAGCTTATTCACAATCAGTTGCAATCAGATGACCGTCAGGTGCAGAATGGCGGATTCATTTCTCTTTACGTCAGATCCAAGCTCTTATGAGATTCTCAGCTCCTTATTACAGCAGCTTAGTCGAATCGTCTTCGGTGTCATAGAGTTCGCGAGTCGCGAGATCCAAGTTCTTCCATGAATCTTCGTGAGCTCTTAACCTCGTGAATCCGCGACAAGCTTAACAACGTGAAGCGACGACATGACATGATGCGACCAGTCGCGACATGATGCGACAATGTTCCTGAAGGGCACGAATTCGTGCCATCCTTGTGCGAATCGCTCAACGCTGCTTGTGCGACCTTAACGACTTGCATCGCTCGCGTAGTAGCTCGATGGCGCTGCGTTGGAAGGAGTAGTTTCATACAGCACCATACAATGTTCGAATCTCGCAGCATGCATAGCCATTCATTCCTAGACGCCCGCGACGGTAACAAAGGCGACGACGCGACGTCCGACGCAGAAAACGCTGATGTCGAGCACCGCTTTCAACCACTACTAACGTCCGACGTCGAAATTCCGCGACGCTCGCGAACCTCGCGGATGCTTGACGGAAGATTCATGACGTCGGCGCGGATCCTCTGATCAAGCTCGCGAATTTCTTGACGAGAAATGATTCGGAAGAGCTCGCTAGGTCGTCGACGCTCGCGAAGGACTGCGGAGGAGGACGAGAATCCGCTCGTCGATACGTCGACGCTCACGACGGCGGAGTGGCTCGCGGAGGAACTTTGCGACCACCGTACGACACTCGCGACGACCGTGCGACGCTCGCGACGACCGTGCGACGACCGTGCGACGACCGTACGACACTCGCAACGACCGTGCGACGACCGTACAACACTCGCGACGACCGTGCGACGCTCGCGGCGCGACGTCGAGTCGACGATGCGCGAGCAACGAAGGCGCCGTTTTCGTGGTCGCGAATGCGGCGACGCTCGCGCCGCTACTACGGAGGAGATTTCGTCCAAGCTCCAAATCACTTTCGCCGTTTTCGCCGGTTGTGGTGAGCTTTTCGTCCACTCCTACCCCAAACGCTGGATATCTTCCCAATCTATTTCAATTGCTATTTCGCTGCTCTCTTGGCGATCGCGTTTCGTTTGAAGCAATCTGGCGAATTCTCTGTTTCCCTTCCTGTCATGGCGTTTCTCACTCCTGACTCCGTCAGTCCGTGCAGATGCGAGAGCAACGAACGAACCATTGCCAAGAGCAGGAGCGGGAGCGGGAGCGGTGCAGCTGCGTCCGTGCAGGCACTGAAGAAGCGCTGGCGAGAGGAGATGGCTGACTGCTGCGTCGCGTCCATAGAAGCTTTCGTACTGACTGTCGCTGACGCATGGCCAAGCATCATGGCGTTGGAAATGGCGGGAGAAGCTGCTGCGTTGACTGACGGCGGTGCTGCTGCGTTGAAGCGGTGCTGCGTCCTTGGAAGCATGACATTGATTAGCGTTGGTGCGGCATTGGAGGTGGAAGGGTGGTGCTGCGATGGTGTGGTGCTGCTGTGTTGGAGCGGTGCTCCTGTATTGGAGCGGTGCTGCTGTGTTGAGTGATGGGACGACAGCAAGCAGCTCTGGTGCTGCGTTAGCCAGCGGTGATACCATCGGTGGCAGCGGCAGTGGGAGCAGGAGAGAGGCCCGCAATGACACTACAGCTGACAGCAGTGGGAGCAGGAGAGAGGTCCGTAGTGACATTACCTGGTGGCAGCAGCAGTGGCAGCAGAAGGGGATGCAAGGAGTGACACCTGCGGTGGCAGCGGCAGTGGGAGCAGAAGAGAGGTCTGCAATGACACTACAGCTGGCAGCAGCAGTGGCTGGCAGCAGAAGAGAAGACCAGCAGTGACACCAGCGGTGGCAGCAGCGGTGGGAGAAGGAGAGAGGTCCGCTGTGATTCCAGGGTTTACAGCAGCAGCAGCGGTGGCAGCAGCAGCAGCAGCAGCAGTAGCAGCAGCAGCAGCCTTAAGGGAGACCTGCTGGGAGGAGCACAGAGAGGACGTGAGGGGTGCAAGAGTGAGAGGAGAGTGAGGGTGAGAGTGAGAGTGAGTTAGAGTGAGTGTGAGGTGTGAGGATCCCGTTTGCTGGTTTGAGGCGCCTCAAATCCAGTTTTGTCGTGTCCTGCAGTGCACTGCAGTGTTCCGTTCCTCCTCTCTTCTCTTCTCTGAGTGAGTTTTGAGAGACATCTCAAAACTCGCTCCCTTCTCTTGTGAGTTTCGAAACTCACTCGCTCTCTCTCTCTTTTTCTCCTCACTGCAGCTTAGCTGAAGTGAGCAAAACCAGGGTTTTGGGAGATGTCTCAAAACTCTTTTGCATGTTCCTCACTGCAAGCGTTGCAGTGAGCAAAATTGCACAGCTGGTCCTGAAGCAAGGCTGGGCAGAAGACCGGGGCAGCAAGGACGGGCAGCAGTGGAGCTTCAAGTGAGGCGCTTTGACCCCCTGGGGGGCAAAGGATCAACACACGAGGAGCAGCGAGAGGTGGAGCAGCGCCTTCAAGTGCGGCGCTTTGACCCCCTGGGGGGCAAAGGAACAACATAAGAGGAGTAGCAGGAGGAGGAGCAGCACCTTCAAGTGAGGCGCTTTGCCCCCTGGGGGGCAAAGGATCAACACAAGGAGGAGGAGGAGCAGCACCTTCAAGTGAGGCGCTTTGCCCCCTGGGGGGCAAAGGATCAACACAAGGAGGAGGAGGAGCAACTTCAAGTGAGGCGCTTTGCCCCCTGGGGGGCAAAGGATCAACACACAGAGGAGGAGCAGCTTCAAGTGAGGGGTTTCCTTCCTCAGCCGGCAGGAGAAGGATAAGTTTTGTGTCGCCCCTCTCCTAGGTGCAGCAAGAACCGGGGCAACACTTAGGGCGAAGCAACAGCTGGTGGGGCAGCAGCTGGAAGGAGCAACTTCAACTGAGGTGCCTACTTTACCCCCTAGGGGGCAAAGGATCAACACAAGAGCAGCAGCGGGAGGAGGAGTGGCAGCTTCAAGTGAGGCGTGGCTACTTTGCCCGCTGGGGGGCAAAGGATAACTTTTGTGCCTCCCCTCTTCTAGGTACAGCAAGGAAGGGGGCCAACATCGCGGGCAGAGTAACAAAGGGACGCAGCAGCTAACCCGCTGTAAGCTGCTGCCTTTTTTTCGTTTCTCGTTTTGTCTAACTCGTAATGTTGTATTTTGTGTGTCTTCCTGTCTTAGCCGTAACCAAGACACCAAGAGCGTTCCTGCCCCCTCGGTAAGCTATCTTCCATTTCTGTTTTCCTGTTTTCCACATGCACTAATGTCGTGGTTCAGACAGCCCCAAGACTTCAAGACAGCTTCACTCCCCTCGGTAAGTGCTCGTCCATTTCTGTTAACATGTTTTCCACATGCACTAATGTCATGGTTTGTTGCCCCCCCCCCCTTTTCAGACAGCCCCAAGACTTCAAGACGGCTTCACTCCCCTCGGTAAATGCTCGTCCATTTCTGTTTTCATGTTTTCCACATGCACTAATGTCGTGGTTTGTTGCCTCCCTCCCCTTTCAGACAGCCCCAAGATTTTAAGATGGCTTCACTCCCCTCGGTAAGTGCTCGTCCATTTCTGTTTTCTTGTTTTCCACATGCACTAATGTCGTGGTTTGTTGCCCCCCCCCCCTTTCAGACAGCCCCAAGACTTCAAGACGGCTTCACTCCCCTCGGTAAGTGCTCGTCCATTTCTGTTTTCTTGTTTTCCACATGCACTAATGTCGTGGTTTGTTGCCTCCCTCCCCTTTCAGACAGCCCCAAGACTTTAAAACGGCTTCACTCCCCTCGGTAAGTGCTCGTCCATTTCTGTTTTCTTGTTTTCCACATGCACTAATGTCGTGGTTTGTTGCCTCCCTCCCCTTTTCAGCCAGCCCCAAGACTTCAACACGGCTTCACTCCCCTCGGTAAGTGCTCGTCCATTTCTGTTTTCTTGTTTTCCACATTCACTAATGTCGTGGTTTGTTGCCTCCCTCCCCTTTCAGACAGCCCCAAGACTTCAAGACCGGGAATGGGAGGAGTAGCGGAGATGGGAGGAGAGGCGGAGGCGGAGGAGTAGGGGAGGCGGAGGTGGAGGAGAGGAGCAGCGGAGGAGCAGGGGAGGCGGAGGCGGCAGGAGGAAGGATTCCCTGCCATTGCCACTACCAGTGAGCATTCTTCTTTCCTGCTCTTGATTTCTTTCGCCTTTGCATGGATGGTCGCTGCTTTGTTCGGTTGGCGTCGATCTTGTATCAGTTTTGTGGCTCTAGATGCAATCGCTGATTGCTCATAAGGTTTTCTTCCCTCCCATTCCGCAGGAGATGCATCGGAGGGGACAGAGCAGCAGAGGAGCAGTGGAAGCGGAGGAGGGTTCCTTGCCATTGCAATGGCATGGAGGGGAGAAGGCCCACAGGCACTGCTGTGAGCTGTTACCGCCTCCCGCGTGCTGCTGCTGGTGCTGTGAAGTGATGGGACGGCGAGCAGAAGAGAAGGCGAGGAGGCGAGGTGAGGAGGCGAGGAGGCCAGTAGTGGCACCAGCGGTGGGAGCAGAAGAGAGGCCCGCAGAGACATTACTGGTCGAGGCAGCAGTGGCAGCAGAAGGGGAGGCGAAGCAGCAGAGGAGAGGAAGGAGAGGCAAAGGAGATGGAGAAGAGGAACAAAGATGCAGCATTGGAGAGACATGGAGCAGAGGGCACGGAGGAGAGAAGGCATGGAGGGAAGAAGGCCAAAGGAGCAGAGGAGCTGAGAACCATAGTGCTCCCCAATGCTGCTGGCCATCGCTGCTGGCCGCACGGAGGAGAGAAGGCACACAGGCACTAGCCAGCTGCGAGCTGTTACTTCCTCCCGCGTGCTGCTGCTGGTGCTGCTGCTGGGACGGCAGCTCCTACCTCCCTCCCGCGTGCTGCTGCAGCCTGCCGGTGAGCATCTTCTTTCCTGCTTTGATCTCTTCATCCTTTGGTCGTTGCCTTGTTCGCTTGGCATCCTTTGGTCGTTGCTTTAATTTCGAATCGGTTCTTGGCACCGGGTGCAATCATTGCGTGCTCATAGGCTTTTTCCTCCTTTGCATTCCGCAGGAGATGCATCGGAGGGGACGGAGCAACAAAGGAACAGCGGAGGCGCAGAAGAGGAGAGGAGCAGCCGGGGAGAGGAGAAGAGGAGATGCATGCGAGGCTGAAGAGCGAAGGGAGCAGAGGAGGCAAAGGAGGATCCTCTGCCACTGCCGGTGAGGATCTCCTTCCTGCTCTCGATCAATGGCCGTTGCCTTATTCGCTACGTGTTTGTTCTCAATCATTTGTTGGCACTGTGTGCAACCACTGGGTGCAATTGGCGCAATGAGCTCACAGACTTTCTTTTCCTTTTCTGCAGGAGATGCAGAAGAGGAGACACGTCAGAGGAGGAGGAGCAGAGAAGATGAATCAGATGAGGAGGAGGAGCAAAGGAGAGGCATCAGAGGAGGAGGAGCAGAGGAGATGCATCAGAGGAGGAGGAGCAGAGGAGATGAATCGGAGGAGGAGGAGGAGGAGCAGAGGAGATGCATCAGAGGAGGAGGAGCAGAGGAGATGCATCAGAGGAGGAGGTGCACCTGAGAATAGGAGGCGTGCGAATGATCGAAGGAGCAAAGGAGGAGGCGAAGGAGAATCCCCTGCCACTGCCGGTGAGGATCTGCTTTCCTGCTCTCGATTGATGGCGCCGTTGCCCTATTCGCTATGCTCTTGTTCCCACTTGCTTGTGTGCAACTATAGGGTGCATTTAGTGCAATGCGCTCATAGACTTTCTCTTCTCATTCCGCAGGATATGGAGCAGAGGACATGCATCAGAGGAGGAGGAGATGCATCAGAGGAGGAGGAGATGCATCCGAGGAGGAGGAGATGAAGCGGAGGAGGAGGAGATGCATCCAAGGAGGGGAAGTGATGGTGCTGCTACCTTCCTCGCTCCTACCTCCCTCCCGCGTGCTGCTGCTGGTGCTGTGAAGTGATGGGACAGCGAGCAGAAGAGAGGCCCGCAGTGGGACCAGCGGTGGCAGCAGCAGTGGGAGCAGAAGAGAGGCCCGCAGTGATATTACTGGTTTCAGCAGGCGTGGCAGCAGAAGGGAATGCAAGCAGTGGTACCAGCAGTGGCAGCAGAAGGGAATGCGAACAGTGGTACCAGCAGTGGCAGAAGCAGAGTCAGCACAAGAGAAGGCCACCCTTCCTGTGTGCTACTGTAGAGGAGCAGAGGAGCAGCAGTGGGAGAAAATGATGCTGTCTTCCTCCCGTGTGCTACTCCAGAGGAGCAGAGGGGACGTCTGGCTGCCTCGTTCCTGCCACCCTCGCATGTGCTTCTGCTGGTGCTGTGAAGTGGTGGAATGGTGCTGCACTGGAGGTGGAGAGGTGCTGCAGTGGAGGGGGAGTGGTGCTGCAGTGGAGGGGGAGTGGTGCTGCACTGGAGGGGGAGTGGTGCTGCACTGGAGGGGGAGTGGTGCTGCACTGGAGGGGGAGTGGTGCTGCACTGGAGGGGGAGTGGTGCTGCACTGGAGGGGGAGTGGTGCTGCACTGGAGGGGGAGTGGTGCTGCACTGGAGGGGGAGTGGTGCTGCACTGGAGGGGGAGTGGTGCTGCACTGGAGGGGGAGTGGTGCTGCATTGAAGAGCAAAGAGCGAAGGAGCACGGTGGTGGATAACTATTCACTGCCGATGGTGATTCTCTTTTTCCCTTGAGTTGTTTTGTTTGCTCGAATGTAGTTGCCTTGGTTTTGCACCAGCTCTGAGTTCTTTCTTGGCTCTAGGTGCTGTCAGTGCCTTGCACTTATCTGCCCTGACGTATTCTCCTCCCATTTCACAGAAGGACGCAGCAGAGGGGAGGGAGCTGCAGAGGAGACGGATGAGCAGAGGAGATGCAGCGTTGGTGATGGAGCACAGGGGTTGGCTCAGCTGAGGATGGGCAGCAGCAGTGGAGTTGGCTCAGCTGAGGAGCAAAGAGCAAAGGCGCACGGTGGAGGAGAAACATTCACTGCCAATGGTGATCATCTTTCTTGCTTTAGCTGTTGTGTTTGTTCGGATGGGACGGATGGTTGTTGTCTTTCTCGCTTCGCATCTGTTTTGGGTCATCTTTTGGCATGCGCACATCCCATTGTTGTCATTCGCTCATCGGCCTTCCCATTCTTTTCCCATTTCACAGCAGGTCGAAACACCCTGCAGCAGACGAGACGGATCAGCAGAGGAGATGCAGAGGAGACGGGTGCTACAGGCGGGCAGAGGAGACGGGTGGACTGCCAGCAGAGATGCCAGCGAGCTGTACCTACCTTTAGCTACCTTCTGCTGCCAAGGAGCTGTGAAGGAGATGAAGCAGCTGTGAAGGGGATGAAGCAGCTGTGAAGGGGATGACAGAGGCATCAGAGGAGAAGGGAACACAGGTTGCAGGGAACACAGGTTGCAGCAAAACAGGGTAGGGGGTGAAGCAGATTACAGGGAACACAGGTTGCAGCGAAGCAGGGTAGGGGGTTAAGCAGATTTCAGGGAACACAGGTTGCAGCGAAGCAGGGTAGGGGATGAAGCAGATTGCAGGGAACACAGGTTGCAGCGAAGCAGAGTAGGGGGTGAAGCAGATTGCAGGGAACACAGGTTGCAGCGAAGCAGAGTAGGAACACTCTCTTCTCTTGTGAGTTTCGAGAGAAGTCTCGAAACTCACTCCCAAAACTCTCCCTCCTCACTGCAGTTTGCTGTGTTCTCTCTCCCCCCCCAACAGGGTCGCATATTAATTTCCACCTGCCTATCCTTTTGTGTTCTGTCTCCCCCCTCAACAGGGTCACATAATAATTTCCACCTAGTATCCTGTTGTGTTCTGTCTCCCCCCCCAACAGGGTCTCATAATAATTTTCACCTGCCCTTGGGCACTATCCAGTGTCCGTTTGTGTTCTGTCTTCCCCCCCCAACAGAGTCACATATTAATTTTCACCTGCCCCTGGGCAGTATCCAGTTTCCTTTTGTGTTCTGTCTCCCCCCCTCCAACAGGGTCCTAAGCGATGGTTCCCACCTCACCGTGGTGCTTGGGTGTAACGTTGGGAGCTCTGCTCCTGGCGGCCAAGAGGAACCCCCCATGCACACCTACAGTGCATGGGTAGTACTATAGTACTTGTAATGAATATCTATTTCTGATAATCATTTGTTAGTTCTGAATTGACATAATTTAGTAATCATGAACATTTAAAAGGATATTTGGTTTCCGAACATTCAACAGAAACATTCTCTTCTGAATTATACGTCTATGGTGTAGTGTAGTACAGGCATGTGTGAACACATAACCTGAATGAAAACCAAGGCAAATGGGGAGAAGCTGTGATGACAAAGCCATTGCATCTCAGATGCAAATAACATTGGGTACTAGAGTGTACCAACTACCGTAGAACAAGTGACATTTGGTAAAATCAGAGAAAGAGCTAGTTCGCTCTCGCAAAACGGTAGAAGGGGCCCCTGCCCTTTAGGGATCTTAGCCACAGAAGCCCCCTGAAGCAACTAGATTAGACTGAAGAGGCCTGGGATAGAGAGTTTATGTGTGCTTGTTTGCAGTGGAGGAAGCAGCGGAGGTATGTTCTCGAAACAGTCATGTGATGTGCTTGATGCTGCTGTGCTGGCCTTTCAAACCGGGTCATTTTTCCCTAACCTTGAACCTGTCAGCCACTACAGCGTTCAGTACACAGCAAACACATATTCTCCACTCGAACACATGAAGTTTTCACTGGGAAGCAGCCTCGATGTCTGCTAGCCGTAGCGTAACCGCACGCCTGTGTGCCTCCAGCCCTTCCACCTTGGCCATCTTAGCCACCGAGGGACCCAGCAGCTGCAGGCCCGAGGCAGAGAGAGACTGCACGGTGATGTGCTTGAAAAAGGCTGACCCTTCACGTCCTAACCTTTTGGAATGCAGGAAACACGATCGGCTAACTCAAAAGCATTTGTTTCACTGGGAAGCAGCCTCGATGTCTGCTAGCCGTAGCGTAACAGCACGCCTGTGTGCCTCCAGCCCTTCCACCTCGGCCATCTTTGCCACCGAGGGACCCAGCAGCTGCAGGCCCGAGGCAGAGAGAGACTGCACGGTGATGTGCTTGAAAAAGGCTGACCCTTCACGTCCTAACCTTTTGGAATGCAGGAAACACGATCGGCTAACTCAAAAGCATTTGTTTCACTGGGAAGCAGCCTCGATGTCTGCTAGCCGTAGCGTAACAGCACGCCTGTGTGCCTCCAGCCCTTCCACCTCGGCCATCTTTGCCACCGAGGGACCCAGCAGCTGCAGGCCCGAGGCAGAGAGAGACTGCACGGTGATGTGCTTGAAAAAGGCGTCAAGAGACACGCCCCCGTACATGCGTGCGTAGCCGTAGGTGGGTAGCACGTGGTTGGTGCCGCTGGCGTAGTCCCCCACACTCTCCGGGGTCCATGGTCCCAGGAAGACGGACCCTGAGAGTGAATCGGGGATGGGGGATGGGGGATAAGAAAGTGGGATGGGAATGGTGTTGAGAGGAGGCGGAGAGCATGTGTAAGGCATGATGTCCTGTCCTGCGTTCTCTGCGAATCACATCTACAAGCCCAGCAAATAAAATGCTGGGAGAGCAAGACCAATAGACTCATACTTGACAGGAGAACCTGCAATTGGCTTGAACCATTCCGGCTTGGATAGGCGGCTCACCAGCGTTGCGGATGAGGGGCAGGCAGTCCACAGCCTGGGCGGCGTTGATGATGAGATGCTCGGGGGCACTAAGCCCATGGGATGAACCCACTATGGACATACACTGTCGGGCAGCAGGAGATAGCTGAGGCTCACCAGCGTTGCGGATGAGGGGCAAGCAGTCCACTGCCTGTGCGGCGTTGATGATGAGATGCTCGGGGGCATAGCGGTTGGAGAAGAGGCATGCCTGGTGGGATGGGATGGGAGGCAGAGTGAAGGAGCAATGAGAGCGGGAAACCAACCCAAGGCAGCATAGCAAGGGAGACGGTGTCTGGGCGGCGTTGATGATGAGATGCTCGGGGGCATAGCGGTTGGAGAAGAGGCATGCTTGGTGGGGGGCATGGGGACATATGGGCAACTCCATAAAAACGGGTGTAGGAGGTTGATTTTGACAACTTTCAAAATCAAGCTCAAACAAAATGGACATATGGGCAACTCCATGGAAACGGGTGTAGGATCAGTGAAAGGGGTCAGTGTAGGGGTAAGTGCAACTGCAGTGGGCGATTCGAGGGAGACGATGTCTGTCTGAAGAGTTAGTGATGACGAGCTCTGTCTCTCAACTTGACATTTCGCTCAACCCTCTCTGCCCGTAACACATGTTGACCTTTCGGGTTTTGTCCGAACCTCACCTCGTTGATGTCAGCCGCCACCACCACGTACGGTTTTGTCTGCGTTAATGTCAAACTCGGAACTCATGCTTGACATCAAACACTCTGATGCGAGTTTGTCTGCATCTCACCTCGTTGATATCAGCTGCCACCACCACATAAGAGTGGCTCAGCGCTTTGGCAGCAACGTCCCCTCGAGGCAGCTCCCCCCTCTGCCGCTCCACCTCTGCTTCGATGGCTGCCAGATCCACCCCCTCACCCACCGTCACCAGCACCACTTGACTGTCCGGCCCGTGCTCTGCCTGCCAGTTTGTGCGTGAGGTAAGAGAGGGATGGGAAGGACAGGAAGGAAGAGAGTGAGATGGGAGGACAGGCAGCTCCTTCCTCCCTTCACTGCTGCTCCGCCTCCCGCTTCAATGGCTGCCAGATCCACCCCCTCGCCCACCACCACCAGCACCACCTGACTGTCTAGCCCGTGCTCTGCCTGCCAGTAGGTGAGAGGCATGGAAAGAGGGTGAGGAAGGATGACCACAGCTGACTCCCAGAGATTCCAGCAGGCATGTCGATGGTCAAACGGCCACCATGGCCTAGCTGGTCTGCAGCGCCATCTTGGGAGATAGGGAGAGAGCACCTGAGAGGCGGCTCACTTGCGACGGATCACACAGCCCACCTGGGAGGCCAAGGTCAGGTGAGCGCCGGCTGGCAGTCTCGTCAGCAATCACAAGCACTTCAGAGACCATGGCCTCACTGGTCTGCAACGCCATCTCGAGAGATAGGGAGAGCACCCAAGAGACAGCTCACCTGAGACAGCAGGTCGGCAGCAACATGCGCAGGAGAAGCAGTCTCATCAGCGATGACAAGTACTTCAGAGGGCCCAGCAGGCATGTCGATTGATACCATGACCTCACTGGTCTGCAGCGCCATCCTTAGAGGTTGGGAGAGAGAACCTGAGACAACTTCTCTGAGACAGATCACCCAGCTCACCTGAGACAGCAAATCTGCAGCGACGTGGGAGGGAGAAGCCGTCTCGTCCGCTATCACAAGTACTTCGGAGGGCCCAGCAGGCATGTCGATAGAGACCATGGCCTCACTGGTCTGTAGCGCCATCTTGGCTGCTGTCACGTACTGGTTGCCCGGGCCAAATATCTTGTCCACCTGCACGGTGATGAGCGGTGACGGGTGGTGGTGGGTGGTGATGAGTGGTGACGGAGGGTGGTGGATGGTGGTGGGTGGTAGTGGGATAAGGGTGGGAGAAGGGAGAAGCATAAGCATCACTCCATCTTGGCTGCAGTCATGTACTGGTTGCCCGGGCCAAATAGATTACCCCCCTGCACGGTGATGAGCGGTGATGAGTGGTGAAGGGTGGTGATGGGTGGTAATGGGTGGTGATGGGTAAAAGGTGAGGAGAAGGGAGAAGCATAAGCACAGCACCATCTTGGCTGCTGTCACGTACTGATTGCCGGGGCCAAAGATCTTGTCCACCTGTAATGATTAGCAGTGATGCGTGGTGATGGGTGGTGATAAGTGGTGATAAGTGGTGATGGGTGGTGATGGGTGGTGATAAGTGGTGATGGGTGTTGATGGGTGGTAGTGGGACAAGGGTGGGAGAAGGGAGACGCATAAGCATGACTCCACCTTGGCTGCTGTCACGGACTGTTTGCCTGGTGGTGATGAGCAGTGATTTGTGGTGATGAGTGGTGACGGGTGGTGATGGTTGGTGATGGGACAATGGGGCAAGCAATCCCAAGCTAAGGCAGGAACGACCAGGGAAGAGGGTTAGCCCTCGAAGGTAAGCCATGCAGGGTGAGGTTGGGGTATGCAGTGCCATGGCACGCACACAAGATGCAGCATGGTTGGAGTGCCAGCGTGGCTTACCTTGGGGCAGGTGGCTGTGCCCCATGCCATGGCCGCAACAGCCTGCGCAATGGGAGAGACAGTGGCAAGGCGTGGGCAGCAAGGCACGGGACAGGGGCCAACACCAAGGGAAGAAACAAGTTAAAGGTGAGAAGCAACAGATGAGGATTGAAAAACACCCTCTGCTTTGTTCCGTTTCCATGCCCTCCCCTCTCTATTTTTCTTCCTCCATCGTCCCACTCACTCTTCCACGTCTCTCCCTCTCCCAATCCCCGAACTAACTCACCCCGTTACAAGCACACATATGCACCCACCTGGGCCCCTCCCGCCTTCAGAATGTGAGTAACGCCGGCCTTCTTGCAGCAGTAGAGCACCTCCTGGAGGATATAGCAAGGGGGGTGAGAGACGAGACAAGGAGGGACAAGAAGGGTGGGGAGGAGAGGACTGAGGAGAGCTTGCTGCCAGAGCAACAGATGCTTCGTACTTGTGGAGCAACACACACGTTGAGAGAGTGTATGCAAGTGAAAACTACATTAAAAAGATGGATTCACGGGAAGGAAGAGGGAATTACCGGGCAGATTGAGCCGTCAGGGCGAGGCGGAGTGGCGACCACCACAGTGGTGCAGCCTGCTATGCCTGCCGGCTGGGGTAGGGAGTGGAGAGATGAAGTGAGGGGAAAGGGAATGGATTGAGAGATGAGTTAAGTGGAAAGGAGAGGGATGGAAAGGTTGAGTACAGTGAAAACGGGATGGATGCATGCAGAGAGGGGGGATGGAATGGCAAGGAAAGACCTAGATTGCCTCGAGAAAAGCAGTGTTTCAGCCTGCTATGCCTGCCGGCTGGGGTGGGCGGTAGAGGTGAGAGAGGACGCAGATGGGAGTGAGGTGCATGAGGACGCTTTCGAGTTGACTCAAGAGCGGGTGGGTGGTGCTGTGGGGTTTGAATGAGACTGGTGCGGATGGGAGTGAGGCGCATGAGTTTTGAGAATTCTCAAAAGTCACACGTATATTGTGCATGAGGATGCTTTCGAGTTGACTCAAGAGCGGGTGGGTGGTGCTGTGGGGCTTGAATTGAATGAGTCGTGATGCGGATGGGAATGAGGCGCATGAGGAATGCCGAGGAATGAAAGGCAATACAGCTCTCCCTCCCACGCAGATGCCGCCTCATGTTTCTTCCTCTCTCACTCTCCCGCGCTCATTCCCTCCCTTGCTCCCTCGCACTCACCACGGCGAGCATGAGGGCAGTGGAGGGCAGCACAGCAGTACCTCCGGGCACGTACAGCCCCACTCGCTCTATGGGCCTCGCCACTCGCCCACACACCACGCCCTGATGGTTGAGAAGGGGCGGGGGGAAGTAAGCGGAAACATACAGCATGGGGAAAATCCACAGGGAAAATCGATTTTTGAGTCGACTAAAAAATCCACAGGAAAAATCTTAAAGCACATGGAATGGCACTTGTACAGGCTTTCTCGCTCTATGTTCCTCCTCGTGAAAACAAGCCCCGCCCTGCCGATTGATAGGAGTTATTGTGCAGCTCAACTCGCTCTATGGGCCTCACCACTTGCACGCACTGGCCCTCTCTCCCTCTCCCTCTCCCTCTCCCCCCGGCTCTCCCTCCCTCCGTCCCTCCGTCCGTCCGTCCGTCCCTCCCTCCCTCCCTCCCTCCCTCCCTCCCTCCCTCCCTCCCTCCCTCCCTCCCTCCCTCCTCTCTCCCCCCTTCCCTCTCTCTTCCTCCTCTCCTGTTTCGCCCCCCCCCCTCACCGGCATGGTCTCCACTTGGAACGAGCTGGACGGCATCTGTGCCAGGTGTGACCTCTGAGTCAACTCAGAACTCTCCTCCCAGCACCCCTCCTCCCCTCCCCTTTCCACCCCACTCACCGGCATGGTCTCCACTTGGAACGAGCTGGACGGACGGCATCTGTGCCTGCCAGGTGTGACCTTCTACTCAGAACTCTCCTCTCCCATCCCACTGTTCCTCTCCTCTCACCACCTCTCCTCCCCTGCCCCCCTCGCTACCGCTCACCGGCATGGTCTCCACTTGGAACGAGCTGGACGGCATCTGTGCTTGGTGGAACTTGTGGATGTTGCTGAACGCCACGTCAAACGCTGCTGCCACGTCAGCAGGCAGCTGAGGGCGCGGGAACGGGCGGGAATGAGATAGAGAGAAGGGGTCAAGGTAGAGGAGAAGAGGCGGAGAACGGGAGGAGAGAGAGATGGGAGGTAGAGGTGGAATCAGGTGGATATCATACGCCATTTATGGGGCAGGTTCCAGGTGTAAAGATGGGGGACTAGTGGGAAACAGGTGGTAAATGGCAGGGAGGGTGCGAGGAATTGGACGAGGAGAGAGGGGTTTGGGCGAATGAAGGGGTTTGGAGGAGAGGGTAGCAATGAGGATTACTAGTTCAAGAGACAGTAACTGACGGGTATGTCTGGGTCACAGTCACGCAATGCTTACCTCAGGGTCAGGCAGCTCTGCCACTCTGACGACCACTTTTAGGCTGACTGAGAGATTGTGGGGTGACTTGAGCACGGGGGGGAGGGATGGGGAGGGGGAATGTGGTGCTTACCTCGGGGTCAGGCAGCTCTGCCACTCTGACCACCACGTCATCCAGTTTGACTCGGTCAAACCTCTCCGTGTACCTGATTGGTGGAGGGGGGCAAGGGGGGGAGAGGGAGGGAGAGGGGGGGAGCGGGGGGGAGAGGGGTGGAGAGAGGGAGAGAGGGCTGGTGTGTGTCTCGGATTGGCGGGATGGGGAGGGGTGGAGGGAGGAAACGGCATGGGAATCAGCATTTCTCAGACGAGGTTTGATGTTGGAATTGTACGCTGCGAGATGGTTGAGGGGAAGGTGGTAGGAAATAGGGCGGGGAGTTGGGTGGGGTGGCTGCGGGGAGAAGCAACAGAAGCCAGCAGCGAATGCGCTAGAATGTGATTATTGAGTGGCGAGCTACAGTACATACTCTTTAACAGCCTCGTCGCCCCGTTGCCTCACATCCTCCACTATCGGACCCACCTGGCGAGGAACGAGGTCAAGAAAGAGGGGAATGGGGCGCGGTAGTGGGGGAAAGGGGGAGAGACGGAAAGTTAGTGGTCTCGGGAGTAAAAGGGGATTTGGGCGGGGTTGGGGTGGGGGGGTCTAGGGGATTGGCGGATTGACAATTGGATTTAGGGAAGGCAACTGGGAAGACACGGAGACAAGAGGTGAATAACGAGGAGGTTAGGAGGACTTTACACACACGAAGCCATGGAGGAAGGTTCCTACCGTGCTGAAGATTGAGGTGAAGTCTATGCGTGGCCTGGTGAGCAGCTGTGCCACGTCATCCTCTGCCAGGTCAGCGAGCCGGAACACGCGGAGGCCAGTGGCTGGCGACGAGACCGCAGCGGCTGCTGCGGTGAAAGGGGAATGGGAGAGCGGGAGGGGTGAAAGAAAGGGAGAGGGGGAGGGACGGAGGAAAAGGACGAAGGGGGTGGAGGGGGGGTAAGAACCGGCATGCGCGGAAGTTCCTGATCATTCGTGCAGAAACAAGCTCAGAAACAGGCCCCTGCGGGTAATGATAACCAAGCGACATGTAGCAGAAGCCCGTTTTCACATAATTTTTGATCCGTTGACGTTTTCCTCAATGCAGTCACGTCGCGCTTGCTACGTAAAGCACCCACGCGGCGTCCGTTACGATCTCGTGTTGCGTGAAACCCTAAATTTCCGCAACCGAAAATCTTGGCAACCTTGAAAATCTTGGCAACCTTCAATGCAGCAACGACTTGAGCATCCTCTTTTGCTGATGCGGCATTAGAAAAGTTGTGCACTTATAAGCATGTCGCAAGGGAGCACTAACCAGTGGTTTGCGACGCCTCCGCCATGCACTTGATCGTGCTGACGCTGCTTCGACTTCTCGACACGTTAGCAGCGACTGACGACAGCGATCGCAGGCTAAGGCCGTGCGACCAATCAGTGCGCGAGGATGCAAGAAGATTCGCGGAACGCGCTGATCCAGCTGATCCGGCAGCGGATGGGAGTGTAGCGGGAACAGATACGATGCTGGAGGATGACAAGCGAGCCGCAAGGGCCATATCTGGCAGCTCAGCAGCTGTGCGCAACGAGAGAAACAGCTGCAGAAGCTACAGGCTAATGAACCTTGGGCTTACTCCTGAGTCCTAAGGACACTGCTGCTTCTCTGACACTGTCAGAGGTATGATGCGGAGAGGGAAATGGGGACCTCCTGCATTCTTGCCGTAAAATCTCTCCGCTGGTGTGCTTCCCTCGAGGGCCCCGAATTTCCTGGGGGCTCTAGGGCTAATGTGCGGGGTAAGTATGTTCGCCTGCGGCTGTGAGGAGCTGGCGAACGATGACAACTAGATTCGTCCAATCCTTGTTTACTACAACCAGAGGCGACGGTTTCGCATAGCTATCATGTAACACTTAGTTCAATAAAGCATGATTTCGTGCTTCGCCTGTCGCAACTCACCCATTTCAACCATGACTTGCTTTTAGTACAAACATGACGTAGTCAGATTGAAGATACCTCAATTGACTAATTATATAGTCACATGAGAGACGTATATACATAAAATAATATACGAATGTGTTCCACCTAGCACTTCACATCCTCTAAGAGTGACCTTCATGCAACCACTCCAAAGGTTGAGAATCTGCAGTCGGCAGAAATTGCTGTCGTAGAGACGTAGTCGGCAAGTGGGCCACTAAGAGTCGTCTCGGTATTGCGCTCTCCAGTGTTCAAAGATGTGTAAAACGGCGTCACGGTCAGTTCCAGCTTAGACGATGCCCGGATTGCGCTACCCAGAAGTCCATTGACCGTGGGAGAAACCTTAACCTTCATCAGCTTCACAGACAGGTGCCCTACACCCGCATCCCCTTCTCCCCGCACGATGCTCGCCCGCACCTCCACCACCATCAACCCCTCGATCTCAACTCTATACTTCACCATGTTCACAGGCCACTCCCTCTCCTCTGCCACTCTGCTAAGTACCAGCCCTCCTGCTCCAGTCACCCGATCGCCCATTGCTTTTGGGGGCGGCAACGGCATGCCATCCAGGTCCAGAAGGGACAACAAAGTACTGGCAGCATCTGGGACATTGCTGTCGCTGTTCTCAGCGGTTACCATGGGTGTTACAGCCATGCGGAGGGAATGCAGCCCACCCGCCACCCACACAAACCCAATTTCCCTGATAGCTGCCTGTGCTCCCTCCGTCTCGCCCTCTCCTCCTTCCACCACACCACTCAGTTCATTGCCAGTGCTTGCAAGAGCAGCCCTCACAACAGCCGCAGTTGCTCTCTTCTCAGCTTCCTTCCTGGCAGCAGCAGCAGCATCAGCAGCAGCTGCTGTTGACATCTGGCCAAAGGCAGGGTTGGATGTCGGGGCCGCAGCATACGCCACGTCACCAGATGCCTCCGCCAGGTCACAAGCTGTAGCCTGCGGTGGTGATTCGCGGAGCCTGATATTGATGTGCAATCGACGGTCGGAAACGAGGCAGAAAGACGCGTTGAGCAGGCCTTGCGTGGACAGCGGCGGCGGTCGCTCTGCCCTCCGCCGAAGCACAGCAGAGGCTGCCCGTGCTTGCTTTCCAAGCGTCTTCACCAGTCCTTGTTGGTCGCTCGGAGATGACGTGGCAAGTGGTTGAGCGCTGCTGGCAGAACCATTACCAGGGGTTTCTGTGGCACGGTTTCCGTCGCAGAGCCCACCGAGCCAGCTAAGCGGGAAGTATGGCGACATGGCGCGTTGCTCCTTGACATCCCCGCTAAGAGGAGTCCGGTACTCGCCAGAGTGACCCGCGCCGCCGTCCTTCGCGAGCAGGTAGCACTGCACGCCGCTCATGAAGCCGCGGACGTTCACATTGTCGCGTAGCCTGTTGCTGTAACGGGCAGAATCAGGAAAAGAGGGTAGGAAGGTGCAAAAGATGAGACGTCTAGAAAGCCTGTAGTACTAGTAAGGAAGATTTGGGAAAGCAGCGGTTGAGGAAAGTGCTGAAGAGATAAATTCTAAGACATTCTGGTTAGCAGGAGAGGAAGAGAACGTGGATTCACATGCTGCACGCATTGATTGCTGAGATCGAAGCTCACCTGCGAAAGAAGTGGTATTGGTAGCAACCGGCTGTTCGCTTGCATGCAGCGCAGCATTTTTCAAGAGTGTCGCCAGCTTCGCCGTCGACGACAGCTACATGGTTACCAACTTCCTGAAATCACGAACCACGTACGCACACACAGAGACGAAAACATGAGTTATTTACAACCACAACCAATGAAGCTACGGTGTAGCTCCAAACATTGGACGCTGAAAGCTTGAAGCTGTCGGAAGGAGACAGCGCGAATCGTCACGCCCCTTCTATAGAATTCTGTGTGTATAAATGCTCAACGCACCTGGAAAACCTCGAGATTGACGGGGCCGGATCCTCTGGCGTGGTTCGTGAACTTGCCGCGCTGGCTGAGGAAGAGCCCCTTGAAGTTGCCGACGAGCGCAGCGTGGCGGTGCAGGCTGCGCGCGTTCACCCCCGCGTCCTCCAGCCCGCGCAGCTGGCGGCACGCGTCGCAGCCGCCGGGGGGGAGATTCGATCCGGCGACGATGACGGAAAGGAGTGAGTGTGTGGCGAGTATGGCAATAGCGAGGATGAGTTGGCGTCTGAGGGACCCGTCGCAAATCCGCGGAGAGTATACAGTGGCGCGCAGCGCCATCTTAAAGACTTTTATATTTGTGAAATAGAAGCTCGGATGCTGAAAGAGGGCCGATGAAAACAACTTCCTTGAAGTTGTGACAATGCCTCTTCCCGCCGGTCGCGAATCAAGAGCGATAAAACTAGCTTGAGTTTGAAGCACTTTCGAATAGAAGCGAGGCTAAACCCGGCCGCTGGCTGAGAATCTGCGCAATGGAATCCCGAGTAATGCGTCGACTCAACATTCGCGGCTAGCTGAGAGTAGTATGCGGGATTGGACGAGTAATCACGAACCCGACGTTTGGAAGAAATGAGTTGGTGTACCATCATATAGGACTCGACGCTAAAGCACCCTCTCGACATGGAGCTTCTCTCGCCGCGGCTCGGCGGCATGGCAGTCCTTTTGTCCACTTCTCGTCCTCCCTTCCCTTTCCAGACGAGCACCAGCCTGGCTGACAGCAACCTCAGGCCGGCACCTGGTTGACTCAGCCAGGCTCTAGGAGCACAGTATAGTACTGTACGAAAGTATGAAGCAGTAATATCAAGTCTGCGTCGCAACAACTCATGGAGGCTTGAGGATGGACTCGCGGAGTCGCGGGAGATTATGGTTCTACCGATTACTGTTTCGTTGTTGCGACTACTGTATCGGTTTCTGCGGGCACTTTCCTCACGTGCTCACCTCGCGGTGGCACCGACGCCAAGATCTACCTCATCGCCAACGCACTTCTCCCTTGTTCCCCCTGCCTGTGCCGAGGGTAATGGCTGCTGAAGATTTGGAGTGTGTGGTGGATGGGGGACGGAGGGGGTTGTTTGTGAGGAATGGCCTGAGGGGCGGGACTCGGGAGGTAGAAGTGAGGCGGCGGTGGGGTAATGAGTGAGGAAGATGAGATTGCGCGGTTTTTCAAGATTCAGAAAGAATTTCAGAGGCGAGGGGGAGGAAGGTGCGAAGCACTGATGCGGTGCGGTGTAAGCGCGTGAGGGACGCCGTGGCGCGTAATAATTGTAGGTGCGAACTCGCCAAGCTTGAGCGACGACGACAATCTTGTAACTTGAATTTGAATGTTTTATTGGTTGACGATGACATCGTGCGTAACCGATCACTGCAGTACTCTCTCCACTGCCCCCTACTTCGGTGCTGCTGGCGTAGAAGTGGACACGAAAACAGCTGCGAAACAGCTCGACTCCACAGCCTGATGCAGAACTGATCTGGACGTGGCTTGACAGACTGGCGGATTTGCATCAGCACTGTTTGAAGGACGTGGGTGACAATAGTTTGCATGCATCGCAGCATCGGGCTTAGGGCGTGTAAGATCCCCGTGCACACGTTTTGGCTGAATTTTGTCGACCATTTTGGTCGACAAAGCTTTCGCGAAGGTCGACGGATGAGTCGTCACCAGGCCGACAAATTTTCGGCCAACTCAATGTGGCCTCCAAATATGACAAGGATTTGCTGGCCGAAATAACAGAGGTGGAAGATTTCGGCTTGTCTTTTTTTCCGACTTGGTGCGACGACGTCGCATACATGTATGCGACGTCGCAATTTCACTGTAGCAGCGTATGCGACCTCGTTTTTTACTGTGGCCAGCTGTTGTCGACAGCATGGCCGATTTGAAGTCGACCACGCGTCGGAAAAGAGTCGACTGGGTTTTTCGGCCATCAAATCACAATTTTGATGGCCGAAATCGACGAGATTCGCAAACCAATCACGAAATGGTTACTTTCGCTACGGCCACCTAATTTTGATGGCCGATTCTGTGTGCACGGGGATCTTACACGCCCTTAGGGGGGTCATTCGGAGCTTGCAAAGCTGGATAACTGCACTACGCTTCTAAATCACTTAAAAATGTTCGTGTATCTAAAAAAACCTAGACTTCTGTTTTTACCCAGAAACAACACCACACATCAGCCCTAGCAGCCCGGCCATCAATATTGACTGAACCTCACCATCACACCCTGCATCATCTCCACCACAGTATCCATGGTCGGTCGGTTATCCCAATCGGTCGTCACACACACCTTCACCACTCCCAGCACAGCCTTCGACTGATGCTCTTGAGTCAACTCACACAACAGTCTCTTCATTCATCCCATCACCCCCTGCATCATCTCAACCACAGTATCCATCCTTGCCAGGTTGTCCCAATCCGTCGTCACACACACTTTTGCCACTTGCTGCAGCGCCCTCGCCTGCTCAACACACCCTCCTTTATCCCATCACACCCTGCATCATCTCAACCACAGTATCCATGGTCGGCCGGTTGTCCCAATCCGTCGTCACACACACCTTCGCCACTTGCTGCAGCGCCCTCGCTTGCTCCTCGGTCCACTGCCCCTGCAGGCGCGGGTCCATGATGGCACCCAGATCCACCGCTTCCGACCGCACAGAACGGTTCACCACCTCCTCGAACGTGGGCTCCAGGACTGAGTGCCCCGTGGCGAGCTCGATCAGGAAAATGCCGAAAGCAAAGGTGTCACAGTGTTCGTTCAGGTAGCCTGGAGAGGGGGGAAAGAGAGAGGAAGAAAACCAACGTGGGCTCGAGGACTGAGTGGCCTGTGGCGAGCTCGATGAGAAAAATGCCAAAGGCAAATGTGTCACAGTGCTCGTTCAGGTAGCCTGGGGGAGAGAGAAACGAAAGGGGAGAAGGGAGCGGGAAGAGGATAGGGAGGGGTCTTTGCTACTGAGTGGCCCGTGGCGAGCTCGATAAGGAAGATGCCAAAGGCAAATGTGTCACAGTGCTCGTTTAAATAGCCTGAAGCACGGGAAGGGGCGGTTGAGAGAAGGGAACAAGGGGAAGAGGAAGAGAAAAGAAGAGGGCCTTTCATGAGTGAGTGGCCTGTGGAAAATGAGGGCATCTTGAGGAAGATGCCAGGTGAGTCGAGCTCGATGAGAAAGATGCCTAAAGCAAAGGCGCCACAGAGCTTGTTCAAATAGCCTGAGGGGGAGAAAAGGAGAGAGAAGGGGTGGGAAGGCGAGGTGAGAAGAGAGGTGGAAGAGAAAAGGCGAGAGGAGGAGCTTTCATGAGTGAGTGGCCTGTGAGGAGCTCGACGAGGAAAATGCCAAAGGCAAATCTGCCACAGTGCCTGTTGAGGTAGCCTGGGGAGGGGAGGGAGAGGGAACGGAGGAGTAGGTAGATGGGAGGCGAGAGGGTAAAGGGGAGGGCCTTTCATGAGTGAGTGGCCCGTGGCGAGCAGGTAGTTGCCGAAAGCATTGGTGCCGTTCAGGTAGCCTGGGGGAAGGAAAACGGAGGGGCAGGAAGGGTACAAAAAAAGAGGCCAGATCACCCAGCTCGCTTTCTTGCACGTGACCCAAAGTATTCAGGGTCGAGGTACCCACGTGACCCCATCACTCGAGTCGTCACATGGTCCTTGTGGAACGAAACTAGCACATACTGGTTGCACCAAACGACCATCCAGCTGCCGGCTCAACTACCCATCACTTCACCCAACTCAAATCAGCAAGAGTTGAAGGGAGTAAAGCCTCCGCAGCCCACCTGTCAGTTACTGACACGTGCCGGCTCACCTACCTACCTACCACTTCATCATCCACCTACCCCCAAACCCCTTCTCTCTCCTCTCCACATTGTGAGACGTCTCAGAACTTCACTTCTCTAGGCTGGTGGAACTCGCTGCGCTCCCTCATCCTGCCACAACTATTGAAGATACAAAGACAAAGAAGGATGGTTACAAAATTTAAGGGCCGTATCAATCTGCATTCACACCCCTCCCCCCCCCCTATCTTCCCCTCTCCCCACCCACGCCGACCCTCTCCTCTGCCCCATCCCCTTTATGGTGGCACTCGCTGCGTTTCCTCGGCCCGGCACAGCTGTTAAAGCACAAGGAGCGTAACAGCCTAACAGCCTAACAGCGTAACAGCCTAACAGCGTAACAGCGTAACAGCGTAACAGCATAACAGCGTAACAGCGTAACATCCTAACAGCCTAACAACGTAAAAACCTAACAGCGTAACAGCGTAACAGCGTAACAGCATAACAGCGTAACAGCCTAACAGCCTAACAGCCTAACAGCCTAACAGCGTAACAGCCTAACAGCGTAACAGCGTAACAGCGTAACAGCATAACAGCGTAACAGCGTAACATCCTAACAGCCTAACAACGTAAAAACCTAACAGCGTAACAGCGTAACAGCGTAACAGCGTAACAGCGTAACAGCGTAACAGCCTAACAGCCTAACAGCCTAACAGCCTAACAGCGTAACAGCGTAACAGCGTAACAGCGTAACAGAGTAATAGCCTAACAGCCTAACAGCCTAACAGCGTTACGGCGTAACAGTGTAACAGCGTAACAGCCTAACAGCCTAACAGCCTAACAGCCTAACAGCGTAACAGCCTAACAGCCTAACAGCGTAACAGCCTAACAGCGTAACAGCGTAACAGCGTAACAGCATAACAGCGTAACAGCGTAACATCCTAACAGCCTAACAACGTAAAAACCTAACAGCTTAACAGTGTAACAGCGTAACAGCGTAACAGCCTAACAGCCTAACAGCCTAACAGCCTAACAGCGTAACAGCGTAACAGCCTAACAGCCTAACAGCGCTACGGCGTAACAGTGTAACAGCGTAACAGCCTAACAGCGTAACAGCCTAACAGCCTAACAGCGTAACAGCGTAACAGCCTAACAGCCTAACAGCGTTTCAGCGTAACAACGTAACAGCATAACAGCGTAACAGCCTAACAGCCTAACAGCATAACAGCGTAACAGCGTAACAGCGTAAAGGCCTAACAACCTAACAGCGTAACAGCCTAACAGCGTAACAGCGTAACAGCGTAACAGCGTAACAGCCTAACAACGTAACAGCGTAATAGCCTAACAGCATAACAGCGTAACAGCGTAAGAGCGTAACAGCGTAACAGCGTAACAGCATAACAGCGTAACAGCCTAACAGCCTAACAGCGTAACAGCGTAACAACGTAACAGCCTAACAGCCTAACAACGTAACAGCGTAACAGCGTAACAGCGTAACAGCCTAACAGCCTAACAGCGTAACAGCCTAACAGCGTTATAGCGTTACAGCGTAAAAGCGTAACAGCGTAACAGCGTAACAGCGTAACAGCCTAACAGCGTAACAGCGTAACAACGTAACAGCCTAACAGCCTAACAACGTAACAGCGTAACAGCCTACAAGCGTAACAGCGTAACAGCGTAACAGCGTAACAGCCTAACAGCCTAACAGCGTAACAGCGTAACAGCCTAACAGCCTAACAGCCTAACAGCCTAACAGCCTAACAGCGTAACAGCGTAACAGCGTAACAGCCTAACAACGTAACAGCGTAATAGCCTAACAGCATAACAGCGTAACAGCGTAAGAGCGTAACAGCGTAACAGCGTAACAGCATAACAGCGTAACAGCCTAACAGCCTAACAGCGTAACAGCGTAACGGTGTAACAGGGGAACAGCGTAGAAGCGTAACAGCCTAACAGCCTAACAGCCTAACAGCCTAACAGCGTAACAGCGTAACAACGTAACAGTGTAACAGGGGAACAACGTAACAGCGTAACAGCCTAACAGCCTAACAACGTAACAGCCTAACAGCCTAACAGCCTAACAGCCTAACAGCGTAACAGCGTAACAGCGTAACAGCGTAACAGCGTAACAACGTAATAGCGTAACACCGTAACAGCGTAACAACATAACAGCCTAACAGCCTAACAGCGTAACAGCGTAACAGCCTAACAACGTAACAGCGTAACACCGTAACAGCGTAACACCGTAACAGCGTAACAGCATAACAGCGTAACAGCGAAACAGCGAAACATCGAAACAGCGTAATAGCGTAACACCGTAACAGTGTAACAGCACAACAGCCTAACAGCCTAACAGCGTAACAGCGTAACAGCGTAACAGCCTAACAGCCTAACAGCCTAACAGCGCACCAGCGCAACAGCGCAACAGCGTAACAGCGTAACAGCCTAACAGCCTAACAGCCTAACAGCGTAACAGCGTAACAGCCTAACAGCCTAACAGCCTAACAGCCTAACAGCGTAACAGCGTAACAGCGTAACAGCCTAACAGCCTAACAGCGTAACAGCGTAACAGCCTAACAGCCTAACAGCGTAACAGCGTAACAGCGTAACAGCCTAACAGCGTAACAGCGTAACAACATAACAGCGTAACAGCCAAACAGCCTAACAGCATAACAGCCTAACAGCGTAACAGCATAACAATCTAACAGCCTAACGGCGTAACAGCGTAACAACATAACAGCGTAACATCGTAACAGCCTAACAGCATAATAGCTTATCAGCCTAACAACCTAACAGCCTATCAGCCTAACAGCCTAACATTGTAACAACGTGCGTTGCAGCGTAAAAGCCTAAAAGCCTAACAGCCTAACATCTTAATAGCTTGAAAAACACATACTTCAACTGCCAAACGACCATCCAGCTGTCGGCACACCTGCCTACCACTTCACCCCAACTGCCCCCCTTTCTATTAAGGGTCGACCTACCTCGTGTGATGAGTCCATTTTTTGTTCGACTAAAAAATAGACCAACCTTTCTCTCTCCCTCTCTTGCCCACCGCACCTGACTCAAAGTATTCAGGGTCGATGTATCCCCGCGACCCCATCACTCTCGTCGTTACGTGGTCTTTCCAGTTCTCCACTATCCTTGCCAGGCCGAAATCCGCCACTCGCGGGGACAGCCCCTGAGGGTGGACAAGAGGAAGGAACAGGGGAAGCGAACGGGAGAGGAGAGATCACAGGGGAGAGGGGTGAGAGGAAATCCAGTTGCAGAATATCCGCGGTTCAGCGAACCCCATTCTGGAAGGTGCACGTACTTGTGTCTGTGGATGAATGCGAACGAGGTGACTTTTGAGTCGACTCAAAAGCCAATCCAGTTGCACAGAGACCGCGGTGCACGTACTCCTGTCTGCGGATGAACGTGAACAATGGTCCTCACCTCGGCCAGCAGCAGCACGTTGGGAGCCTTGAACACGAAGCTCTGCTCTGCAGTGCACTACGGTGCTCTGCAGTGCTCTTCGGTGCTCCTCACCTCGGCCAGCAGCACGTTAGGAGCCTTGAAGTCGCGGTGAACATACTCCTGTCCGTGGATGAATGCCAAGGCCTCCGCACACCCCATGGCCACCTTCATTCGGTCCGCAAACTTAAACTCCTCCTTGCCCGCTCGCGCTGCCAAACAGGGTAATGAGGGAGAGGGGAGGAGGGAATGTACTGCGGATGAATGAGAGAGCCTCCACACACCCCATGGCCACTTTCATTCGGTCCGCAAACTTGAACTCTTCCTTGCCCGCCCGCGCTGCCAGCCAGGGGAAGACAAGGGGAGGTGAGAGGAATGCGGCGGGAAGGGAAAGGTTTAGGGTGCAAGCGAGATTGGTGGTCATGTATGAATGGCAGAGCCTCAGCGCACCCCATGGCCAAGGGGGAAGATTAGGGGAGGTGAGAGAGGAGCGGGGAGAGAAGGAATGTGCGAGCAAGCGAGATTGCTCATTCTGTCCTCAGACTTGATCGTAAACTCCTCCTTGCCCTCACGTGCTGCGAGGGGGAAGTCGAAATGAGTGAGGGAGGGGAGTGGGGGAGGCAGAGGGGGATGGGGAGTGGGGGAAGAAGGGGAATGAGGGCACACAGACACGCAGAGTAACCTACGTCTCTCCAGCAACGCACCTCTCTCCAGCAACGCACCTCTCTCCAGAAACGCACCTCTCTCCAGCAATGCACCTCCCTCCAGCAGCTCATGCACAGCCTCACTCCCTCCTCTCCTCACTCCCTCCTCTCCTCACTCCCTTCTCTTCTCACTCCCTCCTCTTCTCACTACCTCCTCTTCTCACTCCCTCCTCTCCTCACTCCCTCCTCTCCTCACTCCCTCCTCTCCTCACTCCCTCCTCTCCTCACTCCCTCCTCTCCTCGCTCCCTCCTCTCCTCACTCCCTCCTCTCCTCACTCCCTCCTCTTCTCACTCCCTCCTCTCCTCACTCCCTCCTCTCCTCGCTCCCTCCTCTCCTCTCCTCACTCCCTCCTCTCCTCACTCCCTCCTCTTCTCACTCCCTCCTCTTCTCACTCCCTCCTCTTCTCACTCCCTCCTCTTCTCACTCCCTCCTCTCCTCACTCCCTCCTCTTCTCACTCACTCAGGTTGAACTTGTAGATCATGGCCCTGTTATCGTCTGAAATACAGGCGCCCAGAAGAGTTCGCTCTGAGCCTCTTCCAACCGCCAAACCACAAGCAAGCACACACGCACAGCCACATACACTCACCCTCCCTCCAACCTCTCACCTCCCTCCATGCACGTACCATCCTCCAGCAACTCGTGCACATCCCCGCATGGGATGAACTCGTAGATCATGGCCATGCTGTCGTCTGATATGCACGCTCCCAGCAGTGTGTGGTCTGGTCTGAGGCTTTTCACACCATAGACCCACAAGCACACAGCACACACAGCACAGCACACGTACCGTCCTCCAGCAGTTCATGCACGTCCCCGCAGGGGATGAACTCGTAGATCATGGCCATGCTGTCGTCTGATATGCACGCTCCCAGCAGGCGCAGGATGTTGGGGTGGCGTAGCTTGCCCATCACCATCATCTCCGTCTGGGTGGAAGGAGGGAGGGTAGTGGGTAGAGGAGGGCAAAGGAACAGTGCGTGGTGCCGTTTGAAAAAAGCACGGTGCACTGGCATGAAACTCGCCCCCAGCAGGCGCAGGATGTTGGGGTGCCGCAGCTTGCCCATCACCATCATCTCCGTCTGAATGGGCGGGGGGAGGGGGTGGTGGGGTGGGGAGGGGAACAATGTGCAGTGCAATCTGCAAACGCTGCAAGGTGCAACAGCATGCGAGCAGGCGCAGAATGTTGGGGTGCCGCAGCTTGCCCATCACCATCATCTCCGTCTGGGTGGGGTAGGAGGGGAAGGGTGGGGTGGTGGGGTGGAGGGCAAGGGGACAGTGCGTGTTGTTGTTTGAAAGGGAATAACGCGCACTGCAATCTGCAAACTGCAAGGTGCAAGGTGCAACAAAATGTGAGCAAGGAGCCGAATGTTTGGGACATTGTGCAGCTTCCCCGTCGTCTTTTAAGTCGACTTAAAAGTCGTCTCCCCCCCTTCCGACACTTCCAGCAGCCAAGCTATCTCTCCTTTTCCAAACACTCCAGGTACCCCACCCACCCACGCACCATGAGCTGCTAGCTTGCGCTCAGGGCCTTCGCGGCACACATCTTAACGGCTGCAGGAATCTCCTTGTCCTCCCCCACGCCACACCATCGTCCATCTCACCATAAGCTGCTCCCATGCGCTCAGAACCTTCGCAGCGCACATCTTAACAGCCACAGGAATCTCCCCGTCAGTCACGGTGCCCCTGCCTGCCTGCATCTCGTCCCACACGAGCCACGCCAACTGTCACCCCTTACAATGAGCTGCTCCCATGCGCCCAGAACCTTAGCAGCGCACATCTTAACGGCCACAGGGATCTCCTCCTCCTCTCAACACTCCCAGTACCCCACCCACCCACGCACCATAAGCTGCTCCCATGCGCTCAGAACCTTAGCAGCGCACATCTTAACGGCCACAGGGATCTCCTCCTCCTCTCAACACTCCCAGTACCCCACCCACCCACGCACCATAAGCTGCTCCCATGCGCTCAGAACCTTAGCAGCGCACATCTTAACGGCCACAGGGATCTCCTCCTCCTCTCAACACTCCCAGTACCCCACCCACCCACGCACCATAAGCTGCTCCCATGCGCTCAGAACCTTAGCAGCGCACATCTTAACGGCCACAGGGATCTCCTCCTCCTCTCAACACTCCCAGTACCCCACCCACCCACGCACCATAAGCTGCTCCCATGCGCTCAGAACCTTAGCAGCGCACATCTTAACGGCCACAGGGATCTCCTCCTCCTCTCAACACTCCCAGTACCCCACCCACCCACGCACCATAAGCTGCTCCCATGCGCTCAGAACCTTAGCAGCGCACATCTTAACGGCCACAGGGATCTCCTCCTCCTCTCAACACTCCCAGTACCCCACCCACCCACGCACCATAAGCTGCTCCCATGCGCTCAGAACCTTAGCAGCGCACATCTTAACGGCCACAGGGATCTCCTCCTCCTCTCAACACTCCCAGTACCCCACCCACCCACGCACCATAAGCTGCTCCCATGCGCTCAGAACCTTAGCAGCGCACATCTTAACGGCCACAGGGATCTCCTCCTCCTCTCAACACTCCCAGTACCCCACCCACCCACGCACCATAAGCTGCTCCCATGCGCTCAGAACCTTAGCAGCGCACATCTTAACGGCCACAGGGATCTCCTCCTCCTCTCAACACTCCCAGTACCCCACCCACCCACGCACCATAAGCTGCTCCCATGCGCTCAGAACCTTAGCAGCGCACATCTTAACGGCCACAGGGATCTCCTCCTCCTCTCAACACTCCCAGTACCCCACCCACCCACGCACCATAAGCTGCTCCCATGCGCTCAGAACCTTAGCAGCGCACATCTTAACGGCCACAGGGATCTCCTCCTCCTCTCAACACTCCCAGTACCCCACCCACCCACGCACCATAAGCTGCTCCCATGCGCTCAGAACCTTAGCAGCGCACATCTTAACGGCCACAGGGATCTCCTCCTCCTCTCAACACTCCCAGTACCCCACCCACCCACGCACCATAAGCTGCTCCCATGCGCTCAGAACCTTAGCAGCGCACATCTTAACGGCCACAGGGATCTCCTCCTCCTCTCAACACTCCCAGTACCCCACCCACCCACGCACCATAAGCTGCTCCCGTGCGCTCAGAACCTTAGCAGCGCACATCTTAACGGCCACAGGGATCTCCTCCTCCTCTCAACACTCCCAGTACCCCACCCACCCACGCACCATAAGCTGCTCCCATGCGCTCAGAACCTTAGCAGCGCACATCTTAACAGCCACAGGGATCTCCTCCTCCTCTCAACACTCCCAGTACCCCACCCACCCACGCACCATAAGCTGCTCCCATGCGCTCAGAACCTTAGCAGCGCACATCTTAACGGCCACAGGGATCTCCTCCTCCTCTCAACACTCCCAGTACCCCACCCACCCACGCACCATAAGCTGCTCCCGTGCGCTCAGAACCTTAGCAGCGCACATCTTAACGGCCACAGGGATCTCCTCCTCCTCTCAACACTCCCAGTACCCCACCCACCCACGCACCATAAGCTGCTCCCATGCGCTCAGAACCTTAGCAGCGCACATCTTAACGGCCACAGGGATCTCCTCCTCCTCTCAACACTCCCAGTACCCCACCCACCCACGCACCATAAGCTGCTCCCATGCGCTCAGAACCTTAGCAGCGCACATCTTAACGGCTACAGGGATCTCCTCCTCCTCTCAACACTCCCAGTACCCCACCCACCCACGCACCATAAGCTGCTCCCGTGCGCTCAGAACCTTAGCAGCGCACATCTTAACGGCCACAGGGATCTCCTCCTCCTCTCAACACTCCCAGTACCCCACCCACCCACGCACCATAAGCTGCTCCCATGCGCTCAGAACCTTAGCAGCGCACATCTTAACGGCCACAGGGATCTCCTCCTCCTCTCAACACTCCCAGTACCCCACCCACCCACGCACCATAAGCTGCTCCCATGCGCTCAGAACCTTAGCAGCGCACATCTTAACGGCCACAGGGATCTCCTCCTCCTCTCAACACTCCCAGTACCCCACCCACCCACGCACCATAAGCTGCTCCCGTGCGCTCAGAACCTTAGCAGCGCACATCTTAACGGCCACAGGGATCTCCTCCTCCTCTCAACACTCCCAGTACCCCACCCACCCACGCACCATAAGCTGCTCCCATGCGCTCAGAACCTTAGCAGCGCACATCTTAACGGCCACAGGGATCTCCTCCTCCTCTCAACACTCCCAGTACCCCACCCACCCACGCACCATAAGCTGCTCCCATGCGCTCAGAACCTTAGCAGCGCACATCTTAACGGCCACAGGGATCTCCTCCTCCTCTCAACACTCCCAGTACCCCACCCACCCACGCACCATAAGCTGCTCCCATGCGCTCAGAACCTTAGCAGCGCACATCTTAACGGCCACGGGGATCTCCTCCTCCTCTCAACACTCCCAGTACCCCACCCACCCACGCACCATAAGCTGCTCCCATGCGCTCAGAACCTTAGCAGCGCACATCTTAACGGCCACAGGGATCTCCTCCTCCTCTCAACACTCCCAGTACCCCACCCACCCACGCACCATAAGCTGCTCCCGTGCGCTCAGAACCTTAGCAGCGCACATCTTAACGGCCACAGGGATCTCCTCCTCCTCTCAACACTCCCAGTACCCCACCCACCCACGCACCATAAGCTGCTCCCATGCGCTCAGAACCTTAGCAGCGCACATCTTAACGGCCACAGGGATCTCCTCCTCCTCTCAACACTCCCAGTACCCCACCCACCCACGCACCATAAGCTGCTCCCGTGCGCTCAGAACCTTAGCAGCGCACATCTTAACGGCCACAGGGATCTCCTCCTCCTCTCAACACTCCCAGTACCCCACCCACCCATGCACCATAAGCTGCTCCCATGCGCTCAGAACCTTAGCAGCGCACATCTTAACGGCCACAGGGATCTCCTCCTCCTCTCAACACTCCCAGTACCCCACCCACCCACGCACCATAAGCTGCTCCCATGCGCTCAAAACCTTAGTAGCGCACATCTTAACGGCCACAGGGATCTCCTCCTCCTCTCAACACTCCCAGTACCCCACCCACCCACGCACCATAAGCTGCTCCCATGCGCTCAGAACCTTAGCAGCGCACATCTTAACGGCCACAGGGATCTCCTCCTCCTCTCAACACTCCCAGTACCCCACCCACCCACGCACCATAAGCTGCTCCCATGCGCTCAGAACCTTAGCAGCGCACATCTTAACGGCCACAGGGATCTCCTCCTCCTCTCAACACTCCCAGTACCCCACCCACCCACGCACCATAAGCTGCTCCCGTGCGCTCAGAACCTTAGCAGCGCACATCTTAACGGCCACAGGGATCTCCTCCTCCTCTCAACACTCCCAGTACCCCACCCACCCACGCACCATAAGCTGCTCCCGTGCGCTCAGAACCTTAGCAGCGCACATCTTAACGGCCACAGGGATCTCCTCCTCCTCTCAACACTCCCAGTACCCCACCCACCCACGCACCATAAGCTGCTCCCATGCGCTCAGAACCTTAGCAGCGCACATCTTAACGGCCACAACTATCCTTCCTTCCTGCCAACACTCCCAGCACCCCAACCACGTACCATCAGTTGTTCCCGTGCGCTCAGAACCTTAGCAGCGCACATCTTAACAGCCACAGGAATCTCCCCGTCTACAACCGCGCTCAGGTCCACGCCCAGCGACTCAGCCGCCTCCGCACCGCCCTCCACCTTGAGGTACCCCTTGTACACCGCACCGAACCCCCCTTCACCGAGCTTGTGCTTGAAGTTGTTGGTGGCGGCGCTGAGCTCCTCTTTTGTGTACATGGGGGGAGCACCGTCCCCCCCCAGGGGCTTTAAGTCCGGGTGGGGCGCGGACGGCTTTTCCTCTAAGCAGAGCGGAAGCGCGGGGGAACGGGAAGGGACAGGGAGCAGGAGCAGTGTGGTAAGGCGAGGTGGGGGGAAAAGGAATGACCAAAAACCAAAACCCCCCTCGCCGAGCTTGTGCTTGAAGTTGTTGGTGGCGGCGCTCAGCTCCTCTTTTGTGTACATGGGGGGAGCACCGTCCCCCCCCAGGGGCTTTAAGTCCGGATGGGGGGCTGCAGGCTTTTCCTCTGCGCGGAGGGGAAGTGGGGGCAGGGGGAAGTGGAGGGGGAAGTGGGCGCGGGGGGGGGGGGGGGGAGAAGGTGTGGTTAGGTACCGTCTCCTCCTTAGGGGCTTTGAGTCCGGGTGGGGGGCGGAGGCCTTTTCCTCTGCGCGGAGGGGAAGTGGGGGCAGGGGGAAGTGTGGTTAGGTGCTGTCCCCCCCAGGGGCTTTAAGTCCGGGTGGGGGGCCGCGGGCTTTTCCTCTGCGCGGAGGGGAAGTGGGGGCAGGGGGAAGTGGGCGCGGGGGGAAGTGGGTGCGGGGGGGAGTGGGCGCGGGGAGTGCGCGGTTGGGTGCGGTGGGGGCAAATGTAGAGCGGCGGAAGGTAGAGCAATCGCGTATAATCCCGATCAGCTTCAGCATTAACTACACTGACTCAGAAGGACATTGAGAATAAAAGGAATAAGAATAATAAATTAGTACATTCTTAGGTACACGCACTTTTCTTGCTGACCCCAATGCTCTTCATCATCTTGCCGAACGACTTCATGGCGCCGAAACACGCCACGGCGACCCGAGCGAGGTTTGAGACGCTTTTGCGATAAGTTAGAATCTACCACCGGAAGCGGCACGAGCCGTTCAACGGTAATGTTTCTGCAACGTAGTCGGGGGCCTGATGCTTACGAATTGTGCTTCCGAGAAATGTGGTTTCGAAGCGACTCAGAAGCTGCAATGTGGAATGTACTTCTAACCACTCTGTACTCGCCGCGCGATACGACCGCGCTAGGACCGGCGCGGAAAGCTACTAAGGGGAAAACTGATCACCTGACACCCAATCGTCGTTCTGAAACGTGGCTCTTGAAACTCTTATGGATAACTGAACAGTGGAAACTAAAAACGGTGCAAAACGGTGGACGTTCTGCACTGTCTGATATCAGTAAACAAACTGCCGTACAAATGAACGCGCTGCACCCGCCCCAGACCACCATTTCATCCAGGGGTAATTACTTTCCGGGTAACCAACATGGAGCCTAATGACGTCAGCAGTCACCTACGTGGCTCGATGGTACCCGTCAGATCATGCGCGCCCCTTCGTGGTACCTATCTTCCCTCCATGGTACCCAACTTCCCTTCGTGGTACCCATCAGCTGTGCGCGAATTCCCTGACTGGTACCGCAACATTTCAACCGAGCAGTACACCGTACAACGAGGGTTTCAATGCATGTTTCAGTATATTGTACAAACGTATACAAGCTCAATAGAGTCAGAAGCTCGAAGCGCCACATTATTGAAGTCAATACATCAAACGCATTAACTATAATATAGTGTCGAAAGAGAGCTGGATGCCTAAAGGAAAAATTCGTTATGTAGGTTTTCTAAAATCAAACAAATCCACAAAATGACGTTGTTATGGCATGAAGTAAATATGATATAAACATCAAAACAAACAAAAACAAATATGCATCAAACAAAAACAAACAAAAAAAACCTGGAAAATAAACAAACAAATATGTGTTCGTGAACAAACAATCGTATTATACACTCTGTGCAACATGATTGAGAAAATTTTGAATTCTTTGCCTTTTCTGTCTTATTATTATTTGTTTATGCATTTCTATTTGGCTATGGGGGCACATGTTAATTTTACTTGCATACGGCCTTATAAACTGTGTTCAAATAACCAAATAATTTCTTTTTTAGGGTGCACTCTGTCCAGTGTAAGGCACGTTCAAATATGCATATTCAATGGTATTTATGTTCAGTTAGAGATTGTAAACTTTTGTGGAGCTTTTTTTATTTCCTGTTATAATTTTGTTGTGGAGTGTTTGTAGTACTCTGTTTTAATTATGTTTTAGTATGGCATATTGACCCGATTTGGTGGCATTTTGGGTTTCTATCTCCTGTGAGTTTGTAAACGCTGCTACAATATACTGAAAAACACGTTGAAACACTTGTACGGTGTACAGTTCGGTTGAACTACCTGTCAGGGAAATCGATGAGAGTTGACTGGGACCACGTAGGGACAAAGGGTACCACGGAGGGACAATGGGTACCACGAAGGGGTTCGGAAGATCTGATGGGTACCATCGAGCCACGTGGCGTACTGCGGACGTCAGCGGGCTCGATGTGTGTTACCCAGTAGGTAATTACCCTTTCATCCAGCAACTATAGGTGGCTAAGTTCGAGTTTGAGAGGTTGTACACGGTAAGTTTGTGTCCAAGTAGATTCTCCCACGGTTCAGAGCGGCAAATGTCCAGCATCTCTGATCAGGCGCTGGACGTGCAGTGAAGTGTTCACCACGAAAAGGTTCATTTGTCCCTGTCTGTCTGCGGGCCTGCCCGTCTTCAGAACATATTGAAGGCGATGAAAAGTTTCATCTGTGAACATGTGCGTCTTCAAACAACACCAGTCACATTTGTATGTCGGGGAAATTTCCGCTACAAGATGTTTCACTGGCAGGTGGTGACTCACTGACTGTACTCGTTTTGAATGCTTATGAAGATAGCGTTGCAAGTCAATATCATATACATGAGAAAAAAGGAGAAAGAAACCAATGTCTAGCAAGCTAATGTTGCATATCTTTAGATCCGGCTGCAGTTTCCCTCGCTTTCTTCAGCTTACCAACCAATTGCTCCATTTTCGGCCGGTTCGCCCAATCGGTGCACACCGCCAACCGGAAAAGTTTTAGCACTGACCGCACATGCTCCTCAGACCATTGCCCGTCAATGGTCTTGTCCATCACCACCCTCTTGAGCTTCTCTAGCGGTATTAAGCGCTCCTCTGCTGCCACTCTTATCGGCTTAAAGCCGTCCTCTTCTGCACATTCCCCTGATATGAGCTCTAGAAGGAAAATGCCGAACGCATACGTGTCACAATGGTTGGTGAGAAACCCTGCGAATTACACAGGGAGGGAGCAAGTAGGAAAAGTGGTGGAAAGGATAAAAAGCATATAAATCCTTCTGAAACAAGTTATTTATTTGTGCAACTAAAAATTTCCCCCTTGTGGTAAGAGTCAACACACACATTGTCCTGCAATACTGGGACCAGAAAACGCACCACCGCAGTGCCCACATACAAACCAAGCCCAGACATGACTGCACACATGCCTCTGCACACACCAGTGGCGAAATAGCTGGGTCTGATACAGCAAGTTGCTTTTGAGTCGACACTAATCTCCCAACACGACTGCCAGCACACACCATTGGACAAGTAGTTGGGGTCCATGTAGCCCTGCCAGGCCTGTGTGAGGCGCGTCAAAAGCCCTAGTGAGGCGCGTCAGAAGCCCTTGTGAGGCGCCACAAAAGCCTTGTGAGGCGCCACAAAAGCCTTTTGAGGCGCCACAAAAGCCTTTTGAGGCGCCTCAAGACTTGGACATGAGCGGAGTGGCAGCACGCACCAGCGGGGAGGTTGTTGGAGTCGATATAGCCCTGAGAGGCCTGCGAGGCGCGTCAAAGGCCTCAAAAGCACTCTTGAAGCGCCTCAGAAGCCATTTGAAACACCTTGACTCGAATTCCCACTTCGTTCGTCTAAAAAAAACCTTCGAAGCACCTCAAAAGCCCTCATAATTCGCCTCAAAACACCGAGAAAACGGACAGCTCGCACCAGTGGACAAGTAGTTGGGGTCGATGTAGCCCTGAGAGCCGCCCACTCGCGTCGTGACATGTGTCTTCCAGTCATCTATCAGCCGTGCCATTCCAAAGTCCGCCACCTTGGGCACCATACCCTAGCAGGGCAGGGAGAGCAGCAGCAGAGGGGGGTGAGCAGGGGGGGTAGTGAGGCATGAGCAGCAAGGGCAGAATGGGCTGTCTTCCAGTCATCTATCAACCTCGCCATCCCAAAATCTGCCACCTTGGGCACCAGGCCCTGGGAGGGTAGGAAGGGCAGCGGCAGAGGGGCAGGGACGCGCTGGCAAAAAGAACAGTGCAGAGCTGTGGATGCCAAGGGTAAGGTTGAGCAAGTTACCCTTGGCGTCCTTGGCGAGGGTAAGGTTGAGCAAGTTACCCTTGGCGTCCTTGGCGAGGGTAAGGTTTAGCATGCAAGTTACCCTTGGCGTCCTTGGCGTAAGGTTGAGGATGGACCCGAGCACCCTAAGGTACCCTAAGGTACCCTAAGGTACACCCCAAAACCCATGATCGACCATCATCGTTCCATGGCCACCCCACGTCAGCCCTACAGCGCCACACCCACCTCTGCCAGTAACACATTAGCAGCCTTAAAGTCGCGGTGCATGTACCCCTTGCTATGAGTGAGCACCAGCGCTCCTAGGTGGCTGGCTCAACACCTCTGAATCTCTGATCCCTCAATCCACTTCCACCACAAACCACCACACTTCACCACACAACACCCTACACTCACCTCTGCCAGTAACACATTTGCAGCCTTGAAGTCGCGGTGAATGTACCCCTTGCTGTGGATAAACACCATCGCCTCCCCCACCTGCTCTGCCACTACAGCCATGCCCTGTCCCATCACAGCACCCTGCAGTCACACCGCTACGGTCATACCTCTCCCAATAGCACATTAGCGGCCTTGAAGTCGCGGTGAATGTACCCCTTGCTGTGAATGAACACCAGTGCCTCCCCCACCTGCTCCGCCAGCACCATCCTGGCCGTCCAGTCAAACGAGTCCGTCCTGTTGCGCACTGCAGGCAGAGCAGAGGGAAAGGGAGAGCGGAGGAAGGAAGAGTCTTCAGTCAGGCGCCTTCCCCACCTGCTCTGCCAGCACCATTCTTGCATTCCAATCAAACGAGTCCGTCCGGTTGCGCACTGCGGGCAGAGGGAGGCAGGTGCGTGGGATAGGAAGCAACAAGAATGGTCCGGCTTTGAGTTCACCCGTCCCTCTCGCCTCCCTCCCTCCCCCACCTGCTCCGTCAGCACCATTCTGGCCGTCCAGTCAAAGGAATCCGTCCTGTTGCGCACTGCAGGTGGTGGAGGGGAGGGAAGGGCGGGCGCGTGGGAGTGGGAGTAAAGGGGGAGTGGTCCAGCTTGAGCTCTCCTGCTCTGCGCCACCAGCAGCAGTCTCGCCACCAGTGCCTCCCCCACCTGCTTTGCCAGCACCATTCTGGCCGTCCAGTCAAAGGAATCCGTCCTGATGCGCACTGCACATAGTGCTTTGCTCAACTCTCTCACTCCACTCGCCTCTCTCCAGCAGGTGAACGTCCCCGTTTGGACACAAACTCTAGACGCCATAGCCAGTGTCTCTCCTCCCAGCGTGGCCAGTGTATCTCCTCCCAGCATTCACATGCATGCGCGCATTGTGCTCCTCTCACCTCTCGCCTTCCTCACCTCGCTCCAGCAGCAGCAGGTCGACGTCCCCGTGGGGCACAAACTCAGACACCACGGCGAGCGTGTCTCCCAGCACTGACACGCAATGCTCCCACAGCCTTGGTAAACGACTTTTGAGGCGCCTCAAAAGTTCTCCCAGCGCTGACACGCAATGCACCTACAGCCTTGGTAAACGCTCCCAGTGCTTCACTCTCCCTTCACCTTATGCACCTCTCCCCACACTCACCTCGCTCCAGCAGCAGGTCAAGGTCCCCGTGTGGCACAAACTCCGACACTATGGCGAGCGTCTCTCCCAGCGTGGCCAGTGTCTCTCCCAACGCTCACATGAGACGCACATAGTGCTCCCGTCCTCACACACATGGTGCATGCTTCATCTCACCTCTCTCCAACAGCAAGTCAAGGTCCCCGTGTGGCACAAACTCCGACACCATGGCGAGCGTTCCCATGTGTACGTGCATGGTTCTTTAACCACCCCTCACACCCCTCGTCACACTCACCTCTCTCCAGCAGCAGGTCAACGTCCCCGTGTGGCACAAACTCAGACACCATGGCCAGCGTCTCTCCCAGAGTGGCCACTCCCAGTAGCCTGAGGATGTACGGATGTTGCACTGCCGTCATCACCATCACCTCCGTCTGCGGGATGGGAAGGGGTGGGTGGGAAGGGATGGGAAGGGATGGGGTGCGGTGTGGCGTGGGGTGGTTTCAACCCTGAAGCAGGCTTCAGCGGCCACCCCCAGCAGCCTGAGGATATACGGATGCTGCACCGCCGTCATCACCATCACCTCCGTCTGCAGTATAGGGTGATGGAAAGGGGTGGAAAGGGGTGAGAAGGGATGGGATGCGATGGGGGTTTGAGTCACCCGGCAAAGCAGGCTTGAGCGTCTCTCCCAACGTGGCCACACCCAACAGCCTGAGGATGTATGAGTGCTGCACTGCCGTCATCACCAGTAGTGCATTGCACGCACCATGAGCTGCTCCCTGCCGCTGTCCTTGATCCCACTCGTGCACATCTTCACAGCCACCAGAACCAGCAGCACCCTCCCTTGCCCTCCTGCAACCCACCGCTTACCACCGCTCATTACCGCACTGCACTCACCATGAGCTGCTCTCTGCCGCTGTCCTTGATCCCACTCGTGCACATCTTCACAGCCACTGGCACCAGCAGCACCCGCCCTTCCCCTCCTGCAACCCAACTCTTACCACCGCTCATTACCGCATTGCACTCACCATGAGCTGCTCCCTGCCGCTGTCCTTGATCCCACTCGTGCACATCTTCACAGCAACCGGCACCAGCACCTCCCCTCCCTCTCCCCCCTCTCCCCCATCCCCCCCACCACCAGATCCCCCACTATTCCCAACACTGCCACTCTTCCCATTGCTGCTACTGTTGCTGCTGCTAATGCCGCCAACGCGGCTACTACTGTCACTTCGCAGGTACCCTTTATAAACAGTCCCGAAACCCCCTTCCCCGATTTTCTGCGTCCAGTTGCTGGTAACCGCGGTAAGCTCTTCCTTGGTGTAGTGAGGCAGGGCCCCGTCCGGTCCCACGGGCTTCATGAGCGGATATGCCCCTGCGGACGGCTTCTTCTCTGCCATGGGGAAGAAAGGAGGAAGAGGACGAGGAGGGACGGGGTGAGACGTGGTAGAGGCTGTGTGAAGCTCTCCTGCAGTGAGGCAGGGCCCCGTCCGGTCCCACGGGCTTCATGAGCGGATAAGCCCCTGCGGATGGCTTCTTCTCTGCCAAAGGAAAAAGAAGGAAGGCCAGGAAGGATGAATGAAGGACGAAGAAGACGAGAAGGGACAGGGTGAGACGTGATATGGGCTACGGCAAGCTCTTCCCGCGTGTAGTGAGGCAGGACCCCGTCTGGCCCCACGGGTTTCATAAGCGGATACGCCCCTGCAGACGGCTTCTTTTCTGCAGTAGGGGGATGGATAGGGAAGGACGGGGGCAGGGGAGGAAGAAGACGAGGAGAGACGGGGTGAGTCGTAATAGGGGCGGCGAGCTCTTCCTGCGTGTAGTGTGGCTGGGCCCCGTCCGGCCCCACGGGCTTCATAAGCAGATACGCCCCTGCGGACGGCTCCTTTTCTGCAAAAGGAAAAAGAAGGACGACAGGGAAGGACGACGGAAGGAGGATGAACACGGGGGGGGGAAGGGGTAAGTCGTGGTAGGAGCTGCGGCGAGCTCATCCCCCGTGTAGTGAAGCAGGGCCCCGTTCGGCCCCACAGGCTTCATACGGGGATCCCCCCTGCGGAGGGCTTTTTCTCTGCCATGAGGAAAGGAGGAAGGAGACGAGGAGGGACGGGTGACTTGTGGTAGGGGCAAGCGTGATCTCGATCCACTGGTCTAGCGACTAGCGAGGCAGGAATGTGGTTCGGCCCCACGGGTTTCATAAGGGGAGACGACCCTGCTGACGGTTTTCTCTCTGCAAAAGAAAAAAAGAAGGACGTCGGGTGAGGCGTGGTAGTATACTCACTTCCGGCCGCTCACTTTCACCAACTCACCCAGACGCCACACACACACCACCCACACACCACCCACACACCACCCACACACCACCCACGCACTAACCACACACCACTCAAAATCGCCACTCACTCTGCACAAATCGTTGGAAGGTTCGACGAAGCGACATGCCGTCCAAGCACATGTAACGTGAACCTTCAAATCGCCAAGAACCGGTCAGAACCGTAGCCCTACAAGCAAGGAAACGCTAGCCTGAAATACGACTCTGATGCGCCAGCCGGCTCCCCTGGCGTCGACCAGTCGCTGAAGCGCATTCGTCAACCAAAGGTACCGCGAAGAACCGGTCAGGACCGAGACCGAACTACTACCGCGTAAACAAGAGTATGACCGTGGTAGGCCTACTTAGAATAGAGTTATTCGCGAGCGAGATGCCGGCCGTTAGTGATATGGGGCTCTGGCCGCCTTTTGAGACGTCTCAAAACTGGCCGCCTCGGTATTGAAACGACGCTGATGCCGAGATGGGTGCTAAAGCATATGCAACGGGGATCACAGAAAAGTGACCAAAATCACGATACCAGTTTATCGCTTGCTAAGCTGGATGCTTCATCTCCGCTCCCATTACGAAGCAGCGCATACGGCAAACGGATATTAGTAAAGGAAGCTGGAAAACATGTTGGAACTATGTAGTGATGTGATGTCTAAGTCACGTCACGATTGACGGAACTGACGAATATGCACCCACAGCGGCTTGACGGAAATCGTGTCAAGAATAACCACCTGCGCTCTTTCGTCTGGCCGATGAAATCTGATGACCAATCAACCGGTTCAGGGCCCCACGGTACAGTCGGTGCTCATTTCAAGAACACCAGGTAGGCGGGCGGCATGTGAGTGAAACGAGTTTTGGGTTTTTCGCCACATTCGCCCTTGTCGCCACGGGCAAAAATGTGATTGTAAAATGAAATTGGTATGCGAAACGAGTCTAGGGTTTTAAGTTCGTAACCAGGTAAACAATTCTGATGACAGGCAGCCGTTGTTGTTTATGAACTGTAGATGTTTTTCTTCCTCGACTTGGTGACTGTACCCCGAAATCAGCACAATCACCACTCACAGGCAAAACGTTCGCGAGTGACTGATTTTCTAATTGTGATTAGCAAATGTTTGTGATAGGCTGAGCATCGACTGTACTCCACACCAGGCAAGGTTCTTTATGCGATGCTTCGTTTGTAAAAAGATGTTTCAAACAAGGGGCTAAACATGAATTGTAAGAAATCACATGTTCACTCAATCGGAAACAGGTTCACGCAAAGCCTCCCCCATCCCAGCCTCCACAAGTGCTTCCCACCCTGCCCGTACCTAAACGTGCTCTGGTTGTATGCTCAGAAGCAGGATCCTACGGCAGTCACAATTTCGGATAATTGTAATCGACGGCACGTGCAGCTGTACGAAACACTCTAGGTTCCGCGACAGCTGCTGTAAATCCCCCCGTTCCCCCAGTTTCCCCACTACTCCCCCATCTTCCCCAGCCTCCCACCACCCACCCCCACTCCCCCTTGATCTGAGTGTGCCCCGATCCCACCACCTCCCCGCCCTCCCTCCCACTATCCCTCCCCCTCCGCGCTTCTTCGGCGCACTTGCCCTTATCTTCGGCTCATTCTTGTACAGTGCAGTGCAGTGCTCGTTCTTGTACGAAATGTGTTGGTTGCAACCTTGCACGCACCAACCATATCAACCTTGAGAATGTCGAGACGAGAATTGGGTGGACCAGAAATTAGTGGTTGGCATTGTCCGTCATTCTAAGATAAGCCCGATGTCATTCTAATGCGTTGTTCCGTCGACCATCACGTAGCTCAATCATGGTGATATCTAGACGGAATCGGCGCCGCACAGCTGGCGCTGCGGGCCAGGGTCATGGCGAGCGATCGTCGCTGTTTCAATTCAGCCACGTGGCACGGAGCAAGCGATTTTGGCTGATCTGCATCGCGCTCGTGGCGGGATATAACCTCCTCGTCATGAATCTCGCAGGTCAAACGCTCGCTTTAAGTTTCATGCACGCCTCCACTCTGTTAGCTGCATGCGTGCTTTCATGCATGATCGCGACTCGCTTTTTAGCTGTTTTTTCGACTCATTTAGTTGGATGATCTAAACGTATATCAGGGTCTGCCGCCATTTTCGGCCAGATAAGATTGAATAAGAGTGGCGAGCAGTAGCATAACGTCACCGTTTCCGTCTCATCACCACACTTGTGTCCAAGCTTATTCACACCATTTCCACCTCACTTTTTCGCACCCCAAGTAAATCCATGGCGAATCGTCTCTAATTGCAAACCGTCCCCCCTGTACCTTTTCCTTAGCAAAGAATTGAATTTGAGCCTGGATAAAACCGAAGCCTTCTTATTTGTTGCATCTTCAGATTCGATGACATCATTCCCGACCCGCTTGTTTCACCGCTCCCAACTCCTCCCATTCTATCAGGTCGGGAGGTGGACAGCCCCCCTCTCCGCGTGTGGTCCTTCCTATTGGGCGGCAGTGACGTGGAGCGCGTACCTGGCGACCCCGCATTGGCTGACGAGCCCACCGCTGACGTCACCACCAAGGCTCTGTACGACGAGATCGCGTTCGAGAACCTTCCGGGAGGCGTGTGGACGCAGGTGGGTGGGTTGGGTGGGCTGGGTTGGTTGGGTGGGTTGTTGATTGTGCAAGTTTGTGTCCTTGGATTGGCTGAGTCCTTTCGTTGCATGTCGGTGAGAAAGCTTGTGCTTTTTGGGAGGCGATTGGGAGGGGGGTGGGAGGGAGGTGGGTAGGTGGGTGCTGTGCAGGATGCAAAATGTGAACAAATCATCTGAATATCTGTGTCGCTTCATTGGCTTCCTTGCAAGGTTTCCCCCTGGAGTATACTGGGCACGAGTGGGACAACGAGGAGCCGTTGCGAGTGGTTGTGGTGCCGCACTCCCACAATGACCCTGACTGGGTGGGGACTGTGGGGGATATTTAAGGGCCTCAAACAAAGCATTTGTCTGTGGCCTGTATGTGTCGTGTGACAGGGTTTCCCTCTCGAGTACACAGGGCACGAGTGGGACGAGGAGCCGTTGCGAGTGCTGGTGATGCTACCCTCCCACAACGACCCTGGCTGGATAGGGACTGTGGGGTAGAGGGCCTAAAACAAAGCATCTGTGTGTGGCCTGTATGTGTCGTCGTGTGACAGAGTTTCCCTCTAGAGTACACAGGGCACGAGTGGGACGAGGAGCCGTTGCGTGTGCTGGTGGTGCTGCTGGTGGCTGGTTGCATAGGCGCCTTATAACCTATCTGTCTGTGTCGCTTCATTGGCTTCCTTCCAGGGTTTCCCCCTGGAGTACACAGGGCACGAGGGGGACGAGGAGCCGTTGCGAGTGCTGGTGGCGCCGCACTCCCACAACCACCCTGGCTGGCTGCAGAGGCGCCTTAACACCTGTCTTTTTGTGTCGCTTCATTCGTTTCCTGACAGGGTTTCCCCCTGGAATACACGGGGCATGAGTGGGACGAGGAGCCATTGCGAGTGCTGGTGGTGCCGCACTCCCACAACGACCCTGGTTGGCTGGAGACAGTGGAGCAGTATTACAGGTCGAGCACGCGCGGCATCATTGATACCATCGTCAACTCCCTCTCCGAGGTGTGACTATAACGAGTATTTTCTATTAGTAAGGATGCTTGGTGTGGTTCATTTCAGCTCAAGTGCAGTGCAGGAAGGAAGTAAGCTTGGTTGTTGTTCCATTCTGGTTACTCCCTTCCCTAAAGCTCCTGTCTTTTTCGCTCCCTGTTGAAACTCATCCCCTTTAGAAACCGACTCGCAAGTTCATATGGGAGGAGATGTCGTACCTGTCGCGGTGGTGGATGGACGCGAGTGAGGAGATGAAGGGCAAGCTCAAGGCGCTCCTGCAGAACGGACAGCTCGAGATCGTGGGCGGCGGATGGGTCATGAACGATGAGGTGCGGTGGGGATGGGTTATGAACGATGAGGTGCGGTGGAGATGGGTCATGAACGATGAGGTGAGTGGGTGTGGATGGGTCATGAACGACGAGGTAGGTGGGTGGGGGGATGGGTCATGAACGCTGGGAGATGTCGTACCTGTCGCGGTGGTGGATGGACGCGAGTGAGGAGATGAAGGGCAAGCTCAAGGCGCTCCTGCACAACGGACAGCTTGAGATCGTCGGCGGCGGATGGGTTATGAACGACGAGGTGAGGTGGCGATGGGTCATGAACGATAGAGTGCGGTGGATGGGGTGGGATTGACGCGAGTGAGGAGATGAAGGGCAAGCTCAAGGCGCTGCTGCACAACGGACAGCTTGGGATCGTTGGGGGAGGATGGGTCATGAACGATGAGGTGGGGTGGAAATGTGAGGTCATGTGGGGATGGGCCATGAACGATGGGACAAGGGGATGTGGCGAGGGGATGGGTCACCAATGCTCTCTACCTTTTAGCAATTGCCCATGCCCCATGCCCCACGCCCCATTTCCCATGCTTCGTGCTCTGTGCTCCATGACCCATGCCCCACGCCCCATTCCCCATGCCCCATGCTATGTGCCTCATTCCCCATGCCCCATGCTATGTGCCCCATTCCCCATGCCCCATGCTATGTGCCCCATACCCCACCCATGCTGCATGCTCATGCATGCCCTGCCCCATGGCCCGAGCCACTCTCAATGGCCCATCCCATGCCCCAATGGCCGGTGTCCCATATCCGACTCCCAGTGTGTAACCTCAGACCGGCGTCCCCTCCCTATCTGTCCTGTCCATATGTGTGCTTGTGTGTGCAGGCAAACTCTCATTACTTCGCCATCCTGGAACAGGTAATTCCCTTTTCCTCCCTTCCCCGCCCTGCCCCTACCTTTATCTCCTCTTTCCTTCCCTCCCCTTGACTTCCTCCTATGCACTTCCTCGCGATTTCTCAGTCCCAGCCAGAAATCTCTTCACATCATGCCACACTCAGTTTCTCCTTAATCAGTCATCCTCATTTTTCTACGCCCGTGCATTTTCCGTCCCATTCCTGGTTGAATGCGACTCTAGGCCAGTGCAGCACTTCCCAGTCGCCCCTTTCTTTTTCACAATTGCCTTGCCTTGCATCACTGGATCCATCCATCATGCCACGCCACCAAAGCCACTACCCTAATCCCTTCCCTCAACCCCTCTGGAGTCTGGCTACAGCACAATCCACCGCGTCCTAACTTCTCCAGCGCTCTTTGAGGCGCAGCAAGAATCATCTCTTGCTCCAACCTTCTCTGGCCTGTTCCCTCACCTTTCCTCCCCTCCCACACCCCCCTTCTTTTCGCCTCCCTTCCCCCTTCTCCCCCTCTCCCACCTACCCACCCCACCATCCCTGTTACCCCAGATAACGGAGGGCAACACGTGGCTGCACGATGCAGTGGGGGTAGTACCCACCAACTCATGGTCCATCATCTCATCTCCCTCCCCTCCTCCCCCCTTACTCACCCCTGCCCCTCTCTTAACTCAGATAACGGAGGGCAACACGTGGCTGCACGATGCAGTGGGGGTGGTACCCACCAACTCATGGCCCATCGACCCCTTCGGCTACAGCGCCACCATGCCCTACCTGCTGTGCCGCTCCTTCACACGCACACTTCATTGGCATTCCCCGCCCCTCCCTACCCCACCCCCTCTCCCCAGATAACGGAGGGCAACACGTGGCTGCACGATGCAGTGGGGGTGGTACCCACCAATTCATGGTCCATCGACCCCTTCGGCTACAGTGCCACCATGCCCTACCTGCTGCACCAGTCCGGCTTCCACAACATGCTCATTCAGCGCGTGCACTACGAGGTTAAGAAGGTCTTAGCTAAGCGCCGGCACTTAGAGTTTTACTGGCGCCAGGCGTGGGATAAGAGCGGCGGGAAGGCGGGCCTGGGGGAGGGAGGGGAGGGAGGGGGGGGAGGGGGGGAGCAGGGGGGTGGAGAAGCAGGGGTGGGCAACAAGGTAGATGCAGCAGAGCAGCAGCAGGCGGAGCAGCAGCAGAGGGTGTAGAAGGTTCAGCAGGAGCAGCAGGAGCAGCGAGAGCAGCGGGGAAGACGGATATTCTGTGCCATATGATGCCGTTCTACTCGTATGACATACCACACACGTGCGGGCCTGACCCCTCCATCTGCTGCCAGTTTGACTTTGCACGCACGGCTACCAGCGAGCACTCCTGCCCCTGGGGCACCCCTGCTGTGGACATCACACCTCAGAACGTGGCAGAGAGGGCAGCGACCATTCTCGACCAGGTGAAGCTTCCCCCTGTACCTGCCTGTCCGTCTCCCTCTCTGTGTGTTTCCAATCTGAGATCACACACATGGCTGGTGGCGAGCACTCCTGCCCCTGGGGCACGCCTGCTGTGGACATCACACCTCAGAACGTGGCGGAGAGAGCTGCCACCATCCTGGACCAGGTGAGGCTCGCCCTTGTGCCCATCTGTTTGAGTATTGCCAGTTTGACTTTGGTTGCATGCATGGCTGGCTGGTGGCGAGTACTCCTGCCCCTGGGGCACGCCTGCTGTGGATATCACACCTCAGAACGTGGCGGAGAGGGCAGCGACCATCCTGGACCAGGTTAGGCTTTCCCCTGTGCCTGTCTGTCTGTCTGTCCGTCTGTCCTTCTGTCCGTCCATCTGTGTGCTGCCAGTTTGACTTTGCTCGCACGGCTACGGGCGAGCACTCCTGCCCCTGGGGCACTCCTGCTGTGGACATCACGCCTCAGAACGTGGCAGAGAGGGCAGCGACCATTCTGGATCAGGTTAGGCTCTCCCTTGTGCATCTCTGTCCATCTGTCGGTCTGTCTGTCTGTCGGTCTGTCGGTCTTCAGCTCTCACGGACACTGTGCTGCCCGTTCATCTGAGCACTCCTGCCCCTGGGGCACGCCTGCTGTGGACATCACACCTCAGAACGTGGCAGAGAGAGCTGCCACCATCCTGGACCAGGTGAGGCTCGCTCTTGTGCCCATCTGTTTGAGTTTTGCCAGTTTGACTTTGGTTGCACGCATGGCTGGCTGGTGGCTTTCACTCGTTCCCCTGGGGCGCGCCTGCTGTGGACATCACACCTCAGAACGTGGCTGAGAGGGCAGCGACCATCCTCGACCAGGTGAGGCTCTCCCTTGTGCCTGTCTGTCTGTCTGTTTGTCTGTCCGTCTGTCCAGAAGTCCGTCTGTCTGTCTGCTGCCGGTTTGACTTTGCACGCATGGCTGGCGCCGAGCAGTCCTGCCCCAGGGGCACTCCACCTCAGAACAGAGCGTGGTGAAGACGGCAACCACCAACTTTGACTTCCTCAGTTCCTGCCTGCACCTGCGAGCCAACGCCAGCTTCAGCACCCTGGGAGACTATTTCAACGTCCCTTCTCTCCCCTGCCTCCCACCCCTTCCCTGTCCTCCACCGCTCTGTCCCACCAGTGGCGCAAGAAATCCCTTCTGTATCGCTCCAAGGTGGTGCTGGTCCCTCTGGGCGACGATTTCCTCTACCCCACAATGAGGGAGGCCCAAGCCCAGTTCACCAACTACGAGCTGCTCTTCGATCATTTCAACTCCACTTCCCTTCAACTGCTGGTTTTTCCCCTTCCCCACCCCCTGCTGCCTGCATGCAGTGGCGCAAGAAATCTCTCCTCTATCGTTCCAAAGTCGTGCTGGTCCCTCTGGGCGACGACTTCAGGTATCCAACCATGCGGGAGGCCCAAGCGCAGTTCACCAACTACGAGCTGCTCTTTGACTACTTCAACTCCCACCCGCACCTAAGAGTCAACGCCAGCTTCGGCACCCTGGGAGACTATTTCAACGCTGTCCGAGAGGCCGCTGTTAGAGACGCTACTCTTCACAGCAAGGGCGCTGTTAACGAGGCTAGTGCTGTTAATGAGGCGACTGCTGTTAACGAGGTGTCCCTTAATGAGGCCCAGCAGGACCTGCCATCGGAGAACCCGGTGTTCACCTCTTACGAACGCCCATCCGAGCCCACCCTCTCCACCCGCCACCTTCTCTCCACACACCCTTCCCACTCCTCCTCCCTCCCCTCCTCCCTCCCTGCCTCTCACCCCGCCGCCCTCTCTGCCCACCTCTACTCCCTCCCGCCCTCTCTCCGTCCGAACCTGCCCTCTCTCTCTGGTGACTTCTTCACATACGCGGACCGAGAGCAAGACTACTGGAGCGGGTATTACACCTCTCGTCCGTTCTGGAAGGCCGTAGACCGAGTGCTAGAGTCTGCGGTGCGAGCAGCAGATATCCTCTTTGCTCTGACCTGGTCCCAGCTGCAGGCTAGAGGGGGTGGCGGAGGGGGGGGGCTGATGGCGCGGATGCTGGGGAGGGGGAGTGGGGGAGGGGGAGAGGTGGGGGAGGTGATGGAGAGGTTGGCAGAGCAGGCGGAGTGGATGGGGAAGGGGGGAGGGAAGGGGGTGGGCGGAGGGCAGCGTGGGGAGGACAACTTTAGGCATCTGCTGTTCCCGCTCAAGTGAGTGCTCGGCATAAATTTGGATCGACGTTAAAATCTGGATCGAGTCAGAATTGACTCAGAGGCACTGCAGGCACATGTTCACTGCAGGCACATGTCAGAATCAACCTCGCTTTTCTCATTCTTCCTGTTTGTTCCCCCCCCACCTCGTACCAATTTCGCAGAGCGGCTGGTGCGGGCGTGGCGCAACCTTTCGCTGTTTCAGCACCACGACGGCATCACAGGCACGTCTTGTTTGAGGCACCATGGCACCAACCCTGCCCCTTTCCCGTCCCCCCCTCCCCCCCCCCCCCCCAGCTTCGCAGAGCGGCTGGTTCGGGCGCGGCGCAACCTGGCGCTGTTTCAACACCACGACGGCATCACAGGGGCGTCTTAGGCACAATAACACTGGCCCTGTCCCCCTCTTCTCTTCCTCTTCCTTCACCAGTTTCGCAGAGCGGCTAGTAAGGGCGAGGCGCAACCTGGCGCTGTTTCAACACCACGACGGCATCACTGGCACGGCGCGGGACCCCGTGGTGGTGGACTATGGGCTGCGCATGCACACCGCTCTCAATGACCTCAATGTACGTGCCACACTGCTCTTAGCGACCTCAATGTACGTGCCACACTGCTCTTAGCGACCTCAATGTACGTGCCACACTGCTCTTAGCGACCTCAATGTACGTGCCACACTGCTCTTAGCGACCTCAATGTACGTGCCACACTGCTCTAAATGGTCTCCATGTGCTAGGGCACAGGCAAGTGCCCTCCTCCACACACGCACACAGACTTCTGAATCGGCTTCCAGGCTGGGACCCCGTGGTGGTGGACTGTGGGCTGCGCATGTACACTGCTCACGATGCTCATGACGACCTTGTTGTATGTGCCGCTGAGAGCACCGGCAAGCAGGCCCCCTGTTCCAATTTCTAAGAAGAGACCCTGTGGGATCATACAGGGCAGGGCACATGGCACTGGCCTGTGCTCTGCTCAGCAAATGCTCTGTGGTGCCCAGACATCGGCTGAACAACGTCCACCCACGGACCCCCGTGCTTGTGCATGCATACAGCTCCCTTAACGACCTTAATGTATGCCCGTCATTGCTCTCTTCTTCTGCCCGGCAGGACCTGATGTGTGCGGCGGTGGTGGCTCTGCTGTCAGACTCGCCCACGCAGCAGCACATCCTGCCCTTCTTCTTCCCCTCTTCCCGCCCTCTGTGCCCACTCATCCTCATAGTCTTTTTCTTCCGTTCTTTCCTCGTCTATCCTCCATCTCTCTGACAGGACCTGATGTGTGCGGCGGTGGTGGCGCTGCTATCAGACTCGCCCACGCAGGACCCTGAGAAGTCGCCCGTACAGCTGCGCCCAGAGCAGCACCGCACGCAGCAACACATCCTCCCCTCCCACCTCCCCCTCTCCTTCCCCGCTTCCTCCCCCCACACCGCCTCCTCCACTCCCGGGTCCGCTGGGGTGGGCGGTGGAGGAGAGGGAGAAGAGAGGGGCGCGGGGGCAGGTGGGACTGGGGAAGGTGGGACTGGGGAAGGTGGGACTGGGGAAGGTGGGACTGGGGAAGGCGTGGGGGCCAGGCGGCGTGTTCTGGAGGTGAAAGCAGGGGAGCAGCCAGGCACGGAGCAGAGGGGGCTAGAGGTGCAGGAGGAGGGAGGGGCGGGTGGCACTGTGCGGCGCGTTGTGGTGTATAACCCGCTGGAGGAGGAGGTGAAGCAGGTGAGCGAGGGGAACATGTGGGAGGGGGACATGTGGAAGGGGGACATGTGGGAGGGGGACATGTGGGAGGGGGACATGTGGGAGGGGGACATGTGGGAGGGGGACATGTGGGAGGGGGACATGTGGGAGGGGGACATGTGGGAGGGGGACATGTGGGAGGGGGACATGTGGGAGGGGGACATGTGGGAGGGGGACATGTGGGAGGGGGACATGTGGGAGGGGGACATGTGGGAGGGTAGCAGGTGAGAGGGAAGATGAGATGGGAGCGGTCAGAGAGCAGGCACTGTGCGGCGTGTTGTGGTGTATAACCCGCTGAAGGAGGATGTGAAGCAGGTGAGCGAGGGGAGCAGAGAGCAGGGACGGTGTTTTTCTTGTTTCTCTAAGTTCCTCTGTTTCTGTATTCGCTCCTGGCCAGCTTATATCGCCCCTTTCCCCCCATCTCCTCTTCCCCACTCCCCCACCCCTGTCCCTTTTATATCGCAGGTCATCTCCGTGGTGGTGGAAATCCCTCTCGTCGCAGTGCTCAGCCCCAAGGGCACGTGCCTGCCAGCCCAGGTCATGCCAGAGTGGGTCAACCCGCCAACCTTCACTCCCAAGCCTCCCCAAAACGCCTCCTCTACCACCACAACCAGTAACAGCACTCTCCCAACTGACTCTGCCGCCGCTGCTGCTGCCACAGCGACAGATGCTGCAGCTGTGTCTGCTACCCCGCTTTCTGTCTCAACGGGTAGGCACAGGTTGTTTTGGGTAGCCACAGTGCCCGCTCTCGGCCTCCAAACATTTGTGGTCGGCCCGCCCGAAACTTTGCCCAACTGCCCGGCAGCAGAGCTTTCGCGCATCGAAGTTTCCAACCCGCCCGCGGGTTTCGTCTGCCCGAAGCCGTATAACTGCACGGTGCACGACCCAAAGGAGGACGACACATTTTCAATCGGGAACCACGAGCAGCGGGTCAGGTTCTACGCTGCGAGTGGACTCATGAAGAATATCCAGCACAGGAGAATCATCAGGGACACCATTGTAGACGAGCAATATGCAGTGTATACGGGCCGGAGCGGGGCTTATCTGTTTCTCCCTGGGGGAGACGCGGTTCCGATAGTAACTGATGGAGGCGCATCGTTTATTTCCAGAGGGGAGGTGTCTGAGGAGGTGCATACGGTGTTTAGTTTCCTGCCTGTGGAAGCGTGGGATGGGACAGGGCAGATGCTGGGGGCATGGGAGCTGAAGCAGCGGCGGCAGTGGCGGCTGCAGAGGCGGAAGCAGCAGCTGCAGCAGCGGCTGCAGCAGCAGTGGCAGCAGCAGCAGCAGCAGCAGGGACGGTGCTGCAGAGGCGGAGGGATAGAGAGGCTCAGGGAGGAGGTGGAGGGGACGAGGGGCTGAGTGTATTGCAACAGTCACTGAGAAATGCTGTAGTGAACCATTTCGAGAAGGTAAAGCATAGGCATGGGCATGGGCATGGGCACGAGCATTGGCGTGAGCGAGAGCGTGCGCATATGCATGAGCATCGTGAGCGTATGCGTATGCATCAGATGGAGAGGAACGATCATATACAAGCGCAGGAGCATGTGCAAGGACAGGGGCAGATGGGGGGCGGAGGGGAGCAGGTGGTTCGGCCGTTGAGTGAGGTGGAGGCTATGAGAGAGAGACTGAGACAGCGGGCACAGCCGGGGGATGTGGTGCTGTGGCGGCAGGACCAGGAAGGGCAGGGCGGGCTGAGCGTGCAGGGACAGGCACAGGGGCAGGGAGAGGGGCAGATGGGAGGCGGAGGGGAGCAGAAGGTGGTGCAGTCGTTGAATGAGGTGGAGGCAATGAGGGAGAGACTGAGACAGCGGGCACAGCCGGGGGATGTGGTGCTGTGGCAGCAGGATCAGGAAGGGCAGGGCGGGAAAGGGGGGCAGGGAGGGCAGGGAGGGCAGGGAGGGCAGGGAGGGCAGGGAGGGCAGGGAGGGCAGGGAGGGCAGGGAGGGGTGAGTTTGCAGCAGGTGCAGTACCCAGAAGTGGAGGTGGGGCCGTATTCAGGGAGAATGCAGCAACTGAGACAGTTCCAGGTGGCTAGGAGACGGCTGCTGGGGGAGGGTGGTGGTGAGGGAGAGGATGAGGAGGAGGAAGAAGAAGTTGGTGCTGGTGATGAGGGAGAGGAGGGAGAGTGAGGAGGAAGAGGAGAGAGGAGGAAGAGGAGGGTGAGGATGATGAAGTTGTTGAGAATCAGGTGGGAGGGGTGTCAGAAGCTGTAGCGGAAATGGTGGGAGGGGATGGGGAGGAAGTGGTTGGGGGTTTGAGGAGAAGGCTTCTGCAGGTGAGGCGAAAGGGAAGGAAGAAGAGGAAGGGCAGGAAGGGGAGGAAGAGAAGTGTTAGTGGGGAAAGTGGGGAGTGGACTGGCAGGGTCTGATGAAACGACAGGGTTAGGGGAAAGTGGGAGTGGTGGTGCTGATGTCGATGGTATGGGGGCAGGGGTAGGGATGAGGAAGAAGGGCAGGAAAGGGAAGATGAAGCGGAGAAAGAGAAGGGGGCAGCAGCAGCAGGAAGTAACGACAGATGCAAGTGGTGGTGCTGGTGATGGTGATGGTACTGGGGCTGGCACAGGTGCGGTTGCAGGAGGAGACGGAATGAGTGAAGGAGCAGCGAGTGGAGCAGGAACGCTTAGGTTTCATGGAGGGCTGCCAGGAGGAGGGCTGCCAGGAGGAGGGGTGGGAGGAGGAGGGGTGGGAGAAGGAGGGGTGGGAGGAGGGGTGGGAGAAGGAGGGGAGGTTGGTCATAGGATCCGGAACAGAGTGCATGATGATGGTGACTTTGACGCTGCTGCTAGATCTGACTTGCCCGACCAGGTCATTACAGTGCGCAGCACAGATACTGCTGCTGCTGGTGGTGATGGTGCAGGTATTGGTGCTGGTGATGCCGCTGCTGGTGATGTTGGTGCTGGTGGGTTTGATGCGGAGAGCAAAGGAGCGGCAGATGGAGGGGGTGACGAGGGGCACGAGGTGAAGGAGGAGAAACCTGACCCAGAGAGCTTAGAAGTGACCCGCCGCGACTGGGAAAGCAGCAGCGCCGACGGCGGTGGCGGCGGCAGCGGTGACGGCAGCAGTGGCAGCAGCGGTGGCAGCGGCGGTGGCGGCAGTGGGGAGCAGGGGAGTGCGGAGGATGGGCAAGAGGTGGGGGTGGAGGAGGATGAAGGGGAGCAGGGCAGTAAGGAGGGTGATCTAGACTTGGATGAGCTTCAGAAGGTAGCAGAGGCTGCTGCTAAGATGGACAAGCAAGGGTGGGAGGAGGCAGCGGATGGGCTGGAGGAGTCACATGTTGTGGATGAGCCATTGTTGCAGGAGGAGGAGGAAGAGGAGCATTTGATGCCGGTTGTGCGCTCTGTCATGCTCTACAAAGTCCGAGCCCCTCAGGTGGGTCTCCAGGTGTTTTTTTCGTGCTCTACAAAGTCAGATGTGCTACTCCCCCTCCCCTGACTCGTCCTCTCCTTCTTCCCCCACCCGCCCTCCCACACTGCCTGTGCCACCTCTCAGGGCCTGCTGATAGAAACACGCCATCACGTGAACATCTCCTCCACAGCGGTGGACAACAAGGAGCCCGTGGTGCGCTACCGCACGTCCATCCACTCCTTCCTTTCCCCTTCTCCCTCCCCACATCCTCTCCTACCGTGCCCCTGTCCCACCCCCCAGGGCCTGCTAATAGAGACCAGACATCACGTGAACATCTCATCGACGGCAGTGGACAACAAGGAGCTGGTGGTGCGCTACCGCACGTCCCCTGAGGTCACTCCCCTCCTTCCCCGTTCCCCGCTCCCACTGTGCCCGTCCCCCAGGGCCTGCTGATAGAAACACGCCACCATGTGAACATCTCCTCAACGGCAGTGGACAACAAGGAGCTGGTGGTGCGCTACCGCACGTCCATCGACTCATCGCGTCTCTTCCACACCGACTCCAACGGCTTCCAGACCCTTTCTGCTGCAAGATGCTTGTAGTGCGCTATCCTGACTCCTTCTCTCCCCCCTTCCCTGTCCGCCCTGCTCTCCCATCCCCCCACCCAGGGCTTGCTGATAGAAACGCGCCACCACGTCAACATCTCCTCAACATCGGTTGACAACAAGGAGCTGGTGGTGCGCTACCGCACGTCCATCGACTCCTCGCGTCTCTTCTACACCGACTCCAATGGCTTCCAGACTGTTCGACGCGAGACGCTCCCCAAGCTGCCCACGCAGGGCAACTTCTACCCCATGCCCGCCCTCGCCTTCCTCCAAGACCCCTCGGGCATCCGGTTCTCAGTTCACACGCGCCAGGCTGTGGGCGTGGCCAGTCTCAAGGTGAGATACACACACATAGCCTTCTGTCCCAGGCTCGTTACGAATGAATCTGTGCGTTGAGCCAGGCTCCCCACGCAGGGCAACTTTTACCCCATGTCCGCCCTCGCCTTCATCCAAGACCCCTCGAGCATCAGGTTTTCCGTGCACACACGGCAAGCTGTTGGTGTTGCGAGCCTTAAGGTGAGTCACACATACACATAGTCTTTTGTCTCAGGAATGTGGGTGTTGAACCAAGCTCCCCACGCAGGGCAACTTCTACCCCATGCCCGCCCTCGCCTTCCTGCAAGACCCTTCTGGCATCAGGTTTTCCGTGCACACACGCCAAGCTGTGGGCGTGGCCATTCTCAAGGTGAGCTGTGTGCATGTAGCTGCCTATCTCGGGTTTTTTTTTGCCTCAAGAAGTTGTTAACCTCTTCCTCACGCTAAACCCCATTCCAAATTCGTGCTTTACTCACTCTCTCGCTCTTCCTCGCCCCCCCCCCCTCCTCACCCCCTTGCCCAATCCCTCTCTACACCAGACTGGCTGGTTGGAAATGATGTTGGATCGCCGGCTCCCACAGGACGACAACAGGGGCATGCAGCAGGGCGTGTTAGACAACCACCCCACCCACACCATCTTCCACCTCGTCCTCGAAAAAAACACCTCTGCCCGCCCCTTCCCTGCCGCCGCCTCCTCCGCCGCCCTCCTCCCCTCCCTCACTTCGCAACGAATCGGCTCCCGGCTAAACTACCCGGTGTATCTTTTTGTCGGGCAGCCCGAAAGCCCGTCGATATTTGTTTCCGGGCAGGATGGAGATGCTGGACGAGGGGCGGGCAGGAAGGGGAGTGGCAGCAGCAGCAGCAATGGAGGGAAGGCAGTGAAACCGGGTGTTTTGGCCGGCACTGTGGAGCCGAAGCCGGGCGGCCTTGGTTGGACGTATGCTCCGTTGGGCCGCCCGTTACCGTGTAACATGCATGTGGTCAGCTTCAAGGTGCATCGGCCCATGCCCAATGCCTCGGTATGTGTGCTCCCTCTGGCCCCTCTCCATTCCCTCCATTCGTTGCACTGTTTCATGCTCTATTTTCTCATTCAATTCTCACCCGTGCTACAAGCTTGCTCACACTCCCCTGACCCCTCGCCACTTTGGGCCGCCGCTAGCCCCATGCTGCACCGCAGGGGTTCGGCAGCATCAATGCGAACTCCCATCACGGATCTCTTAGCAACCCCATTCACTGACCTTCCATGTCTCTGTTTTCTCTCAAGTGCATTCCGAGCCACCTCTAGCCCTGCTGCTACACCGCAGAGGCTTTGGCCACAGCTATTGGGGATCCTGCCTTGAGGCTACCTGTAAGCTCATCCCACTCCTTGCTGTCAGAGGTCCACTGGTGATCCCCGATTGATCCTAGGGAAGGGTTACAGGCACGTTGGTCTGGGGGGTTATGGGCGCACTCACCCGCTACACAAACAAGCCCTTTTATCCCAATGGTTAGTGGTTGGGATTCTGACATGGTATCAGAGCAAAGGTCTCGGGTTCGAATCCCGGTGTGTGCACTTCGGGCATCCCAGTGCGGGGGGGTGTCAGAGGTCCACTGGTGATCCCCGATTGATCCTAGGGAAGGGTTACAGGCACGTTGGTCTGGGGGGTTATGGGCGCACTCACCCGCTACACAAACAAGCCATTTTATCCCAATGGTTAGTGGTTGGGATTCTGACACTTGCACCCTCCCTTCTCTCTTTCGCCTGTGCTCTCCCAACTTCAGGTGCATTCGGAGCCGCCTCTAGCCCTGCTGCTGCACCGCAGGGGCTTTGATCACAGCTTTGGGGGTGCGCACCGCGAGGCTCCCTGCAAGATCACCCCCACCGGCCAAGTGCACCTTGCACGCCTCTTCTCCGGCGCTTATGTAACAGAGTTCGAAGAGTTTCCACTTAACCTCGTCCGTCCCAGCCCGATAGCAGCAGATTCGGGGGGTCCTGGTCAGGGTTATGAGGATTCGCTGGGAGTGGGAGGGAGAGAGGGGGGGAACAGGACAAGGGGAGGGATGGGAGGGGCGGGTGCGTTTGCGAAGAGAGCATGGCAGCAGAGAGTGAGAGGCGGGGTGACGAGTTTGAAGCTGGAGGTGATGGAGCTCAAGGCGGTTAAGCTGCAGATGACGATGAAGGCACGGAGGAAGGGGTGGGGCAGGTGGAGAAAGTGAAGAAAAGTCAAATCTATGGCGATTTTCAGATCGTCAAGTGGGAGAGATGATGCTGTGGGTGTTTGATAATATTTAGTGTAGTAATATTGAAGCACAAAAGTTTGGAGACGAAATAAATCTTATGTGAGCAGGTGTGATATCTCATCACTAGGCAGGCAAGTTCGACCATATGCTTTGTATTTCTCCCATCCACCCATTTTTCACCAATGTTATTGTTGTCGCAAAACAGTGCTGCGCTCAACCGTAGCGAACCGTGCCGTACCCACCAGGATCACTGGGAAGCTCTACGCTTGAATCTCCCAGGATCAAGGGGAATAATAGGGTTCGCAATTGTTCGGCAGCCATAGCCACACATCACCCCACGAGCCTAGCTTCTTTGCTGCTGCCCTACAGGCGCGGAGTGCGAGAGACATCTCGCCGGTTCTGCCGTCGCTCGCGCCACTTGCTGCATTAATAGCAGCCGTCAAGTCATCTTGTCGAGGCAGCTTATACCGTAGCTCGCGAACATGCCGTACACCGGAAAGAGCTCGCTCGCTCTCGTAAGTGTTCACTTTCTCGCAGTCCCCTCCATTCCTGAACTCCGTTGCGTGTGTTTCTTGCACCGGATTGCCGAATGACTAGCGTTCTTCACCGTCGGATCTGTCCACGTCATCTCACCCAGCCAGGCTTCGACGCGTGTGATGTTTTCTCACGGGTCTCGTTGTTTTGTTACTCAGATCGCGAGGGTTTCGGCAGTTGGAGTGGGTCTCGCCTACGGCGCGGCGATGCTCACGTACCTTCGGGTAGGAATACCTTCGCCTGCTTTCCTGCCGTGATGCCTGATCTTTCGATTCGTGATCATTTTATCATTTTCAATTTGCCAACTCTCATTGTGGCTGTTGGCGAGTTTGTCGCCTACGGCGTCACCATGCTCACGTACCTCCAGGCATTACCGTATCTCCTTTTCCTGCGTCTTTGCCTTAGGCCACGTTATTGCGAATGCTCGATTTTCAAACTCTTCTTGTGACTTGTGGTTCTCTTGGGAACCAACGACGCTACCCCTTGCTCACATGCCTTCAGGCCCTCTCATGTGCCGGTTGTGTATTGTTTTAAAGCCCTTTTTTCGATTTTCCATTGTTTGCTTCCCATGCTTGGCGCCCTGATTGGACAGGCACAGAAGGCTGCAGCTGCAAAGAAGAATCCTGGCCACCATTGACATGGATATGGCATAAATGACTATGGTGTATTATGGATACCCGTATAATGCTTCATGGAGACACACTGCAAGGCATAGTGAAGCAAGCCTATCCTGTTGTACCAAGTAACCAAGCCTAGCCTCATGCCCTCATTGTTGAATGGTGGTGTACATGCATTCGCATGTCAGGAGCTTTGCAACGTCATGTTACATTACAGCCATCTGAGGTACAGTACAGGTAGCTAAAATATTGCACTTTTCACCGATAATGTTCCACTACAATGGATATGACATCTATCAGCAACTGCCACTCCTAACCAGGTGCCAGTACCATGCACACTGGGTCTACCTGAGAAAGGAGAGATTAACAGGATGGCCCTACCACTCGCTGTCAGTCCCCTGCACTCTGCTCACAAACTGCACGCCCTTCCCCCGTCTCTTCCTCTTCACCGTCAGATGATCAGCCAGCGACGGCTCAAACGCCCAGAACTGCATCCCAGGCACCTGCCACCAGTACGAGTCCACCGGATCGTTCACAAAAAACCTCTCCACCAGCTTCCGAGCGCCTTCCAAAGACACTATGTACGCGAACGAGCACCACACGAGCGGGGATATAACCACGTGCTGGGACAGCTTCGGGTAGTAGAACGAAGTCATGATGCCGGATTTCCCGAGGAAGACTATATCGGGGCGGAACGGGTTGATCTCCCGTGTGATCACCTCGTTTGCCTCCGCCACGTCTCGCTCAAACACCTCTCTGAAAGAGTGTGTTAAGAACCGCACATCGTCTTCGAATATGATGGCGTATGGGAGCTGCCTTCGCACAACTTCTAACCAGACGAAGTAGTGCGAGAGTGCGCACCCGACCTCGCCCTTGCTCAGGGTCGGCCGGGCCTGCTTCTCCTGCCACCAGGGCGAGGTTCGGGTGCGGGCCCGATGCTCCTTGTCCACCAGGTGAGTCAGCACCTGGTAGTCTGTATTTGAGACCGAAATGCCGTTTGCCTTGATGATTTCTCCGAAGCCCTGCTGCTGCAACACAGGTTCTAATGAGACAAATCGGTCGGCGTCTTCAGCCAATCCGATCACGAAGGTTGGCCACATGGCTAGTTTGGGCGGCATGGATCGCATCAGCACACGTACCCCTGCAGATGGTCTTATCCCTGGCACCTGGAAAATCACCTGAGGATCCACCTGGGAATTCACCCGGGCACCTGATCCTGGCACCTGGAGAATCTCCTGGTGGGATCGAATCAGGCACTGCGCAGGCGTCCCACAATCAGCATCCACAGCAATGGTAGCTCTAGCCCCTGCTTCCGCCGATGCCTGTCTCACCCAATCCTTCTTCACAATATTCCCCCTGATTCGGGGGTGGCCGGGGAAGCTGAGGAAGAGGGTTTCCCGGCAGGCGGAGGAGAGGCGGGAGGAGGAGTAGAGGTCGAAGGGTGGTGCTCGGCAGGGCTTGGGACGGCACATGAACATCTGGGAGTTGAAGAGGGGCGGGTCTGCTGCTAGGATGTGGGCGTGTGGGACGGTGAAAAACGCCTCTGATATTGGCCTGGTGGGGGAGCAGAGGGCGGGGGAACAAGGGGGAGAGTAGAGTCAAGAGTGAGGCGAATGGTGAAAATGGGGTGGGAGGAAAAGGGCACGCTGCGTTGGGGGGCATATGGAGGTGCAAGTAAGATGCAGGGAAACTGAAGGGTTTGGGGCGGCACATGAACATGTGGGAGTTGAAGAGAGGCGGGTCCGCTGCTAGGATGTGCGCGTGTGGCACGGTGAAAAATGCCTCTGATATTGGCCTGGTTGTGATGGGGTGGGGAAAGGGGGGAGCATTGGACCGAATGTTGAGACTGGGGAAGGGGAAGAGGGGAGGAGGGATGGGGGACCGGATGAAGGGAGAGCATCTTCTTGGCGCTGTAGAGTATTTTTAAGAATTCTCAAAAATACTCTGCATAGGTGACGAGGTAGGCGTGAGACCCCATGCTGGGCTGTGCTTTAAGAAAGGCGAGATGGAGTAGCAGCCGCAGCACAGGCACTCACACATTGAGCCGCATTTGTGACAGCATCTTCTTGGCCCCAGCATAGGTGATGAGGTAGGCGTGGGATCCCATGCTGGGCTGTGCCTTCACAATGTTGGCCGTGAGGGGCTGCTCCGAGTAGGGCGCGAGGGCAGAGTATGATACCAGCAGCAGCACATGCAATGGAAGGAGATCGGGCACTCACACTTTAAGGCGCATTTGAGACAGCATCTTCTTGGCCCCCGCGTATGTGATGAGATAGGCGTGTGACCCCATGCTGGGCTGTGCCTTGAGAATATTGGCTGTGAGCTGCTGCTCCGAGTAGGGCGCGAGGGGCTCAGTCCCCTTCTAAGACGCCCCAGAAGCAGGGCGCGAGGGCAATGAATGGGATGGGAGTAGCAGAGCACGCATTGGAACGGAATGGCTCACTCACACTTTAAGCCGCATTTGAGACAGCATCTTTTTAGCGCCGGCGTAGGTAATGAGGTACGCGTGGGACCCCATGCTGGGCTGTGCCTTGAGAATATTGGCTGTGAGTGGCTGCTCCGAGTAGGGTACGACGTAGATGAACGGGATGAGAGCAGCACAACACGCAATGAAAGGAGATAGTGCACTCACACTTTGAGCCGCATGTGCGACAGCATCTTTTTAGCACCGGCGTATGTGATGAGGTATGCATGCGACCCCATGCTGGGCTGAGCCTTCATGATGTTGGCTGTGAGCTGCTGCTCCGAGTAGGGCGCGAGGGCAGAGCGAGCCAGCAGCAGCACGTCAAAGAAGAAGCGGTTGCCGTTCTGGATGACTAGGAGGTTGAGCTGGCGTAGGAGCTGCATTGGGGGGAGTGAAGCGGGGTGGAAAGTGGTTGTGAGAGGTTGTGACGGATGGAGATGTGTTATAAAGGGTGGCGCGAGCCAGCAGCAGCACGTAAAAAAAAAAGCGGTTGCCATTCTGGATTATCAGCAGGTTGAGCTGACGCAGGAGCTGTGAGGGACAAGAGGTGAAGTGTGGAGTTGTGAGGGGTTGGGAGAGGTTGAGACGGGTTGTGCAGGGTTGCCAGCAGCAGCACATCGAAAAAGCAATTGCCGTTCTGGATGATTAGGAGGTTGAGCTGACGTAGGAGCTGTAGAGGGGGGAAGGGGCGAGGGGTAAAGAGTGGTTGTGAGGGGCTGGGGGGTCGTGAGGGGCTATAGGGGTACTCATGTACTACTCACCCCTTCCATTCGCTGCTTCCATGCTGCATTCGAGTCCACCTCGTTCCATGCATCGTCTTCAAACACCAACGCGTAGCGTACGGCAGCCGCAGCACCACCACCCTCGCCCACACCTCTCAGCCCACGGTGCCACTACCACCCACCATCAACACTCACCCATTCTCACCCCTTACCACCCCTTCCCACTCACTCACCCCTTCCATCCTCTGCTTCCACGCTGCATTCGAGTCCACCTCGTTCCGTGCATCATCTTCAAACACCAACGCGTACGGCAGCCGCGGCACCACCACCCTCGCCCACACCTCCCAGCTCAGTGTGCGAACGCTCACCCATTCTCAACCCTTCCCACCCCTTCCCACTCCTCCCCACTCACCCCTTCCATCCGCTGCTTCCAGGCTGCATTGCTGTCCACCTCGTTCCGTGCATCGTCTTCAAATGCCAACGCGTACGGCAGCCGCAGCACCATCACCCTCGCCCACACCTCCCAGTGTATTAACACTCACCCCTTCCCAGTCACCCATTCTCACCCATTCTCACCCATTCTCACCCCCTCCCACCCCTTCCCACTCCTCCCCACTCACCCCTTCCATCCGCTGCTTCCAGGCTGCATTGCTGTCCACCTCGTTCCGTGCATCGTCTTCAAATACCAACGCGTACGGCAGCCGCAGCACCACCACCCTCGCCCACACCTCGAAATGTGCGAACGCGTATGCCAGGTCGTGCGGGTGGAAGGTGGAGCGGAGGGAGAGAGAGCGTGCTGGGAACACTGGGTCATATCTGGGAATGATGGAAGGGGAGAAAGCAGGTGAGATTCTCTAGGGATGTCTCAGCAGGATGGAAAGGGATGAAGGATGAGTTGAACTCCCCTGCTGCATGCACTGGATGTGTAATGAAGGGTTCTTTCGAGGCATGGGGATGGGATGAAGGAGCACCCCTGCTGCATGCACTCACACACATTATACTCTCTACCACACACGCATACAGTACACTACACTCTCATACACACCCACCTAGCCTTGAACGGCTCTTCCAGTGCCATGGGCATCACCACCTGCGTGTACTGCAGCCCCACTACTGCTGCTCTACCCTCTTCCCCTTTTCCACCCCTAAACACCCACACTCACCTCGCTTTGAATGGCTCCTCTAACGCCATGGGCATCACCACCTGCGTGTACTGCAGCCCTGCTGCACGAAACCGACGGTCCAGATTCTGCCAGAGAGAACAGGTGCGGGGCAGAGCAGGGGGACAGAGGTGAGGCGGATAAAAAAATCATTGTTGACTAAAAAAAAATTGCCGATCCAGAGCCTGCCAGAGAGCTGAGGCACGGGGCAGAGCAGGGGGCCGAGGTAAGGGGAGGAGAGCAGCCACAGGTGGCAAGCAAAAAATAAAACGGAGGCAAAGAGAAGACCAAGACACAGTTGTAAACAGGAACCCTCACCATACCAGCAGCGTCTCTCGTCGCCCCTTGCCCGGCTCCCCCGTGCCGATCACAAACACGCTCTCAGCGCTCCACTCATGCAGCTTCAAAGGCAGTCCCGTGCGGTGCAGCAATGAGACATCAGAGGGAAAGAGAAGGCAGAGACGCATCAGCAACTCTCACCATACCAGCAGCGTCTCTCGTCTTCCCTTGCCCGGCTCTCCCGTGCCGATGACAAACACGCTCTCAGCTTTCCACTCCCCCAGCTTCAAAGGCAGCCCCGTGCGGCGCAGGGAGAGAGATAATAGAGGCAAAGAGAAGGCAGACACACAGCAGCAAAAGCCTCACCATACCAGCAGCGTCTCTCTTCGTCCCTTGCCCGGCTCGCCTGTCCCGATGACAAACACGCTCTCAGCTTGCCACTCCCGCAGCTTCAGGGGCAGCCCCGTGTGGCGCCACAAGAAAGAGAGGAGGCTAAGAGGAGACCAACACACAGCACTAACAGCGGCAAGCAAGGACTCTCACCATACCAGCAGCGTCTCTCGTCGCCCCTTGCCTGACTCCCCCGTGCCGATGACAAACACGCTCTCAGCTTGCCACTCCCGCAGCTTCAAAGGCAGCCCCGTGCGACGCCGAGAAGGGTCCAGCGTCAGCAGGCGCACGGAGAAGTTTCTGGGAAGCAGCGCGTCGGGCTGGGAACCTTCCGATCCAAACGCACGCTGTAGTTGGTTCAAACAGTCGTCCACTCCTGCTGCTGCTGTTGATGCGTTGGTAGGTGCGATTCGAGCAGCAACAGCACCAGCATTACCACCAGCAGCAGTGTGAGCAGCACCTGTGGTTAGAGTTGCAGCAGCAGAAGCAGCAGGTCCTCTCTCCAACAACCCTACTCTTCTGCTACTGCTAACCTCGCTGATGTTGCTAATGGCATTGCTGCTGCTGCTGCTGCTGCTGCTGCTGTTGCCGCGTCCCTCTGAGTCATTCCTTCTCATCTCCACCCTACCGATCACTCTACCACTCCCCTTCCTCCTCCTTTTCCTCCCTTTACCACCTCTCCTCCTCGCCTCCATCCTCTTCTTCCTATCGCTCTCAACCACTCTCCGCCACTCCTTCCTACTCCTCGCCTCCTTCTCCCGCTTCTCCCACACCTCCACCCCGCCTCTCACAACCCCCCCAACTCTCTCCCACGTGGAATTCGCCAATTGGCTCCCGAATCCCACCAATCTCCCCACCAACCCCCAATTCACCTTCCCCTTTTCCTTCTCCCCCTCCCCCTCCCCCTCCTCCTCCCTTCCTTTCTCCCCCTCCTCCTCGTTCTCCTGCCCATCCTCCTCCTCCACTGGCTGCTCTATTAGGCTCTCTAGGGTTTTAAAATCCTCCGCCGAAAGCGGCGGCGCGGCGACCGCGGGAGTCGGATCCTCCGTGTCCTGCTCGGATTCGTCGCCCTGGTGCGGGTTACTGCGGCTCGTCGCGTCGCTCGTCGCACTGTTCGCCGCGTCGTCTGCGGCTGCTGTCTGCGTGCGGTGGGGGGGACGTATGAGGGAGAGGAACCGCTGCGCGCGGAATGGCCGTTGCGGGTCGAACCGTCGTTGCATTTCGAACTCGCCCGTGAGGAGCAGCGAGAAGGCGAGCAGGATCGCGAGCGCGACGAAGCGGAGAGGCGTGGACCGCATAATGCGACCCGGAGCCCGCCGAATTTGGCGGAAGAACGATGGGGTGTGTGGCTGGGCGGCGCGAGTTGGATTTGCCATAGCGGGGTGGAATCAGGGGTAGGTCATGCTATCAGATGTGTCGACCCGTTAGTGTCAGAGAATGATACTGGGAAATAGTCGCTTTGACGTATTGCGCAGCATCGAGATGGGAAAAGCAACTGATAAAGACATATTCGAGTGTACATTGTAACGATTTACATCTGTAACTCGCGAAGGGGGAGACGGCGTGGCTGGCGCCGGTTGGACTGTGCAAATATCTGTACAACATATTTTGAACCAACCAGGAATCAGAAATGGGAAGTGAACTGTTTCGTCTGACGGAATCCTGCACTTTCGACCGTCAATAGTAACTGAATTGGTCGCGCCACCTGGCATCTTTCCAACTTATCTCTCCCTTCCAGCGGGGACAGACCAAAGCTGACCAATCACCCTCCATAAAGTTCGTGAAAGCAGTTCGAGTCCAGGTTCGTCTTCTGTAACCAGCCATAGGGAAAGGGAGTTCTCGCGTTTTCGCCCAAGTTCGCAAACGCACTCGACCATTGCGCCAGCTCGTAGACCCTCGATTCTCGAATTGTCGCGAAATGCAACGCAAGGCAGGCCCTAGGTCCCCCGTCTCCTTGGGAATCTCCGCTGCTCTTCCGCTCGCCACCAGCCAATTCTCCCCGTAATCTTCTCCGCCCAGGACCTTCCGCTCCCGGTACACCTCACCTTCCGCTCACCCTGCTCCGCCAGATCAACCCGCAATTACCCTGCTTCCCCCCATCCATTCCCACGGCACTCTGCTGTGCCTCTCAGAAGTTTCAAACCGAACATGCTCGAAGAAACCTACAACTTTCTGCCTTCTTTCACTGCCAATCTTGCTTCAACTTCCACAGCACATATAAAGCGTAATTTCCGCTAGTGCTGTGCTGTTTTGTATTGAGAGAAATTCGGCAAGGCAGATTGAGCCACGCCATTCGTCGCTTCTTTAATAATCTTCACCTGTTTAACTACTAGAAGCGATCCACCATGGCGACTGCTATCCGTGCAGCCATTTCCGCCGAGCTCGCCTCTGCTGCCACCAGCGCGGCGACGAGGGCACCGACCTCGCTTAGTAAGCTCCACCGCTGGTATTCGCTGTCAACGCACAACCCGTTTATCAGTTCGCCTCGTCGTACGCGAATATTTCATCAACGGAAGCGTTTGGCATTGTTCTTGCACGGACCTCTCCGTCCCTGAATTAGGGTTTCGCTCGCTTCGCTAGACATACCGTTTTACACATTTCCAGTCTGTGTATTCACGCCAGCAATGGATACAGCGGCTTTCATCGTTCTCCTTCGCGTTCTCCTCGTCCTGCACGTTTTCCGCTCCCAACCATTCCTCATCGTCCCTCTCCCCTTCCCCTTTTCCACCCCATTCCTTTTCCACTTCCTCCACCCTCCACCCCAAACCATCCGGTCGTTTGTCTACCGACCAATCAGCATCCGCCTTCGTCGGCTCTTTCAGTTCTGCCTCCCTCTCCACCTTCTCCGCCGCTCCTCTTCGCGCCGCATCGGTCGCCAAGAGGCCAGTCGTCCGTGCCGCCGTCGCTACCGACAAACCCGCTACCAAGTGAGTTGCCTTTTCCCGTCTTACAAACTGACTTTTTCCTGTCAAGGATTCGGATCGCAGTTCACATACGATCAGTCTTGCGGCTGGATTACTATGCCAAGCTCTAGGCCCCTCCTGAGTTGTATGCCAAGCTCCAACTCGCTAGATCTCCTGTTCGTAATTGTTTCTTCGCTTCTTTTCTTTCCTCTTCTTTTGTCACATTCTCTTTTCATTTTTTCCGTTTCTAATCCCCACTCTTCTCCGTGTACCCCTTTGTCTGCCACGTCATCAGGTATCAACTACCCACGTGGGCGCGGTTCGAGCTGGGCTTGGCCCCTGTTTTCTGGGAAACTGCCACCGGCCTCCCCCCTGCTTCCGTACGTCAGCGTCTCCTCCATCGCCTATATTGATCCAGCTTCCGTTCGTCTTTCTCCATTCCCCCGCCTCGCTGTCACGTGAGCCGACTCGGCAGTCTCCTACCCCTTCAAATACCTCAGTCTCCTACCACTTCCTCACTCTTCTTCTCCGCTTCCTCCTCCCCTTGCCTTTCTCTCTTCCCTCCCCTCGCCCCTTACCATCCCCCTCCCGTTCCCCCTCTTCATCCCTTACTCCCTCCCTCTCCGCCGTCCATTTCGCCCCTCCACTCGAGTCATCCACCTTCACACCCCACCGTCTGAGATCACTCACAAACTCTTCTATCTCCACGGCACTCCTTCCCATCTGCTCTCTCCGCCCCTCCCCACTCTTGCACCCTCCCCCGCGCGCTTATTTCCCGTTTTTCACAGGGCGAGCTGATGACCATCTGGTTCAACCGCGAGGCGTCCAACCTCACTTCCCGCCGTCTGAGACCACTCACAACAAGCCGCTGTGTTTCCACCTTGCTCTCTCCCCTCTCCGTCCCTCCGATTGTGGCACAGGGCGAGTTGATGACCATAGCGTCCACCTCACGCCCTCCCGTCTGAGACGACTCACAACATGTCCCTCTATCTTCACGGAGCTCTCTCCCTTCTCCCCGCTCTCCCCACGCGCATATCTCCCGTTGTCACACAGGGCGAGCTGATGACCATCTGGTTCAACCCCGAAGCGTCCACCTCACGCCCTCCCGTCTAAGACCACTCACAAAAAAAATCCCTCTATCTTCACTGCTCTCTCTCCCTTATCCCCGCCTCTCCGCCCGCGCATATCTCCCGTTTTTCACAGGGCGAGCTGATGACCATCTGGTTTAACCCCGAGGCGTCCACCTCACGCCCTCCCGTCTGAGACCACTCACAACATGTCCCTCTATCTTCACTGCTCTCTCCCTTATCCCCGCCCCTCCGCCCGCGCATGTGTCCCGCGTCACGCAGGGCGAGCTGATGACCATCTGGTTCAACCCCGAGGCGTCCAACCTCACGCCCAACCCTGAGTTCGGCGTCGCTTTCAACGGTACGCCGCCTCGGCTTTTTCTTTCCTGTTGCCTCTTCCGCTGCTAGTCACTCCTGGGCGTCCGTGCTCCCTTTTGAAACCCTCCCGCTGTTCGCTCTCGGCGCTCTCTTCGCTTCTTACGCCTTTGAAGGTCATTCTCTCGCGCCTCTGCCCCGTTTTGGGAACCTTCCTGCTGTTCTCTGCCTTGGCCCTGCCTCACAAGCAAACTATGCATTCCACTCGCCACCTCTCCTGTCTCTGCCTCCCCCCCCAGGCGGTTTCAACAGCCCCATCATGTGCGGCGGGGAAGCTCGTCGGATGAGCCGCAAGGAGCGCGGGCCGAGCTGCCTTTTGAATCAACTTTACTCAAGAAAAATTCCTTTTGGTCTCGCTGCCCTTTCCACCTTCTCGACCCCCCAGGCGGTTTCAACAGCCCCATCATGTGTGGCGGGGGGGCGAGGCGGATGAGCCGCGAGGAGCGCGTGCCGAGCTGCCTTTGGAATCAACTCCACTCAAAAGGCCATTCATTCTCCCTGCCCTTCCCACCTTCTCCCCCTCGCAGGCGGTTTCAACAGCCCCATCATGTGCGGCGGAGAGGCGCGGCGGATGAGCCGCGAAGGAGCGCGGGCCGAGCTGCCTTTGAATCTTTTCCAAAACCCACTTAATCTCTCTGTCCTTCCCTGTCGCTCCTCGCCCTCTCAGGTGGCTTCAACAGCCCCATCATGTGCGGCGGGGAGGCGCGGCGGATGAGCCGCAAGGAGCGCGGGCCGAGCTGCGCGCCGCTGTTCTCGATCAAGGTGAACGTGCCGCTGCACGCCAAGACCATCGAGTTCTCCATGACTGACGGCGACGCCTGGCACGGCCCGTATGTGGTGGAGTTGCAGATCCCGGCCGCCTTCCGCAACCAACCCATGTCGTTCTTTAATGAGGTGAGGCATGGTTAGAGGCACAGTCAGTGGCACAGTGGGGCCACAGTAAGAGGCACAGTCGGGGGTACCTTATGAGAGCTCTTAAAGGGCTGGGACGGCCCCTACGTGGTGGAGAAGCAGATCCCGGCGGCGTTCCGCAACCAGCCCATGTCATTCTTCAATGAGGTGTGCTCCTGTCGGAGGCACGGTCAACTGAAGAGTATTGTCTGGTCTCCCAACACTCCTCACCCACATGCACTCCCACATACCAGCGTTTCCCTCCCTCCCCATCTCCTGCTCAACACTCTGTGCTGTCGCTTCCCATGCACCCTCCCCCGGGCCCTCCCGCTCTCTCCTGCCCTCCCTCTCCCCCGTCGCCAGGGTCTGAAGAAGACTTTGGAGGCGGAGGGCGCGTGTGACGACACCATTTTCCCCGACTCCCAATACGTGCCCGACCGATGCATTATGCCGGGCGGTATCGCCAAGGAAGAGGTATGCACGACGACCTTCACATTTGTTTGGTGCTTTGGTGCTCGCCCGCATCAATTCAAAAGTCGACAAATAACAGGAATTGTGTTCTGTATTTCCCAAATCATTCCTAACCCTGTAAATGTGCATGATGTTTTGCCTGAAATTCTGTCTTTCAGGGCCAGTCGTGCCGGCTTGACCTTGTGCCAGGCTGCATGGACCCCAGCTCACCTTTCTTTGACCCGCTTGCCAATGTGGATGATGGCTCTTGCCCCATCGACGTGCCGCAAAAGTAGATGGGTTGGTGGTGTTGGAGCAGAGAAGATGTGGAGCGGGGGAATTTGGGTTTTTGGTTTTAGCAACAGGCTGTGCAGGTGATTGTGTTGTAAAATCATCATGATGTCCATACTTGTGAATACATGCTAGAAGGCCACTGCTGATTGTTGTGGATTGGCTGCTGAGCTTGGTGGTACATTGCTGCCATGGTGGAAGCAAGAGCTCTAGGAAGTGCTCTCATTATGCAAGGTTTTATGCACTCCCTAAAGGGCGGAGTCAGGTTGTACAACTATCTGTACGCCTACTCTGGTTAACTTCGTTTCAAAACGGTTCAGAAAGGTTGACGTCAAGAACCGCTTTTCACCGTATTGAACCGTCCCTGACCACGATATAAGAACTGTTCACTCGTGAGAAAGTGTACCCTGACTCCGCCCTTAGATCAACCAGGAAGGAAACACCCAGCGGAACTCTCCCATTAGCGAGTGTCATAAGTCTGTCTGTGCAGTTCCAGCGCGTCACTACACTGAACTCTGCGCATGCGAAACATATTCCATTCGCTACCTGCAATGCAACTTTCCAGTCGCTGAAATTGAATCCTCAGGACCAGAAACTTTAGGATGTTGAATTCCTCGGAGTTCCCTACTAGCCTAGTAGGCTAGCTCAAAAATGTCTAGTCATTGTGCGCTGTCGGATTGCGTGAAGCTCGCTAAGTCGTTGGACCAACAGCGCACCATGGCTTCCAATCCAGCGACGCTTTATGCGGTTGGCCCAAAACATCCATTTTCCAGCTCAGGGAGGTATAGTGTTACGTGTCGTGAAGGCGAGCTTGTGACAGCGCCTTGTGACAGCGTGCAAGGCGCCTGAGCAGATGATCCTTGATTTGAGCAGCATACCAGCAGACCTGCAGCATACCTGCAAACTTGTGCTGTTCACATTACCTTCGCAACTGAAGACATCAACTCCGGCACGGCGGCGACCACCAAGTGGCGTGGCTTGTGTGTAGACTCATCGTCCGAGCAGCATCTGGGTCTCTGCGACATGGCGTCGCATCGCAACATCACACGGCGTCACAGAATTTCATGCAGGATCATGACTGCGACTCTTTATCGTATCAGCCGCGCGACGCGTGACGACGAGCAGCAGCAAAGCATCGAGCATCGAGCCGCGAGCGATGTCGACAAGCGACTTGCGACTTGCGACGTGCGACGAGTATCAACCGCATGCCGGGCAACGCGAGCGACCAACGCCGTGACCGTGGTGAACGGAACCGAAAGGTGATGGTGATTCGCGGGCAGAAAGCTTTGGCGGGCATTACTGGGTGAAACGTTTGATACTCGTCGCACATCGCAAGTCGCTCGTTGAGAATCGGAATTTTTCCGAATCGTTGTTATCCAAGTCACTTTTCGTGCGTCTCTCACGTTACCACCACAACACTCGTATGTTACTAACGTGGAGAGTTCAAGAGCGCATGGCAGAGTAGAGGCGCATGGGGGGAGCAACCCATGGCAGAGTAGAGGCGCATGGGGGGAGCAACCCATGGCAGAGTAGAGGCGCATGGGGGGAGCAACCCATGGCAGAGTAGAGGCGCATGGGGGGAGCAACCCATGGCAGAGTAGAGGCGCATGGGGGGAGCAACCCATGGCAGAGTAGAGGCGCATGGGGGGAGCAACCCATGGCAGAGTAGAGGCGCATGGGGGGAGCAACCCATGGCAGAGTAGAGGCGCATGGGGGGAGCAACCCATGGCAGAGTAGAGGCGCATGGGGGGAGCAACCCATGGCAGAGTAGAGGCGCATGGGGGGAGCAACCCATGGCAGAGTAGAGGCGCATGGGGGGAGCAACCCATGGCAGAGTAGAGGCGCATGGGGAGCAACCCATGGCAGAGTAGAGGCGCATGGGGGGAGCAACCCATGGCAGAGTAGAGGCGCATGGGGAGCAACCCATGGCAGAGTAGAGGCGCATGGGGGGAGCAACCCATGGCAGAGTAGAGGCGCATGGGGGGAGCAACCCATGGCAGAGTAGAGGCGCATGGGGGGAGCAACCCATGGCAGAGTAGAGGCGCATGGGGGGAGCAACCCATGGCAGAGTAGAGGCGCATGGGGGGCAGCCCATGGCAGAGTAGAGGCGCATGGGGGGAGCAACCCATGGCAGAGTAGAGGCGCATGGGGGGCAACCCATGGCAGAGTAGAGGCGCATGGGGGGCAGCCCATGGCAGAGTAGAGGCGCATGGGGGGAGCAACCCATGGCAGAGTAGAGGCGCATGGGGGGCAGCCCATGGCAGAGTAGAGGCGCATGGGGGGAGCAACCCATGGCAGAGTAGAGGCGCATGGGGGGCAACCCATGGCAGAGTAGAGGCGCATGGGGGGAGCAACCCATGGCAGAGTAGAGGCGCATGGGGGGCAGCCCATGGCAGAGTAGAGGCGCATGGGGGGAGCAACCCATGGCAGAGTAGAGGCGCATGGGGGGAGCAACCCATGGCAGAGTAGAGGCGCATGGGGGGAGCAACCCATGGCAGAGTAGAGGCGCATGGGGGGAGCAACCCATGGCAGAGTAGAGGCGCATGGGGGAAGCAACCCATGGCAGAGTAGAGGCGCATGGGGGAGCAACCCATGGCAGAGTAGAGGCGCATGGGGGGAGCAACCCATGGCAGAGTAGAGGCGCATGGGGGGAGCAACCCATGGCAGAGTAGAGGCGCATGGGGGGAGCAACCCATGGCAGAGTAGAGGCGCATGGGGGGAGCAACCCATGGCAGAGTAGAGGCGCATGGGGGGAGCAACCCATGGCAGAGTAGAGGCGCATGGGGGAAGCAACCCATGGCAGAGTAGAGGCGCATGGGGGGAGCAACCCATGGCAGAGTAGAGGCGCATGGGGGGAGCAACCCATGGCAGAGTAGAGGCGCATGGGGGGAGCAACCCATGGCAGAGTAGAGGCGCATGGGGGGAGCAACCCATGGCAGAGTAGAGGCGCATGGGGGGAGCAACCCATGGCAGAGTAGAGGCGCATGGGGGGAGCAACCCATGGCAGAGTAGAGGCGCATGGGGGGAGCAACCCATGGCAGAGTAGAGGCGCATGGGGGGAGCAACCCATGGCAGAGTAGAGGCGCACGGGGGGAGCAACCCATGGCAGAGTAGAGGCGCATGGGGGGAGCAACCCATGGCAGAGTAGAGGCGCATGGGGGGAGCAACCCATGGCAGATTAGAGGCGCATGGGGGGAGCAACCCATGGCAGAGTAGAGGCGCATGGGGGGAGCAACCCATGGCAGAGTAGAGGCGCATGGGGGGAGCAACCCATGGCAGAGTAGAGGCGCATGGGGGGAGCAACCCATGGCAGAGTAGAGGCGCATGGGGGGAGCAACCCATGGCAGAGTAGAGGCGCATGGGGGGAGCAACCCATGGCAGAGTAGAGGCGCATGGGGGGAGCAACCCATGGCAGAGTAGAGGCGCATGGGGGGAGCAACCCATGGCAGGGTAGAGGCGCATGGGGGGAGCAACCCATGGCAGAGTAGAGGCGCATGGGGGGAGCAACCCATGGCAGAGTAGAGGCGCATGGGGGGAGCAACCCATGGCAGAGTAGAGGCGCATGGGGAGCAACCCATGGCAGAGTAGAGGCGCATGGGGAGCAACCCATGGCAGGGCGGCTGAGGAACTCAATCTAGAGTCTAGCGGGTTAGCTTGCATTCATCCCATGCCCGCGTCCCTCTTTACCCCAGTCCCTCCCTTTGCCTCGCTCAGCTCACTGCCGCACTGCTATGGGCTGCCGCCGCCGTACGCCTCTTCTAGTTTTGAGGCGCCTCAAAAGTCGCTGCCGTACTGCTATGGGCTGCTGTCGCTATACGCCTCTTTTCTGCCCTGCAGTTCCCAATTCCTCCCGTCCCTCTCTATCTCCATCATGCTCAGCTTCTTTTCGCTTGAAGTTCCATTGCTTTCATTTCCCTGCTGTTGCTTTCGGTTTTCTTTGAGTTCGAATTCCTTCAGTTGGTTTCATCTTCCTTCTTTTGCTTTCATATTCCTTCAATTGCTTTCATTTCCCTTCCGTTCCCTTCAATACCCTTTAGTTGCTTCCTTCCATTCCGTTGCTCGTTGCCCTCTTGCCCTCCAGTCCTATGGAGAAATGCAGTTGACTGTATCAGCAGTTTCAGAAGCAGCAGCAGCAGGAGCAGGAGCAGCAACAACGAACACCATCACCACCACCCCACCACGAGTGGCAGTGTAAAACCAGCTTCCTACTCTTCTGTCTCTGCTCTGGCAAGTCACTTTCTGTTGACCAGTAGCTTTCTACTCTGCTTCTTGCTATGGTGTGACTGCTACCTCCTCATTCTATCCCCCCCACTCTACTCCCCCTCCTGTTCTCCCTCCTTTCTCAGTGTCTCCTCCTATCCTACCCACACTTGTCTCGGCCTTGGTGTAGTGCCATTTTTGGATTCCAACGGGGATGTGGCTCAGATGGTAGAGCGCTCGCTTAGCATGCGAGAGGTATGGGGATCGATACCCCGCATCTCCAGAGATTGCGGGGATAGCTCAGTTGGGAGAGCGTCAGACTGAAGATCTGAAGGTCGCGTGTTCGATCCACGCTCACCGCATATAGCTTTTGTGGCTTGCTTCCCTCGCAGTAGCTTGTCCCTCTTTTTGCACACATCACCCACGAAACCTTGTGCTTCTTTCTGCTCACTTCACTCACATACCCTTGCGCCTCTTTCAGCAAGCTTCACTCACTGACCCTTGTGCAGATTTTTGCTCGCTTCACGCACTGACCCTTGTGCTGATTTTTGCTCGCTTCACGCGCTGACCCTTGTGCTGATGTGTGCTCGCTTCACCCGCTGACCCTTGTGCATCTTCTTGCTTGCTTCACTCATGCCGCCCACAGGTGTGCCTCCCTGCATGTGAGCAGCTCAAAGACGTGGAGGTTGCTGCTGCTTGTTAACCTGCCATGGCCTCGGTGCTGCCATGGCCTCGGTGCTGCCATGGCCTCGGTGCTGCCATGGCCTCGGTGCTGCCATGGCCTCGGTGCTGCCATGGCCTCGGTGCTGCCATGGCCTCGGTGCTGCCATGGCCTTGGTGCTGCCATGGCCTCGGTGCTGCCAAATTCCTATGTGCTTTCATGATGAGGGTAAGTTGATGAGAAGAGTGAGTTGATGAGAAGGCTGAATCTATGAGAAGGGTAGGTTCATGAGATAGCAGAAAGGTGAGATGATCAGTTGTTATCACCCTCCGGCTGATTAGAGAAGTCTCAACAACCACTGAGCAACACTTTTATCACCACTTCCTCACACCCTCCTTCCTGTTCATCACCTTGTGCACATTCTGGTTCCCATCACACATGTTCGGGCAGGTAGCACAAGGCACGTGTGAGGACAAGGCACGTGTGAGCACAAGGCACGTGTGAGCACAAGGCACGTGTGAGCACAAGGCACGTGTGAGCACAAGGCACGTGTGAGCACAAGGCACGTGTGAGCACAAGGCACGTGTGAGCACAAGGCATGTGTGGACACAAGGCATGTGTGGACACAAGGCGTGTGTAAGGATGCAGCAACACCAACGTGTGTTCTCTTGTCTGTCGCACATCCCTCTGTGCATGGCCCATGGGGGCACTGCAGGCGATCAGCAATACATCGTGATTCTGCGCTCCTGATTCAAGATACCAGTATGTGATGTGGCACTACTAATCATTCATGCCCTGTTTGTACTGTGGTGTGGATTTGTGTGCTCTACTTGCTGTGCTGCAGGCCGTAAAGAAGTGTCAAGTCTTTGGCAATGAGAATGACTGATGCCAGGTTGACGTTTAGCAGCATGTTAGACCACGCCGTTCAAGCATTTCTAGCACTGCAAGTACTCATAGTATCGACTGCTAGTTTGACACGCATTGCATACACCTGCCCATTGAATCCTCTACATATCGTATATCATTTGTAGCACATTGTGTGCACTACCAGTGTTGACATAACAGTTATGGGTATGCTAGGTCACTTGAAGAATGTGCAATCCAGTGTGGTTAATCTGCAACCTCAGCTCGGTCAGATTTGGCATGCCAGCCGATGTTAGAAGCAGCTGACAGGAGTGCCTGCCAGGCTACCAAGGCAAGCCGTCGTTGCATTTTATTTGCAGAGTGTGCAGTATGCAACATCCATCCTCAATACACCCTCAACTCAGCAATTTGGTACTTCAGCTGTCTAAATGGTTCTGTTTGTGCCGTGCTGCCTCGGTTCTGTCTGTATGGTTCTGTCTAAGCTACTGTTCAACAGGTTCTGCATGTCACAACAGCAAATGCACATTATCTGGTGCATCAATCTACTACCGTACATAAATAACATGCTAGTCCATTGGATTAATTGTCTACATATGCCTGAACTAAAGTAACACCTATTGCAGTAATGGTTTCAAGGTATTTATCAAATCAAAGTTTCTAGTGATGATCCAAAATTAAATATTAAAGAATTGTACTATTGTACTACCCATGCACAGTAGGTGTGCATGGGGGGTTCCTCTTGGCCGCCAGGAGCAGAGCTCCCAACGTTACACCCAAGCACCGCGGTGAGGTGGGAACCATCGCTTAGGACCCTGTTGGAGGGGGGGAGACAGAACACAAAAGGACACTGGATACTGCCCAGGGGCAGGAGAGAATTATTATGAGACCCTGTTGGGAAAGGAGAAAGAACACAAAAGGATACTGAATACTGCCCAGGGGCAGGTGAGAATTATTATGTGACTCTGTTGGGGGGGGAGACAGAACACAAAAGGATACTGGATACTGCCCAGGGGCAGGAGAGAATTATTATGAGACCCTGTTGGGAAAGGAGAAAGAACACAAAAGGATACTGAATACTGCCCAGGGGCAGGTGAGAATTATTATGTGACTCTGTTGGGGGGGGAGACAGAACACAAAAGGATACTGGATACTGCCCAGGGGCAGGTGAGAATTATTATGTGACCCTGTTGGGGGGCGGAGACAGAACACAAAAGGATACTGGATATTGCCCAGGGGCAGGTGAGAATTAATATGTGACCCTGGTGGGGAGGGAGACAGAACACAAAAGGATACTGGATACTGCCCAGGGGCAGGTGAGAATCAAGGAGGGAGAGTTTTGGGAGTGAGTTTCGAGACGTCTCTCAAAACTCACAAGAGAAGAGAGTGCTCCTACCCTGCTTCGCTGCAACCTGTGTTCCCTGCAATCTGCTTCACCCCCTACTCTGCTTCGCTGCAACCTGTGTTCCCTGCAATCTGCTTCACCCCCTACCCTGCTTCGCTGCAACCTGTGTTCCCTGCAATCTGCTTCACCCCCTACCCTGCTTCGCTGCAACCTGTGTTCCCTGCAATCTGCTTCGCCCCCTACCCTGCTTCACCAGCACACGAGGTCCTCTGGAGTAGCCGGTCGTCTTCACTGCTTCTCTTCTACTGACCGCTGGTGCCACTGCTTGTATTCCATTCTGCTGTCACTGCGGACCTCTCTTCTGCTCCCACTGCTGCTGCCACCGCTGCTGCCACTGCTGGCCTTTTCTTGTGCTCGACGTCCCATCACTTCACAGAACCAGCAGCAGCACGCGGGAGGGAGGTAGCAGCTTCTTCATCCCCTTCACAACAGCTTCATCCCCTTCACAACAGCTTCATCCCCTTCACAGCTGCTTCATCCCCTTCACAGCTCCTTGGCAGCAAAAAGTAGCTAAAGGTAGGTACAGCTCGCTGGCATCGCTGATGGTCTCCTCTGCCCGCCTGCAGCAGCCGTCTCCTCTGCCCGCCTGTAGCAGCCGTCTCCTCTGCATCTCCTCTGCTGATCCGTCTCGTCTGCTGCTCCCCGCCTCTTCGTCCTTCTGTGAAATGGGAGGAGAATGAGTCAGGGGCGATGAGTGCAGTGCAAGGCACCGATTGCACCCAGTGGCTGAGAAGGAACTCAGAGCAAATGCAAAACCAAGGCAACGAGATTAGAACAAACAAGGCAGCTAAAGTGAAAGGCAGAGAATAGTTATCCACCTCCGTGCTCGTTTGCTCTTTGCTCTTCAATGCAGCACCACTCCCCCTCCAGTGCAGCACCAGTCCCCCTCCACTGCAGCACCACTCCCCTCCACTGCAGCACCACTGCCCCTCAAGTGCAGCACCACTCCCCCTCCAGTGCAGCACCACTCCCCCTCCAGTGCAGCACCACTCCCCCTCCAGTGCAGCACCACTCCCCCTCCAGTGCAGCACCACTCCCCCTCCACTGCAGCACCACTCCCCCTCCACTGCAGCACCACTCCACCACTTCACAGCACCAGCAGCAGCACATGCGAGGGAGGTAGGAGCGAGGCAGCACAAGGCAGCAAAAGGTAGGTAGAGCTTGCATCTTGCTGCTGCCAACTATGGCCCCTTCTCAGATCCTCTGCTCTATTCACCTGCTCATCACCTCTCCTGCAGTGGCCTCCTCTCCCAGCAGGTGCCAGTCGTCCCCTCTGCTCCTCTCCCAGCAGGTGCCGGTCGTCCTCTCTGCTCCTCTCACAGCTGAAAATCCTCTCCCAGCCCATTCTCACTGGCAGTGGCAATGGCCGGGAATCCTCCTTCGCCTCCGCTGCTCCTCTCCCAGCAGGTGCCAGTCGTCCCCTCTGATCGACCATCACTGTCTAGGTAGGCCGTGAACACTAGCCCCATAAAATCTTATTCTACGTACTACGTCATCAGATTCAACAGTTAGCATCTCTTGTAATGTGAAAGCAGTTCCAAAAGCTTGAAATGTCAAGCATTCCATCTCCCTTGGTCTTTGACCATCACAATGGGACTTACCACAAAGAAGATGCTGTGTAACTAAGCCAACGGCCGTTATAGCTTAGTTACACAGCAACCTCATGGTGGTAAGTCTCATTTTGGTGGTCAAAGGTTTGAGGAGATGGAATGCTGGGCATTACAAGCTTATGGAGTTGCTTACGCATAAAAAGAGATGTTAATCGTAAAGTCTGATGACGTAGCAGGTAGAATCTGAATTTACGAGGTGAAGTGTTGTAGCCGGCTCAAGTGCTCCCACTGCTGCTCCTCTGCTCCTCTGCAGTAGCACACAGGAAGGGTGGCCTTCTCTTCTGCTGACTCTGCTTCTGCCACTGCTGGTACCACTGTTTGCATTCCCTTCTGCTGCCACGCCTGCTGAAACCAGTAATGTCACTGCGGGCCTCTCTTCTGCTCCCACTGCTGCTGCCACCGCTGGTCCCACTGCGGGCCTCTCTTGTGCTCGCTGTCCGATCACTTTACAGCACCAGCAGCAGCACGCGGGAGGTAGCAGCTGCCGTCCCATCACTTCACAGCACCAGCAGCAGCACGCGGGAGGGAGGTAGGAGCGAGGAAGGTAGCAGCTGCCGTCCCATCACTTCACAGCAACAGCAACAACGCGGGAGGCAGTAACAATGCGCAGCTTCCTAGTGTCGATTCCTGTGTGATTTCTCCGCGCCGTGCCTTCTCCCCTCCATGCCTTCTGCTCCGTCTGCTCTGCTGCTGCTCCTCAGCTGAGCCAACTCCTCTGCTTCTCCACCTCCTCTATTCCACCTCCGCTCCATCTCCTTCTCCTCTGGTGCATCTCCTTCTCCTCGGATGCATCTCTGCATTCCTCGCAATCTGCTTCCCCTGCAACCCCTGTTCCCCGCTATCCGCTTCCTCCTCATTCTCCTCCATCTCCTGATTTGCTGCGTCTCCTTCATTTCTGCTTCATTTCTGCTCCATCTGCATCGTCTGCTTCATCAGCATCGTCACTTCACTTCACAGCACCAGCAGCAGCTCATGGGCGGGAGGTACGAGCGAGAGAGATAGCACCTGGCCTTCTCTTCTGCTCCCAGCAGCTGCCAGTCGTCTCCTCTGCTCTTCTGCAGTGGCACCATCATCTGCTCCCACCGCTGCTGCCACCGCTGCTGCCACTTCTTGCAAGCCCTTCTGCTGCCACGGCTTCTGCCACCACTGCTGCCACTCATGGCCTTCTCTTCTGCTGCTCCCACTACTGTTGCCACAGCTGGTATCACGAATGGCCTTCTCTTCTGCTGCTCCCACTACTGTTGCCACAGCTGGTATCACGAATGGCCTTCTCTTCTGCTGCTCACTACTGTTGCCACAGCTGGTATCACGAAAGGCCTTCTCTTCTGCTGCTGCCTCTTCTTTTGTTGCTGGCCATCTCCTTTGCTCCTCCACTCCCCTTCACCTATCCTCCTATCACATCACACCACCAGCAGCAGCACACTGGAGGGAGGTAGGAGCGAGGGAGGTAGCACCTGTCCCTGCTGCAGCTTTCTGGTATTGCTGACAGTCCCACTGCTGCCGCTGCTGCTGCCAACACAGCAGCACCTCTCCACCTCCAACGCAGCAGTTGCCGTCCCATCCCTTCGTAGCACCAGCAGCAGCACAGGGGAGAGAGGTAGGAGCGCGTGAGGTAGCCGTTACCGTCCCATCCCTTCGTAGCACCAGCAGGAGGCAGCAGGTAGTAACAACCCGAGCTTTCTCACTGTCAAAGCTCGCGCCTTCTCTCCTCCATACGATCAGAAGCGGTGCTAACAGCTCCACCTTTCTCGCTGTGACGCTTTCAATACGGCCGCCTTCTCTCCTCCATATGACCAGCAGCGGTAGGGGCTAGTGCAGCTGTGTTGTTCACTGCTCCTCTGCTCCACTCCGCTGCTCCCCTCCCCTACGCCAACTCCTGCTCCTCTCCTCCCTTTCATTCTCCTGGGAAGTTACTGTCCTTGACCACAGGCAGCAAGCCGTCTACTCTGCTCCCCTGCTGCTGCTGATGGCAGCCCAGCCGTCTCCTCTGCTCCCTTGCTGCTGCTGATGGCAGCCCAGCCGTCTCCTCTGCTCCCCTGCTGCTGCTGCTGATGGCAGCCCAGCCGTCTCCTCTGCTCCCCTGCTGCTGCTGATGGCAGCCCAGCCGTCTCCTCTGCTCCCCTGCTGCTGCTGATGGCAGCCCAACCATCTCCTCTGCTCGCCAGTAGCAACTGATGGCAGTCCAGCCGTCTCCTGCTGCAGCTGATGGCGTCGACTTTGCTTTCACGCCCGTGGACTGGCTTGCACTCCTCCCAACACCCAACAGCAGCGCCAGGAAAGCGTAGGGCAGCTGGGAGGGCCCCATGCGGCAAGTCAGTTCTTCTCGTGTTGCCATTCCCTCCACAGCGCCAGGAAAGCGTCTCGTTCCGTTCGGGGAGATGGGAGGTTCAGCACATCTTCCCTTCTCATGCTCCCACCGCTGCTGCTCCGTCCTCCCACCCACGCCTTAACGTTCCCTGCACAGCGACCAGAGAGTTGTGATTGCACAGGAAAGGTTTATCAGAGAAGAGGTTAACAGAGTAAACTGACAGAGTAAATTGACAGAGTAAACTGACGAGTAAACTGACAGAGTAAACTGACAGAGGAAATTGACAGATCTAATGATGGATGGAGTGACTTGACAAATGCAAGGAGGAGAAAACGGGGATTTTTGTCACTCACTTGTTTCTTCAGTCTCTGCCTCACTTCGATCCCTCCTCACTCTGCTGCCAACCGTCCCCTCTGCTCCTCTCCCTGCAGGTGCCATCACTTCACAGCAGCAGCAGCCGCGTTGAGGGGAAATCGCAGCTGTGCGGTTCTCTGCTCCCCTGATCCTTTGGCCTTCTCCCTTCCGTGCCTTCTCTCCTCCGTGCCATCTGCTCCATGTCTCTCCAATGCCCCATCTCCTTCCTCTTCTCCATCTCCTTCCTCTCCTCTGCTGCGCAGTCTCCTCTGCTGCGCCATCTCCTCTGCAACAGCATCTCCTGTGAAACGGGAAGAGACAGGATCAGGGCCGATGAGCACACGGCACTGCTTGCACCTCATCCCAAGAAAGGACCTAGTCTCAAGAAAGGACTTCCAGCAAGTGAAAAACGAATGAGGCAGCAAGCATGCATCTGAACGAACACAACAGATAAAGCAAGAAAGACAGAGGAGCATATTTACTCCACCACTGTGCTTCTTCGCTCCATCGCTCCTTTGCTCCTCGTCTCCTCTGCTGCTCCTCTGATGATGCATCTCCTCTGCTCCTCCTCCTCTGATGCATCTCCTCTGCTCCTCCTCCTCTGATGCATCTCCTCTGCTCCTCCTCCTCTGATGCATCTCCTCTGCGGGAGGGAGGTAGGAGCGAGGAAGGTAGCAGCTGCCGTCCCATCACTTCACAGCACCAGCAGCAGCACGCGGGAGGCAGTAACAGTTTGCAGCTGGCTCGTGTCGATTTCACAGCCGTGCCTGTGTGCCTTCTCCCCTCCATGCCTTCTCCCCTCCGTGCCTTCTCCCCTCCGTGCCTTCTCTCCTCCGCGGCCAGCAGCGTTGGGGGAAATCACAGTTGTGTGGTTCTCTGCTCCGCTGCTCCTTTGGCCTTCCCCCCTCCATGCCTTCTCTCCTCCGTGCCGTCTGCTCTGCTCCATGTCTCTCCAACGCTCCATCTCCTTCCTCTTCTCCATCTCCTTTGCCTCTCCTTCCTCTCCTCTGCTGCTCCGTCTCCTCTGCTGCTCCTTCTCCTCTGGTGCTTCTTCACTCCATCGCTCCCTTGCTCCTCGTCTCCTCCTCTGCTGCTCCTCAGCTGAGCCAACTCCTCTGCTTCTCCACCTCCTCTGCTCCACCTCTGCTTCATCTCCTTCTCCTCGCATGCATCTCCTCTGCTCCATGTCCTGCGAAAATGGGTAGAGAAAGTCTGTAAGTTCATTGCACCAATTGCACCCACTGGTTGCACCCACTGGCAAGGTTGGACTGAGAACAAATGCGTAATGAATGATGCAACGGCCATTTATCGAGAGCAGGAAAGAAGATCCTCACCAGAAGTGGCAGGGGATTCTCCTTTGCCTCCTCTGTTCCTTTGCTTCTTCGATCTTTCGCACGCCTCCTCTCCTCAGCTGCTCATCCTCCTCTGATGCATCTCCTCTGCTCCTCCTCCTCTGATGCATCTCCTCTGCTCCTCCTCCTCTGATGCATTTCCTCTCCTCCTCCGCTGCTTGTTCCTCCCCTCCTTCGGTTCCTCTGCTCTTTTGCCTCCCCTCAATTGCCTCTCCTATCCTCTCCTATCCTCTGCTCCATATCCTGCGGAATGGGAAAAGAATGTCTGTGAGCTCATTGCACCAATTGCACCTAGTGCCAAGAAGTAATTGAGAACAAATGCGTAGCCAAGAAGGCAACGGCCATTGATTGAGAGAGCAGCGAAGGAGATCCTCACCAGCAGTGGCAGGGGATTCTCCTTTGCCTCCTCTGCTCCTTTGCCTCTGATGTCGCTGCTCCGTCCCCTCCGAAGCATCTCCTGCAGAATGCGAGGGAAGGAAAAGCCTATGAGCACCCAGTGATTGCACCCAGTACCAACAAGTGATTCAAAATAGACGCCAAGCGAACAACGACACAACCGCCCTCACCGTGGCAACGGCACAGAATCCGCGAGACTACTCCCACAAGCCACAGAATCCGCCTTCACCTTGCCTCCTTCAGGACGTTAGTACGAGTGGCACCGTGCCCCCACTCTGCACAATGCCTCCTCTCCCTGGTTGCTCCTTGCCTCCTTCGCCTCCACTTCTCCTTCACCTCCTTTTCTCCTCGCCTCCTTTTCTCCTTCACCTCCTCTTCTCCTTCACCTCCTCTTCTCCTTCACCTCCTCTTCTCCTTCACCTCCTCTTCTCCTTCACCTCCTGTTCTCCTTCGCCTCCTTTTCTCTTCGCCTCCTCTCCCAGGCTGCTCCTCTGCTTCTCCGTCCCCTCCGATGCATCTCCTGCGGAAAGGGAAAGCAGAAAGAGTCTATAAGCACCCAGCGATTGCACCCAGAGCCAAAAGCTGATTCAGAATGGATGGCAAGCGAACAGAGCAACGACAATACGGAGAACAGGAAAGAAGATGCTCACAGGCAGTGGCAGGGAATCTCCCCTCCTTCCCCTTTGCTCCTCGCTCCTTCGTCTCCTATGCTCCCTCGGCCCCTCTGCTCCGTCACTCCACCGCTGCTCCCATCTCCTCTGCTCCCATCTCCTCTGCTCCCCCTCTGCTCCTCTCCTCTCTCCTCTCCTCCTCCTCTCCTCCATCACTCCTCCTCCTCTGCTCCCTCTCTGCTCCTCCGCTCTTCCTGCTCTGCTGTATCAGACAAACGAGGAACATTAGTACGAGCGGGAAAACAACATGCAGGAATGGAAGGAGACGACGTACCGAGGGGGGGTCGAGCCTTCGCGTCTTGGCCCTGTTTGAAACACGGGGCAGCAAACAAGGACGTTAGTACGAGTGGGAAAACAACATGCAGGAATGGAAGGAGACGACGTACCGAGGGGGGGTCGAGCCTTCGTGTCTTGGCCCTGTTTGAAACACGGGGCAGCAAACAAGGACGTTAGGACGAGTGGGAAAACAACATGCAGGAATGGAAGGAGACGACGTACCGAGGGGGGGTCGAGGCTTGATGTCGTGCTGGCAGCTAGAACAGGAAGACACACACCTTAAAATATTAGGCATTAGAAGAAAAAAGAAAGCGAGAAACAGAATGTAAAAGACTAAATCTTACAACAGGTCCTAGCTGCTGCGTCCCCCTGTTGTCCTCCCCCGTTCTTGCTGATCCTAGAGAAGGGGCGGCACAAAACTTATCCTTTGCCCCCCAGGGGGCAAAGTAGGCACCTCAGTTGAAGTTGCTCCTTCCAGCTGCTGCCCCACCAGCTGTTGCTTCGCCCTAAGTGTTGCCCCGGTTCTTGCTGCACCTAGGAGACGGGCGACACAAAACTTATCCTTCTCCTGCCGGCTGAGCAAGGACATCCCTCACTTGAAGCTGCTCCTCCTCTTGTGTTGATCCTTTGCCCCCCAGGGGGTCAAAGCGCCTCACTTGAAGGCGCCGCTCCACCTCTCGCTGCTCCTCGTGTGTTGATCCTTTGCCCCCCAGGGGGTCAAAGCGCCTCACTTGAAGCTCCACTGCTGCCCGTCCTTGCTGCCCCGGTCTTCTGCCCAGTCTTGCTTCAGGACCAGCTGTGCAATTTTGCTCACTGCAACGCTTGCAGTGAGGAACGTGCAAAAGAGTTTTGAGGCATCTCCCAAAACCCTGATTTTGCTCACTTCAGCTAAGCTGCAGTGAGGAGGAAGAGAGAGAGAGAGACTAATACGAAGGACCATTCGAGAGAGAGAGTGAGTGAGTTTCGAAACTCACAAGAGAGGGGAGCGAGTTTTGAAATGTCTCTCAAAACTCACTCAGAGAAGAGAAGAGAGGAGGAAAGGAGCACTGCAGTGCACTGCAGGACACGACAAAACTGGATTTGAGGCGCCTCAAACCAGCAAACGGGGTCCTCACACATCACACTCACTCTGACTCTCACTCTCACTCTGACCCTCACTCTCACTCTCACCCTCGCTCTCCCCTCACTCTCCTCTCACTCCCAGCCGTCTCCCTTCGCTGCTGCTGCTGCTACTGCTTCTCCCCGCTGCTGCTGCTTCTACTGCTTCTCCCTTCGCTGCTGCTGCTGCTACTGCTTCTCGCTTCACTGCTGCTGCTGCTACTGATTCTCTCTTCACTGCTGCTGCCACCGCTGGTGCCACCGCTGGTGTCACTGCTGGTCTTCTCTTCTGCTGCCAGCCACTGCTGCTGTCAGCTGTAGTGTCATTGCGGACCTCTCTCCTTCTCCCACCGCTGATGCCATCGCTGGTGTCACTGCTGGTCTATTCTTCTGCTGCCAGCCACTGCTGCTGTCAGCTGTAGTGTCATTGCGGACCTCTCTCCTTCTCCCACCGCTGCTGCCACCGCTGGTGTCACTGCTGGTCTTCTCTTCTGCTGCCAGCCACTGCTGCTGTCAGCTGTAGTGTCATTGCGGACCTCTCTCCTTCTCCCACCGCTGGTGTCACTGCTGATCTTCATTTCTGCTGCCAGCCACTGCTGCTGCCAGCTGTACTGTCACTTGCATCCCCTTCTGCTGCCAGCCACTGCTGCTGTCAGCTGTAGTGTCATTGCGGACCTCTCTCCTTCTCCCACTGCCGCTGCCACCGCTGGTATCACTGCTGGCCAACGCAGCATCAGAGCTGCTTGCTTGTCGTCCCATCACTACACATCACAGAACCGAAAGCATCACGCAGGAGGCAGTAACAGCTCGCAGATTGCTGGTGTCGATTTCGTGACCCCTCCGTGCCTTCCCTGGTGCAGCTCAGGGCAGTCCAGCCGTCTCCTTCCTTTTCGGATCCCTTCCAGCCGTCTCCTCAGCTCCCCTGCTCCACTGCTGCAGCTCACGGGATTGACTGGCGTTGACTGGCTTTGACTGGCGTTGACTGACCTCCCAACCTCCAGCAGCAGCGCCAGAAAGTTGTAGGGCATTCGTCTCGTGTTGCCACTTCTTCTGCCCCTGCCACTGCCGCTCACACGACTGCTTCCGCCACTGCCGCCCTCCTCCTGCTGCCACTGCTGCCGCTGTCAATGCTGCTCCTGTTGCTGCTGTTCCTCCCACCCCAGACTAACGCCCTGCACAGTGCCAGAGAGTCGCAATCGCACAGGGAAGATCAATCAGTGAGTCGACAGAGCAAATTTACTTAGTGAACAAGACCGCATGCAAGGAGGAAAAAGGACAGTGGAAGAGCGACGAAGAACACGAAAGCAACTGAAGAAACTACTAAGGCAGAAGAAAAGTCAAATGAAACGAGAGAAGGGAGGGGGGAATAGAAAGAAACGGGGGTGTTCTGTCATGGCTCCAACTACTTACTTGCTTATCCAGTCGCTGCTGCTCCGTCTTCCCAAAACCAGCAGCAGCGCTAGGAAAGTGTAGAGGAGATGGCAGGATTCAGCAGCATATCAACGCTGCCGCTGCCACTAGCAGCATATCAACGCTGCCGCTGCCACTAGCAGCATATCAACACTGCCGCTGCCACTAGCAGCATATCAACGCTGCCGCTGCCACTAGCAGCATATCAACGCTGCCGCTGCCAGTGGCGCTGCTGCCTCTTCCATCGCCGCTGCGACTGAAGCTGTTGCATTTGGCACTGCTGCTGCCACTGCTGCTGCCACTGCCTCACTCCTCCTGAATTGACAGAGATGGTTACAAGTTGGCATAGAGATTGACAGAGTGAACGATAACACAGAGAAGGCAAGTTGAAGAGAAGGCAAGTTGCAGTCCCATCAGGAAGGCCAATCAGAGTAGAGTTTACAAGTCGACAAAGTAGATTGGCAGCGAACACACACAATGAAGAAAAAACGCTGGTGTTTTTGTTGTCACGACTCCGGTTGCTTACGTGTTTGTCCGATTGCTGCTGCAGCTACAGGTGCTGCTCCTGTCGCTGCTGCTCCATCTTCCCACCCATGTGTTCACGTTCCCTGCACAACGACCAGAGATTTGCAATCCCAAATGTAAAAGATTATGAGTACAGCGTGAATTGACAGAGAAGAGAAGAATAACGAATGCAAGAAGGAAACACGAGAGTGGAAAAACGACAAAGAACACTCAAGCCATAAAGACAAAGAAAGGACGTATTCTGTTACTTACTTGTTTCTCCAGTTGAGGTTTCTCCAGTTGCTCCTGCACGCCTCCAACACAGCAGCACTACCCCACCTCGCCATCCGCGGCCTCAGCTGAACCAGCCACCCCTTGTCACCCCTGCACAAGGCACAGAGAGTAGCAACCCCTACTATAGAGAAGGTCAGCTGGGTAGAGAGTACAGGCACAGCTGCGAAATGATCTAGGGAAACAACATGCTAAGCAAAACGGCAAAGACAACAGGAAATGGCAACCTTAAAAAACGAGGTGATGCGAACGAGCGGGGATGTCCTGTCACGACTCAACTTACTTGCTGCTCCAGTCGCTGCCGCTCCTGTTGATGCTGATACTAGTCGCTGCTGCTGGACCATGACGCCATGACGCCATGGACCAGCGCCATGATACGTCCGTCCTTGCAGCACCAGAAGTCAGGAAACCAGCGCCATGACGCCATGGACCAACGCCATGACGCCATGGACCAACGCCATGACGCCATGGACCAACGCCATGACGCCATGGACCAACGCCATGACGCCATGGACCAACGCCATGACGCCATGGACCAACGCCATGACGCCATGGACCAACGCCATGACCCATGGACCAGCGCCATGACGCCATGGACCAACGCCATGACGCCATGGACCAACGCCATGACGCCATGGACCAGCGCCATGACGCCATGGACCAACGCCATGACGCCATGGACCAGCGCCATGACGCCATGGACCAACGCCATGACGCCATGGACCAGCGCCATGACGCCATGGACCAACGCCATGACGCCATGGACCAACGCCATGACGCCATGGACCAACGCCATGACGCCATGGACCAGCGCCATGACGCCATGGACCAACGCCATGACGCCATGGACCAGCGCCAAGACGCCATGGACCAACGCCATGACGCCATGGACCAACGCCATGACGCCATGGACCAACGCCATGACGCCATGGACCAACGCCATGACGCCATGGACCAACGCTGCTGCTGCTGCTGCTGGGAGGGTGGGCGAGGACTGCCATTGCGCCATGGACTGCCATAGCGCCATGGACTGCCATAGCGCCATGGACTGCCATAGCGCCATGGACTGCCATAGCGCCATGGACTGCCATAGCGCCATGGACTGCCATAGATTAACGCCCTGCACAGTGAACAGAGAGCCGCAATCGCACAGGGAAGGTTTATCAGTAAGTCAATAGAGCAGATTGACAGAGTGAAGAAGACCGAATGCAAGGAGGAAAAAGGACAGCGGAAAAACGACAAAGAAGAAAACGAATGCCTTAAAACCACTGAAGTGAGTGGAAAACGCGAATGAGGATGAAGATGGGAGGGCAAGGAGGAGAAAGGAAGAGCTCCAGATACTTACTTGCTTCTCAAGTCGCTGCTTCTCGAATTGCTGCTTTTCCACTTGCCGCTTCTCCAACACAGCAGCACCGCTCCAACACAGCAGCACCGCTTCCAACACAGCAGCACCGCCTCCAACACAGCAGCACCGCTCCAACACAGCAGCACTGCCTCCAACACAGCAGCACCGACTCCAACACAGCAGCACCGCTCCAACACAGCAGCACCGCCTCCAACACAGCAGCACCGCCTCCAACACAGCAGCACCACTCCAACACAGCAGCACCGCCTCCAACACAGCAGCACTGACTCCAACACAGCAGCACCGCTCCAACACAGCAGCACCGCCTCCAACACAGCAGCACCGACTCCAACACAGCAGCACCGCTCCAACACAGCAGCACCGCCTCCAACACAGCAGCACCGCCTCCAACACAGCAGCACCGCTCCAACACAGCAGCACCGCCTCCAACACAGCAGCACCGCTCCAACACAGCAGCACCGCTCCAAAACAGCAGCACCATTCCATCGCAGCAGCAGCACCACTCCACCTCCAACGCCACACCAACGCCAGCCAGCCATCCTCTCGCCAGCAGCAAGCTTATATCGCCTCTGCTCCTGCACGGACAGTTGAATGCACAGCGAGTCAGATACACCATCATTTTTGAATACGCGGAAACCGTAATGTGCAGTTCAAATGGATTCTAAACACGATCACCAAGAGAATAATAGCGACTGGAGATGTGGAAATTGAATGATACGAGCAAAAAAAACGTTGGGAAACGTTTACCCTACCGATCACGCGTTTTACTGTGAAAACTCACCACAACCGTCTGGCGGCGAGCCTCCGTAGTAGCAAGTCACATGTTCCGTAGTAGTAGCAAGTCGCATGTTCCGTAGTAGTCGCGAGCAGGGACGTCGCGAGAAGGGACATTCGCCATTTCGTACGGATGTCGCGAGCTTCGTACCGATGACGCGAGCTTCGTACGGATGACGCGAGATTCGTACGAACGTCGCGACCTTCGTACGGACGTCGCGAGCTTCGTACGGACGTCGCGAGCTGCTCCTCCGTCATCGAATCCACGCTGCTCCCGCCGTGACGCAGTCGAGGAGATGCTTTGCGCTGCTTCCCATTTCAAGCAATCATGCTCAGTTGTTCTCCGCAATGCTCCGCGCTCCTTCGTCAGCGTCATATCTTCGTCTGCGCCAAATGTCTCCGTCAGCGTCGGATGTTTCCGTCAACGTCGGATGCCTTCGACAGCGTCGGATGTCTCCGTCAGCGTCATGTCTTCGTCAGCGTCGTCCGTCTCCGTCAGCGGCGTCGTGTGTTCGTCAGCGTCGTCCGTCTCCGTCAGCGTCATGTCTTCGTCAGCGTCGTCCGTCTCCGTCAGCGTCATGTCTTCGAAGACAGCGTCGGATGTTTCCGTCAGCGTCGGATGTTTCCGTCAGCGTCGCAAGCGTCGTCGGCAGTACGTTGCCAGTCAGCACTCCTTAGTCAGCATCGTCGACAGTACGTAATGCTCCGCACTCCTTTGTCAGCGTCGTTAGAATAGCGTAGGATTAGAGGCCTTGTATGCGGTCAATTGAAAATTCGTAAGCGACAAAGAGTGTTGACAGCTTTGCAGCGAAAACCTTCTCGTGAGCGGCTGAGCGTCGGATTGGGAGTCACGAGAGCGACGCGATCTGAAGCGTCGCACAGATAACAGCGTTGGCTTGAACGCGACTCCTTCTCGTCTGAAGTAGCGACGTCACGAGCGGAGGCGATGGCTGGAACGTCGCACATATGTAGCGAAGAATTGTAACGATATATATGTCTGAAACTTCACGATAAATCGTCGTAGAAACGTCACGAGATGAATGATGACTGAAACGTCACGATAAATCATCATAGAAAGGCTTCGTAAACGTCAGGAACATGGTCGCACCACGTCGCGTCCAGCATGATAAATAAATCTTATACTAGCATTGATGAGATCTGCTTTTATGACTATGCTCTAAGATCCTTCCAGGCTCTAAGTTTCACGCTACCATCCTCCTACAAGGAAATTAAATATCATGAACTAGCGCTGATGAAACTGACAATTATTGCTAAGCTCTAAGAATCTGCTACAATCCTCCTAGAATACCTTAAGCTTAACGCGATTCGGGAAGAGACTACGTCGCGGAATTTACCTCCACGGTGCAGCTAACCTAGGAAGCCATGGATTCGGATGCATGGAGTTGGCTAACGCAAGGAGATTCCCCTCTGGAACAACCTCTGCCAGAGAATGGCTGAGGGGGATTCAGAGGAGGTAGACGATGTGACGAGAATAAGGACAAGGAGAAACAAAGTTTGGTACGGTGAGGAAGGTTTCAGAAAGGTGAGAGTTGTTAATGAGGGATGTCACGGGTTTCGGAAAGGTGAGAAAGGTTGAGGCCAGGTGAGGTGGGATGAGGCCGTGTGTGGTGAGGGAAAGGCGAAGGAAGGGGAGCTGAACGGCAAGAAGCGGGAAGTCGAGTCGCGACTTGTTCATCCCAGCCGAAGGGGGAGGGTTCCGCCCGTCCCGGCAAGCTCGAGGCGCAAGCCGCTGCAAAGTTCGCTGACGAGTTGCGCTGAATGGCTGGAATCCGCGGGGAAGTCCGCCGACTGTCTGTGCCGAAGGCGGGGAACGGTGGAGAATGGTTTGAGTGAGGGAGGAGGCCTAGAAGTTTGGCGAGGAAACAGCCTTTTCGCGGGTAAAAGCCGTAGTATGCGAATTGTGCGTAAGGGAGAAATGTTACCAAGTGATGTCGGATGATCTGACGGCTGAACACAGTTATCTGGAGTGGATGTTCGGCTTTGGCGTGATGTGGATGGCATGATTTGTTACCACCAATCAGATATCAGCTTCGAGCTCCTATCCATGTGGATGTCATGGCCCCGCCGAGCCGCTATAACCATGTGTCAGACCTCGAATTCAAATTTGAGTCGGTTGCCAAAAGTCAATGATTCGGGCGGGGAGCTGCTATCGTCCCTGTTTTTAATCTCGTTTCGATAACATGTCCAAGAGTACAATGTAAAGCGTAAACCGCTGATACAGGAATGCCACTTCTCTATCCACTTATCAATAACCTGCCATTACAGCTGATCTTGCTAAAGCATGTATGAGACTGGGTAAAATCAATCCTTTGACTTGGAGGTTCTTGAGTGGGGGATTGATTCACAATCCTCCCCAGGTAAATGGCTTTTATGATGATAATTATCATTTTCAAGGTCCCCCATTATTGGAGATCTAGTAAAATGTCAGGCACCATTATTCTATTCACTCCATGCACCACCATGTGTGCATCCGTGTAGAGGTCTGGCAGCACCACTCGTACACTCCCCTGTGCTCCCAGCAGTGGCTTGCCCAGCACAATACCTTCCCCTTCTACCTTCTCCATCTCCATCTCCTCAAACCCTGTTGTGAACTGCGTGGGCACCAGAGGGGGTGAAAAGGAGGGGGTGAAAAGGAGGCGTGAGCGCAACACCACTGACACCCATCTCATTCACATCTCTAGGGTTCCCAAAACCACAACACTTCGGCAGCACAGCGTGCCTCGGAGCACACAGTGCATGCCAAAACTAAAACAGCCGGGGGAAGCCCCAATGATCCTTCACGCACCAGTGATCCTGCTGGTAGTTCTACCAGCTGAACGGCAGAGAGTTTTCGACCGAGAGTGTGGAAGGCGAGCACGCGGTGCATGACGCTGGCGCGGTGCGTGAGGTAGCGGCGCGTGACGGGTGGGAGGGACGTGAACGCGCCGTTGATTGGCGCGAGTAACGTTATGCGCATCCGCGAGAGGAGAAACGATAGTGTGGTATTAAATTCTGCGCACAGGTGAAGACACGCCGGGAAAGGGAGGGAAAGCACGGGGTGTGGGAAAGCACCGGCGGGGGTTGGGGAGGGGACGGTGGAAGGAGGGAAGGGGAGAGGGGGAAGAAGCGGCGCGGAGAATGAGCATTTTAGGGAGCTTGCGGAACAACCCTAAAATGCAGTGCTCTCGGTCTTTAGCAATCTGTGCGCCAGGAGAACGACCCCTAATAGACTCGCAAATTTTGTATCTGAAGTGTTACGGAGAAGCAGGGTGCATCGCGCCGCCTCGTTACTATGCCTGGGCTAGGATCGACCGTTGATGAATGCGAAGCTTACGAGATCGTTCCATGTTGGTGACCAGCAGCGTGAGCCCTTTCTCTCGCATTCTCGCTGCCATCGCCACGTAGGCCGCTTCCCCGTCGTACTCTTGTAACGAGTCCTCGCTGACGTCTGTTGCGTCAGCATGGATCCTCGTAACGAGGATAGCCTGTGCCAATATGAGAGCGACAGCTAGGGCGCGTAATCTGTACACTCGCGAAGTGTCCATTTTGTGTGCGGAGAGAAATACTCGGACTGGAGCTGGAGGGTGGTAGACCGATCTATCGACGCTGAGATTATACAAATACTAGATAACTGCTGATAATATTAAAGAAGAATGAAGCAGACTTGGGCCGATAACAATACAGCGATGGAGATGCAGTCGAGCGCCTGAATTCTGGACATAAAGCCAATGGAGCTATTCTCCCGCAGACTACGGCGAACTTGCAGATGAGCACGTGGCACACACAAGTAATGCCCGCTAGGGGGAAAGGGGCGAATTTGTGAAGGCTGACAGGTTTGGATGGGCGTTGCGAGATGTGTTGTGGTGGAACTGAAATTTTCTTCCATAGCGAACCTCGCCTGCGACTCGAGGAGTATGGGAGCCACCAGACCATGTCGACTGTCTCACGTTGCCGCTATTGGGTGGATGAGGTCCTGCTGGGGGCTCTTGTTTGGGGGCTTGTGATGCTGGTGTGCACCAGTGGCACAAGAAATGGCAGCTGTGTAGCTATTGTGCCAGCCCTCAACAAAGTGTCGTTCTTTAGGTCGTCCCACTACCCTTTGTCGAATGCATGTGGGGACGAATGGCTGGGGATAGATTCGTTGGGCTGCGAAACTGGTGGATTGAAATAACTGATTGTTTCAGCTAAACGCGACGAAATCCACACTTACGGAAGATCTCCCAACTAAGATGGCCTGGACGAGGTCGCGTTGGAACCTCGTAAGCACCAGGTTGGTTTGAGACCGAAATCCATTCTGTACGCGCTACTAGGAATGAAAGTGTATTTCTTTGGATAATAAACTATGACTGCGTTTCTTTCTGCTAGGTCTGTCTTCTTAATGCTATTACAAGCAATCGCTGTATCGAAGTTGTCATTCCGTGGGGTTCTCGCGCCCTGCAAACTTTCGCTCTGTCCCGCTTCATCGTCAGACACACGCCATCACGGTGGGTTCGGTGATACCATCACCAACACCATAGCCATTCACCGTCCGATCGTCCCGGACACCTGAAAGTAAATTCGTTAACCGTCCGATCACGCGAGCGCACTCCCAGATCTCATCGGACCATCCTCCATCATTCAGCCTGATTCCAATCCCCCCATGCACCAGGCTTTCTTCAACCGTGTTACCGCAGTCAACACCATCAGCATTTCACCAGGCTTGGACCACCATTCTTCGTGCAACGAAGCTCCTAGAAGCTGTGTCCACACACACATATTCATGCTCCAGGCTTCATTTTCCAGAAGTCTGGTGGATCTGTCGTGTCTTGTTGCTTCCGTCACCAACGCTTGTTCATGAGTGCTGGTGCGGTTGCTGGGTGTGACAAAGAATCAGTCATTTTCGTTTAGGTGTTGCAATAGGGTTGCTCTAGGCACTCCGCAGACACTGCATTTAGGTCTTCGCTGTGATACTTTCTCTGCGGTAGGCTTCATCACCCACTCCTTGTCCAATCCCACCGTCATTTGGATTATTCCCGATTCCACATTGGTATACGAAATTGATCGTGATTGTCGTTCTCATGCCAATCTGACGGCTCTAGATGATGGATCCAGTGGCGGGTTTGGATCCTGGCGGTGCAGCGACAACCATGGCTGCTGAGGTGATAAATTCTCCGCAGAGACGTTTGGATTTGAACCTGCCTACCGACGAACTTCAAACTAAATCCGGCGTTGCTCAGTTACCGTTAGATGCTGTACGTGGAACGCCCGATGCTGCTCATGGACCGTCAGATGCTGAACAGGGACCGACGGATGCTGCAGGACCGTCAGATGCTGCTCAGGTTCCTTCGGATAATGTGCGGCTGTTGGATGCAGCACACCGACCGTCAGTTCAGGCGGCCGATGCCTGTCAAGTGAAAGTCGAGGCATCTGAAGCGAAGCAGCAGACCGAATTGACTGAGAAACATCACGACGCGAGTTCGCAACAGCCTGTAGAATCGGAGAAACATGAACAGGATCGGGGTTCTAACGCACCTTCGGTGGCCGATGTCTGCCAGATGAAGTTTGAGGCATCTGAAGAGAAGCAGCAGACCGATTTGGACGAAAATTATCATCAGCGATATTTACAGCAGCGTGAAGCATCGGAGAAGCATGATCAGGATCAGGGGTCTAAAGCACCTGAGGAAACTGAGCAAAACCCTGAAGCTCCTGAAAACCCTGTTCAGGAGTCCAAACCAACTGAGAAGCCTGATCAGGGCCCTGAAGCACCTGAGGAGCCGGATCATGATTTTGACACAGCCAGCCGGCGTAATCAGCAGCCTCATGCGTCTGTAAAGCCTACTGCGCAGCTCGAAGCAGCTGAGCCTACAGCCGTGGCCGATTCGCCTGCTGAAATGTCCAATCAACAGTCGGATTCCATCGACAAGCCTATTGCCGCAAAGCCTGCTGAACATCTCGAAGCAGCCGAACGTACTGCAGCAGCTAATACGCCTGCTCAGCATCCTGATGCTGCTGAAACGTCTAATCAACGGCCGGATTCCATCGACAAGCCTACTGCCGAGAAGCCCATGGAGCAACCTGCCACGCCTCTTGATGAAGTGGGGAGGAATTCCTCGCAGACGGAAGCTGATGGTGAACCCGCTCAGCATGTGGATGCAGCTGAGCAATCTGCTGAGGAGGCTGACACGCCTACAGAACAGTTTGTCGCACCCGACATGTCCTTGCAGCCGTCTGATACAACTGCTAAGAAGTCTCAGCAGATGGAAGCTGATGTTAATCCCGCTCGGCATATGAATGCCGATCAAATTGTTGGGCATGCCGACAAGCCCACTGAGCAGTCTGAATCACCGGACAAGCCCGCTGGTCCTGGCGAGGCTGTTGATACTCTTTCTGAGCAGCCAATAGCAGCTGAGCCTACTGAGCCTGCTGAGAAGCCGTTAGTAGCTGAGCATACCACAGTTCCTGTTACCACAGCACCGGACAACACAGCACCGGGAATTACCGCACAGGACACCGCAGCACCGGAAACCACAGCACTGGCCACCGCTGCACCGGACACCACAGCTCCTGTTACCGCCACTCCTGTTCCAACCCCAGCGAGCACGCGGCGGAGGGGCGCGAGGAGGCGAACAGAGACAGAATCAGCTGGAGCAACCGCAGCTGCGTTGACAGAAGCGGAGGCTGGTGATGGAGCAGCAGGGGGAGAGGCAGGAACAAGGGGAGCGGCAGCAACAGCGGGAGCGGCAGCAGCAGGGGAAGTAACAGCAGCAGGGGGAGCGGCAGCAGCAGGGGGAGTGGCAGCATCAGGGGGGCTGCAAGGGGACAGAGTGGTAGGTGCAGTCGATGGTCTGCTTCCAGGAGCGCTGCTGACGCCTGGTGGGCGGAGAATGACTCGTTCCATGGCGCGATCACTAGGTCTGATGCTGGAAGGGGGGAGTGACAGTGATAGGAGCAGCATGAGCGCTAGTGCGAGTGCCAGTGCGAGTGTGAGTGTGAGTTTGTCTGGGCTGAGGAGGGGTGGGGCGAGGAGAGGGAGAGGTGGGAGGCGGGGCGGTGGGAAGGGGGATGGCGGGAGTGAGAGCGGGATGAGCGCGGAAGGGGAGGGGGAAACTGAGGTGGAGAGTAAGGCAAAAGGGGCGGGAGGGGGGGTGGGAGGTGCGGGAGGTGAGGAGGGCGAAGGGGAAGGGAAGAGTCTGGTGCTGGAGCGGATTAGTGAGTGGGAGGAGAGGATAATGGAGGTGGAAGAGGAGGAGCAGGAGGAGGAGGAGGTGCGACGGGCGAAAGAGAGGGCCAAGGCGAGGGCTGAGGAGAAGGCTAAGCAGGAGCGCAAGGATAAGGGAAAGGAGAAGGCCCTCTCCTTGGAGAAGGCTAGAAGCCCGAAGGCTGGGCGGAAGGGAGGTGGGAGGGGTAAGCATGGGCGGGCGAGTGAGGAGGAAGGGAGTGTGGCGGGTGGTGGGGGGGAGGAGGAGGAGGGGAAAGGGATCGAGTATGGAAGGGGTGAAGGGGAGACGAGTAAGCGGAAGGGGAGTAAGGAGGGGAGGAAGGAGGGTGGGGTGGAGGAGAGGGGGGAGGGCGCGGGAGGAGAGAGGGAGGGGGGACGGCGCAAGGAGGGGCAGGTGAATGTGTACGTGAGGAGGAGGAAGAGGGCGGGAGGCGTGGGGGAGGGGCAGACGACACCGTCAGGAAGCAATCTTGATGCTGCCATGTGCTATGAGACTAGCAAGGCTGTTATAAGCCAAGAGGCGGGTTCAGGGGGAGGAGTGAAGGACGCAGATGCAGCACAAGTGATCAGGGAAGGTGGAGAAGGAGGGGTGGAAGCAGAGGCAGGCGTGAGTGGTGGAGTGGTTGGGGAGGAGAAGGAGCTGGAGGGTGCTGAGGCTGCTGGTGCTGCTGGTAACGCGACCGCTTCTGCTGATGTGGTTGGTGCTGCTGGTGGTGCCGGTGCTGATACCATCGCTGCTGCTGGTCCTTCTAAGAGTGCGCATGGTGGCATGGCAGTGGGGTGTGATGAACAACTGGAGGAGAGAGGGGAGGAGGAGGTGGTTCCTGGGCAAGGGGGGACCTTTGGGGAGGTGGAGAGGGAGAGAAGGGAGAAGGTGGCGAGGGAGACAGAGGAAAGGGAGAAGGAGGGGAGGGAGAAAGAGGAGGGGGAGAAGGAAGAGGCGATGAGGGAGGAGCTGGAAAGGGGGAGGAGGGAGAAGGAAGCACGAGAAAATAAAGCAAGGGAAGCACGAGAAAAGGAAGCAAGGGAGAAAGAAGAGGCGATGAGGGAGGAACTCGAGAAAGAGAGGCGGGAGAAGGAGGCAGCAATGCGAGAGCTGCAGCGGATGAGGGCGGAGATGAAGTGGCAGATGGAACTGATGCAGCAGCAGGTGGTGCGCGCTAGAAGGTAAGCTCTAGTAGTGCAGGGAGGGTGGGGGGAAAGAAGGGGGGGGAGAGAGTTAAGGACCAGACAGAGCTGCAGCGGATGAGGGCGGAGATAAAGTGGGAGATGGAGCTGATGCAGCAGCAGGTGGTGCGAGCTAGAAGGTAAGCGTTACTGGGTTGAGAAGGGTGGGGAGAAGGAAAAAAAAGAGGGAGCAGAAGAGATCAAGGATTACACAGAGCTGCAGCGGATGAGGGCGGAGATGAAGTGGCAGATGGAACTCATGCAGCAGCAGGTGGTGCGCGCCAGGAGGTAAGCTCTAGTAGGGCGGGGAGGGGGCAGAAAAAAGGGTTCAAGGTTTTAGGGACCAGATGCTTAGGAATCAGACAGAGCTGCAACGGATGAGGGCGGATATGAAGTGGAAGATGGAGCTGATGCAGCAGCAGTTGGTGCGAGCTAGAAGGTGAATGCGGATGGATGAGTAGGAAAGGCTGGGGGGATAGAGGGGTGGTTAGGATACCATGTACGCGTATGTCAATCTGCCCAGTGGTTGCTACCTGTGCTTCCATCCACCAGCTCTGCATCCTGCATTCGTCCATTCCCCTCCTCAACCAGCCCACATTCCTCTGCTTCCCCCCATGTGTGTGTCCCAGGTTTTCAAGCTACAAAAACTCTGTGCGTGCTGCCATGGCCATGGCTGCACAGCTGCGGCACACATCGAGAACCAAGGTCAGTGATTGTGCACCCATTGCTTGTGCACCGCTAGTATTGTTACATTTCTTAGAACATATTCCTTTCACTAATTTGTGTTCCTCTGTTTTCTGCAGGTTGCCCGCGCTAAAGCTCTGGCGGAAGCTCGAAGCAGAACCCGGGCATTTAAACTTCCTGCAGCTGAGGAAGCTGGGGGCTCGGGCAGGAAGAAACGATCACCCAGTAAGCAGAGGAAGGAAATGGAAGCGTTGCAAGTGTCCGAGCGGGGAGGGGTTGGAGAGGAGAGACGAGGCTGGGATATAGTGATGGATGAAGGAGAAGAGAAGGGCAAGAGGGCGGGTGTGGAAAGGGGAAGGAAGATTCAAGCGGAAGGGAGGAAGCAGAAGGAAGATTTTTCTGAGGAGGAGGGGGAAGAGGAAGGAGATTCGCCGTGGGAAGAAGGGCCGGAGTGGGAGGAGAGGGGAGGGGATGAGGAACGTGAGGAGGGAGAGGAGGAGGAAGGTGAGGAGGGAGAGGAGAGTGGGGAGGAGGGAATCCCTTTGACTCGCAGTGTGCAACGAGAGGCGTCGTTTAAATCGTGGGTAAAAGCAGACACTAAGTCGTCTGGGGGTATTGCAAAGGCGGACTCAAGGTTGTCTGGGGGTACTGCTGCTTACAGCGGAGGGGGTTTGAAAGGAAGTGTGCAGGGAGTTGGTTGTGCAGGAAAGGGGGTTGAAGAGGAGGGGGAGGTGGATCTGAGGCAGGTGAATCTGGCTGGTGCTCTAGACCGGGCGTGGGAGCAGGAGGAAGGGGAGAAAGAGGAGGGGGAGGAGATGGCAAGGGAGCAGAGGAGGAAGAAGAGAGGGCGTGGGGGAGATGAAGTGGAGGAAGGGAGAAGGGAAGAAGCACGGGAAGATGGAGGGGAGGAGAGGGGAGAGAGTGATAGTGGGAGTAGCTCAGAGGAAGGTGGGAGTGCGGCGAGTATGCGGGGATCGTCGGATTCACCTGGATCGGACGGTGGAGAGGGGTTTAGCTTTGATGACGTGGTGACACGTGCTGGGATTCTACAGGATGGAGGGGTGAAGCGTGTGGGTGTGGGGGCACGGGTGGAGGGCGAGAGTGACCAGGCGAGAATGCGTGAGAGAGATGGTGGTGGTGGTGTGAATGAGGGTTTAGATGTGGAGATTAAGGGGGCTGCTGGTGGTGGGTTGGGAGAAGAAGGGGAAGAGAGGGGTGTGGAGGTGGAGGGGGGTGATGAGAGAGAGGAAGGGGAGGTGGATGAGGAGGAAGAGGGAGAAGAGGGAGAGGAGGGAGAGGAGGGAGAGGAGGGAGAGGCTCGTATGGATGGAGAAGTTGTAGGAGTGGGAGAGAAGGGAGGAGAACGGGAGGAAGTGAGCCATAAGGGGGATAAAAAAGTGGCTGGTGTGCAGGGGAAGGCTGGTGAGGCTAGGAAGGGGAAAGATATGCCTGGGATGAAGAGGAAAGGGGGAGGAGGAGAGGTGGAGGAGTTGAAGGTGAGGGGAAGGAAGAGGAAGGCGGGGGACAAAGGGGATGCTGGTGACGGGCAGGTGCATAGGCACGGGCACGGGCATGGGCATGGGCATGGGCATGAGCATGGGCATGGGCATGGGCATGGGCATGGGCATGGGCATGGGCATGGGCATGGGCATGGGCATGGTGTTGTTAGACTGGTGTGGAGGAGGATTGGACGGAGGTGGATGCTGCAACGAGTGGCCGAATGTTGCTGAGATGCGCAGATTTGTTAGGGGAGTATGCGCTTCCCATGTGTGGAGGGTTGGTAGGAGGTAGATGTTGGAACTCGTGGCTGGCCATCTGTTGCTGAGATGTTTGTGATATGCATAGATGTTTGGCCCTTTTCCAGATTGTTTTCATGAATGTGCCCGTCATAATTTGTCCGCTACATGAACTGTAGCAGACTTGGATCTGTAGTGGATAGGAGTAGTATGTAATGTAGAACTAGTCTCTAGTTTACCTTCCATGTTTGGTATAGCGATTTATCCGAGTGTTGAGGCTAGTTGCGGGTTTCCTTGTAACGGTGATGTACCACGATCTCAAGTCAGGCTCCACGGTCTTGTTGGGTACATTTCGGTTTCAAACAGCTGGAATATGTGAAACCGCTGTGAATCAACTGAAAGCCCTTTTGAACCGTTCAATCTGATGGGCATTCAAATATGCGGTTATCTTTCCAAATTGGCTACTCAAACCAGCTCGACACTCCCAATGTCGAATCTGCCTCGTCCAGCCATGGAACACTCTGCATGGCGGACAATAGTCGCCGCACAAGGCGAAGCGCCATCGCAACAGCTAGGCCAAATAGCATGAAGTTACGTAGCTCGTTCCAACGCATCCAGGCAGCTACAGTTCTATAGGGCATAGTGAAGCTTCATGTGCGATTGTTTTTGGCCGTTCGATTCCATCCCGTGGCCGAGATGTGATGCTCCGACAGGGTGACGGCCGGTCGCCTCGACACCCGGAGCTGATCCTTTACCGTCACCTTTATCGTATACCGTCATCGTCATTGTAGCCGCGAAAGTAGCAAGATAACTGTCACTAAGACCGTTGAGCACGCGTGTCTTGATTCTGTTAAGCACGAAGGTGGATTGACCTGAGGGTTTTCTTGACCGGTCGCATCCTCGCGAATATTACTGTTTGCTGATAGTGTCTTTTCGAAGCAGATTTTCCAGCCGGAAGTTAATCTCCACATATGGCTGCTTGTTTCGAGATATTTCCTGGAAGAAACCGATTCGTCTCGTTTGCGATGGGATTCTTTCTGGTGCTGCTTGTACTGCTTGTGCTTCCACCGAATCCCTCGAGAGTTGCGACCGTCGCCGCGGTGCCGCTGCGGGACTTTCGTGGCAGTAGGCGAATTGGGGTTACAACTCGTGCGAGTGAGGTTGAGGTTCTTGCTCCGGCGGGTGATGGTTCTGGTAACGCCAGCAGCAACACGCCTCTTCCCATGGCGGGGATTTTTGGCGACCTTCAGGTGCGGTTTCCAGTCAGTGTTTTAGCTGAGAAATGAAGTCTTGTACTTCCTGTTTAGGCTGTCGTTTACACTCCAATTGATTCTATTCTTCTCACCTCCCTTTCCTCCCCTCCATCCCTTCCTCCCGTTTCCCTCTCCCCCCCTCCCACCTTCCCTCCCTCCCTCCCTCCCTCCCTCCCTCCCTCCTCTCCACCAGAGCCCAGCGGCATCCAGCTATTCCATGTTCGTGCAAGCCATGGCGTCCCTTCAGCCACTCATGGACTATGCTGCCATCTCCTACCCAGCTCAACACGGCAACGTATTTTCCATTATTTTCCTGTCTTTTCCTCCCCCTCTTCCTCCTCTCCCACCAGAGCCCAGCGGCATCCAGCTATTCCATGTTCGTGCAAGCCATGGCGTCCCTTCAGCCGCCCATGGACTATGCTGCTTTCTTGAACGGCGCTGTGGGCATGGCCAATGGCATCACCATCCTCGCACCTTCCAATGCCGCCTTCCAGGTGAGTAGGTGCATGGCATGGCAGGGTGAGATTGGGGAGCATGGGGTATGGCGAGAAGGTGCTGCTAGGCCAGGTGAAGCAAGGGGTGCTTTTCTCGAAGGCGCTGTGGGCATGGCCAATGGCATCACCATCCTCGCACCTTCCAATGCCGCCTTCCAGGTACCGTAATTAGGGGTATACCGGGTAACCAGCTTTCAAACATTTAACCAGCCCCTGCAATGCAAGCCATGGCATCCTCTCAGCCCCCCTTCAGGGCGGCTGCTATGGCCCATGCACTATGGCCAATGGCGTCACCATCCTCGCACCTTCCAATGCTGCCTTTCAGGTAACCACTGCATGATAGTAGGCAGCCTTCTTTCTAGTTAATAGCTGGACTTTTCCAGGAATCCCCAGCTTTGCTCATGCTCGTGTCCCTTGCACCCTTCCCCACCACCCATTCTCCCCCTGATTCCTCCCAGGTCCTCGGCCTATACACGTCATGCCTCACCAATTACACCCGATCTGGCCCTATGCTAGCCACCACTCTCACTCACTCCCCACCACTTGTCCATCTGATCCCTCTTCAGGTCCTCGGCCCATACACGTCATGCCTTGCCAATTACTCTCGGTCCGGGCCCATGCTAGCCACCCTTACCAGTCTCCGTTCTTCCCTTCCCATCCCACCACCCATTTCCCCACTCTGAATTCACTTCAGGTCCTCGGCCCATACACGTCATGCCTCGCCGATTACACCCGATCTGGCCCTATGCTAGCCACCACTCTCCCTCACTCCCCGCCCATTCTCCCCCTGATTCCTCCCAGGTCCTCGGCCCATTCACGTCATGCCTCACCAATTACACCCGATCTGGCCCTATGCTCCCCACCACTTGTCCCTCTGATACCTCTTCAGGTCCTCGGCCCATACACCTCATGCCTCGCCAACTACTCACGTTCCGGGCCCATGCTAGCCACCCTTCTCAACCACCACATTCTCTACGGCAACTTCCCGGAATCCGCGCTCTTTGACGGGCAGCGATATTTCACCCTTGCTAACACGAATGTGCTCGTCACCCGAACGGCAACGGGGTTGACTGTGGACGGCGCGAAGGTGGTTGAGCCGAATAAATTCGCGGGGTATAACGGCGTCGTGCATGGAATAGACCGGGTTTTGTTTCCGCCAGGGATAACTCCCTCGGTGAGTGTTGTGTGGTTGTGGTGTGTCCATGGCATGGCTAGTGAGTTTTGGCATGGTTGATGGTGCCTGTGTGGTTGCAAGCAAGAATGGCTGATCAGAGCAAAATGCATGTGTTTTTGCATGGCAGTTCATTCGGCTATTGAGTTTCGTTTACCCATACCCCCCATATCCTGCACCTTTCCCCCACCCGCCCGCCCACCCTCTCTTTCATGTGCAGCTGTACACAATTTGCAACCAGACTGGACAGGGTCTGGCAGTGTAGACGGAGGGAGGAGCGTGTTTCCATGATCCATCCTGTGAAGCGATTATTGAGCCATGGCTTTTGTACATAGCATAAATGGTTCCTTGGTTCAGCTGCTCTGCTCGTGTGCAACATTTGCTCGTGCATTTTCCGTGCTTCTTTCGGTGCATTATTACGCGCTGTGTGTCTGGTAGGGGAACGTGACTTCCAGTATGATCAGTATGCAGTGTTATGACTCAACTGCCAATACACGAGAGCCAGTGTATGTACAAATGAATAAATTGGGTCAATTTTCAACACCACACACCGGCACACCGGAGAGGGCCACATTTCCCCGCCGTGTGTGCTCTCATTCTCTACATCCCCTTCATGTAACTCCTGGGCTTTAACTCGAGCTACCTACCATTGTATCATCCTCCTACTCCGCTTCCCCTTCACCTGGAGTCTGGGCTTTAACTTTCACAAGCGCCTGGCCCCATCGGGACTCGCTCTGCTTGTGCCTGCCTCGCCACGACCTGAGTCTTGCCAGCACGTGTGCCGATACGATGGCTCCTCTTGGCTTGCTGCCCATCTGGGGAAGGGGAGAGGGGAGAGTGGAGCAGAGGAGAGAGAGAGGAGTGAGTGAATTAGGAGTCAATGCGTTGGTTGGGACTCGCTCTGCTTGTGTCTGCCACGCCACGACCCGAGTCTTGCCAGCATGAGACTATACAATCGCCCCGCGTGGCTTGCTGCCTATCTTGGGTAGGGTAGAGGGGAGAAGAGCAGGTGAGGGGAGGGTGGCGAAGGAGAAATAAGGAGAGCACTTGTGTGAGTTAGAGTCACTTTTGAGAGTTCTCAAAACGTTTTCTTCAGAATACAATCAAGAACTCATATGAGTGAAGTGATGCTTGTGATGAGGAGAGTGAGAAGGATGACTGCGAATTTGAGTCGAATCAAACCACACTATGATGAGGCTCCTATGATAAGAGCACTCACGTGTGTGAGGAGTGCGTAGAGAGGCAGCGAAGCGAAGCTGGTAATGAGGAGAGTGAGAAGAATGACTGCAAACTTGAGGCCGGGCAGCCATTTGGGCGCCGAGTTGCATTGTTGATGGTTTGCCAGGAGGTACTGTGGGTGAGGAGAAGATGGAACGGGGTGTCAAGTGGAGAGAGGAAAGGAGTGGGAACAAGGTAAGAAGGATTTTAGGCAGCCTTTTGGGCGCTGAGTTGCATTGTTGATGGTTTGCCAGGAGGTACTGTGGGAGGGGAGAGGGAAAGGGAGGAGAGGAGGAGAGGAGCGAGCTGATAGTGGTGATGAGGAGAGTGAGAAGGATGACTGCGAACTCGAGACCAGGGAGCCACATGGGTGCCGAGTAGCATTGTTGATGGTTTGCCAGGAGGTACTGTGGAGGAGGGGAAGGGAGAGATGGAAAAGAAGAGATGGGGAGGAGGGAGAGAAGGTATCGGGTTGGGATCAGGGAGGCACGTGGGCGCTGAGGTGCATTGTAGGTGGTTTGCGAGGAGGTACTGGGGGGTGAGGATGAAAGGAGTGCGGAGAAAGGGGTGTAAAGGAAGGGGGTGAGGATGAAGGGAGTGGGAAGGAAGGAGTGAGGAAAAGTGGGAGAGGGGGGGGGGAGGGGGGAGGCATAGGGATGAAATTGGGAAACCCTGTGGGGAAGGATGTGGCATGGCACCATATTATACCATGTGTGCATGGTGCCTTACTACCATATGATGGGTGCATGGCATCATAAGATGAATGCATGGTGCCATACCATATGATGGGTGCATGGCATCATATGATGAACGCATGGTGCCATACCATATGATGGGTGCATGGCATCATATGATGAACGCATGGTGCCATACCATATGATGGGTGCATGGCATCATATGATGAACGCATGGTGCCATACCATATGATGGGTGCATGGCATCATATGATGAACGCATGGTGCCATACCATATGATGGGTGCATGGCATCATATGATGAACGCATGGTGCCATACCATATGATGGGTGCATGGCATCATATGATGAACGCATGGTGCCATACCATATATGGGTGCATGGCATCATATGATGAACGCATGGTGCCATACCATATGATGTGTGCATGGCATCTCACCAAGAACGCATGCTGCCATACCATACGAAGCATGCATGGCATCATACAATCAATGCATAATGCCATACCATATGATGCGTGCATGGCATCTCACCAAGTAAAAGAAGAGGCTTCCCAAAGCATATGAGCTCTGCATATAGTATGAAGGGGAGGAGAGGAAGGGGAAGGGGAGAGCAGGAGAGGAGGAGTATGAGGCTTCCCCTCTCAAACAAGATTTGAGGCTTCCCAAAGCATATGAGCTCTGCATATAAATTGACGGGGATGAGAATGTGAGGGGCGCAAGGGGAGAGCAGGAGAGGAGGAATATGAGGCTTCCCAGTGGCATGTGAATGTTATGTGAATGGCTCGAGAATGGCTCGAGAATGGCTCGTGAGTGGCTGTTCAAACACGGGTGACGCACCAGAAAGAGCGCAAAGTGCATGATGTGGAGCAGCAGGCGAGGGCGGTGGAGGCATGCATGGGGGAGGAGTCACAACGACTGAAACCACTGTCCTTTGAACGGTATGTGAATGCTACCCCACCCCAAACATGCGTGACGCACCAGAAAGAGTGCAAAGTGCATGATGTGGAGCAGCAGACAAGGGCGGTGGAGGCATGCATGGGGGAGGAGTCACAGCGACTGAAACCACTGCTGGGCTCACACACAAACATCCTCCACCCCACATATGTGTGGCTCGCCAGAAAGAGTGCAAAGAGCATGATGTAGAGCAGCAGGCGAGGACGGCGGGCCAACGCATGTGGGAGGTGTCACAACAAATGCTCCCTTTACCCACACTTGTGACACACCAGGAAGAGCGCGAAGTGCATGATGTGCAGCAGCAGGCGAGGGCGGTGGAACCAGAAGAGGGAGTTGCGGGGCTTTAAGTGCGCGCCTGTGGCCGTCCCCTTGACATGTGCGCTCTCCAGAGCCAGCTGTGCCATAACAAACTCAAGCTTCGTGCCCACTGCCAGGGACAGCTGGTGGTGAAAGAATGAGGAGAAGAAAGATGGAAAGTAGTGAGGGGAGGGAGGGCAGCGTGGGGACGGCAGAACAGTGAAAGTGAGTGCTGCTTCTGACTGTCCCCTTGTCATGTGCACTCTCAAGAGCAAGCTGGGCCATAATGAACTCAAGCTTCGTGCCCACTGCCAGGGATAGCTGGTTTGTGGGAAGGATGGTCGTTTATGTGAGTGACATATGTGATTGGCCCATGCGGCTGGGCCAGATGTTGCTTAACACATGGTTACCACAGACATGCCCAAGTGATAATAATGATCAGGTGTTGATGCTTATAAGACCATGCTTACTGGATAATGCTGATAAGACGGTGCTTATAAGGGTTACTGGGTTATGCTTACCGGACGATGCTTATTGGGTGATGCTGAAAAGACAATGCTTACCAGGAAGCTGATCACTGTAATGACGATTGAGTCATCCCACACTTGCACTCATGCCATAGCGGCTTTTGAAGCGTCTCAAAGTGATGACGGTCAGGTGCTGATGCTCACCCGACGATGCTTACCAGGAAGCCGAGGACTGCGATGATGATTGAGTCGTCCCACACTGCAGTAGTTCCGCAGCAGCTTTGGCAGTTTGATGCCAGTCAGGAGCTGATGCTTACCAGGCGGGCGGTAGTTACCAGGGATGCTTACCAGGAAGCCGAGAACTGCAATGATGATTGAGTCGTCCCACACTGCAGTAGTTCCACAGCAGCTTTTGGGATGTCTCGAAAGTGATGCCAATCAGGTGCTGAGGCTTGCTGGGCTGGCGGTAATTACCAGGGATGCTTACCAGGAAGCCGAGAACTGCAATGATGATTGAGTCGTCCCACACTGCAATGTCGTCACAGCGGGAGGGTGGAAGGATGTGGGAGCGGGAAAGGCAATGTGAGGAGAGTGACGGGCAGGCCAGTGAGGAGAGTGACGGGCAGGCCAGTGAGGAGAGTGACGGGCAGGCCAGTGAGGCAAAATTACCCACCATGGAAGACTTGCAATGTATGCACACAGTTCCAAGCCTAACCCATCTCTCCCTGCCCATCCCCTCTCTCCCATGCCACAGTGACATGCATGCTCATAGCTCTAAGACAGGTGTACCACCACTCTCTCACTACTCATCCCCTCCAACGCCCTCACTGCTGGCTTACCGTAGCTGCTGGTGAGAATGATGGCGATGACTGAAAGCCAGATGTACCAACTGCAAGAATACAAATTACAGAGAGTCAAGGTGAGTCAAGGAGAGTCAAGGCGAGTCAACGTGAGTCAAGGCAAATCAAGGTGAGTGGCACTCACGTGGTGCCCACCATGCTAATGAGGGCCGTTTATCCAGCGCCCGCAGCACACATGCGTGGAAGTTGAAGACTAGGCGAGTCAAGACAAGTCAAGGTGAGTCAAGGGAGTCAAGGTGAATCAAAGCGGGTCAAAGGCACACTTACGTGGTGCCGACCATGCTCATGAAGTCCTTCGCAGCCCACATGCATGGAAGTTGAAGTCTAGGCGAGTCGGCAAGTCAAGGTGAGTCAAGGTCAAGGCAAGTCAAGGCAGGTCAAAGGCACTCACGTGGTGCCAACCATGCTGATGAAGTCCTTTTCCAATGCCCGCAGCACACATGCATGGAAGTTGAAGTCTTTGGGGAGGCCGTGGTTCTGCGATGAAAAGGGTGAGAAAGGAGAGGCACAGAACTATGTTTTGAAGTGGATCGTAACAGAAGTGGAATGCCCGCAGCAGACACACATGGAAGTTGAAGTCCTTGGGGAGGCCGTGGTTCTGCAAGGTGGTGGTGGTTGTTGTTAGTTGGGAGGTGAGGGAAGGCGGCAAGGGAGGAGAGGCAGAGAGGGATGTTTTCCGGTGCATCGCAGCAGCAGTGCATTGCGGCACAGTCATGGAAGTTGAATTCGCAGGGGAGGCCGTCCGTGGTTCTGCAAGGTGATGCGGGTGGTGGTGGTTTGGCAAGGAGGGAAGGGATAAGGGACATAGAAATTGCAGTCCCACTCAGCACACATGCATGGAAGTTGAAGTTGCGGGGGAGGCCGTGGTTCTGCAAGGTGGTGGTGGTGGTGATGGTGGCGGCGGCAGCGGCAGTGGCGGTGGTGGTGGTGGTTTGGCAAAGGGGAAGATTCACAGTGCGGATTGCGAAACGCGTCAAAGCAGTGCGCTTGGGGGCTTCGGGTTCTGGACTTCCGGTTCAAGGTGTGGGGTTTGGGGTTTGGTGTTTGGTGTTTGGTGTTTCTCATGAGAATAAAGGCGAGGCGCAGCGCGGTGCAGTCAAGATGTGATTCGCGACAGCAGTGACAATTGGGGCTCAGAATTTTCCATTTTGGTTCAGAGTTTAAACGATTTCAGGGTTCAATAAATTCCAGGGTTTCGTGTATCTCACGTGGATGAAGGCGAGGCGCAGGGTGGTGTAGTCGAGTTGTGTGATAGGCGACAGTATCTGCTGTATTGCTGCATTCTGTTGTGAGGTGGCGGGGGCAAAGAGCACAGAGAGGCACGGGAGCAGGGGAGCAGGGGTGCAGGGGAGCAGGGGAGCAGGGAAGCAGGGAAGCAGGGAAGCAGGGAAGCAGGAGAGCAGGGAGGCAGGGGAACAAGGGAGCAGTGGTGCAGGGGAGCAGGAGCGCAGGGGCGCAGGTGACCAAGGGAGCAGGGGAGCAGGGAGGACGATGGGTTTGACTGGGTGGTGAAGTGCACAGTGGTACGGTGTGGTGATGTGGTGATGTGGTGTGGTGCTGTAGCGTGGTGGTGCAATGTGGTGCTGTGGCGGAGTGTGGTGGTATGGTATGGTGTGGTGTGGTGCGGTGCAGTGTGGTGCAGTGCAGTCTTACAAAGGTGAGGAGGAACGAGTGCCAGGCAGACAGATGCCCACTCGCATCCACACGGGCTGTGCCCTCCTCCCCCTCCCCACCTTCCACCTCCTCTACTTATTCTCCTTGCATGCAGTGGTGTGGCGTGGTGCAGTGTGGTGTGGTGCGGTGCAGAGTGGTGTGGTGCAGTCTTACGAAGGTGAGGAGGAACGAGTGCCAAGCAGACAGATGCCCACTCGCATCCACACGGGCTGTGCCCTCCTCCCCCTCCCCACCTTCCCCCTCTTCATCTTCTCCTTCCCCCTCCTTGTCTCCACCCCCAATCTCCCCCTCACCTGCCCCTCCTTCCCCTCCGCCTCCTCCCCCTCCTCCTCCTCCTCCTCCTCCTCCCCCTCCTCCTCCTCCTCCTCCTCCTCCTCCCACGTTCTTCCTACTTGGATGCCTGTTCCCTCCCGTTCCCTTATCACCCCCCTCCCTCCTCACCCTCTCTACCTCCACCGCTGCAATTTCCTCGACCTCCCATTCCATCCCACCATCCTCCCCAGCCTCCCCACCGCTCTCAACCATTCCATCTGCCCATGCAACCACCTCATCATACTCATCAAGCTCAAATGCATCTTCATCACCCTCACTCCCTTCACCCTCTCTCCCTTCACACTCACTCTCTCCATACTCAGTACCATTGGTCTCACTATCGCCACCCTCGCAATCAGCACTGTAGCTACCATCTAAATTGCTCCTGCTGCTCCCCTTTGTGCTTGGAGTAAAATGCACCTCCCTTTTCCTCGTTAATAAGCTATCCATAGGGTTCACATAACCAATACCCCCCACTCCTCCCCCGCCTCCCTCGCCCTCCGTATGTTTACCTCCAGCTGCAGCAGCAGGGGACTCAAACGACGAAGAAACAGACACAGAAGCGACAGCATCACCAGCAGCAGCAGCGAAAACAGAAGAAGACGAAGGAGAAAGAAGGACCGTTCGAGTAACAGGACGAGTCGTTGCTGCAGTAGCAGCAGTGGACACAGGGGTAGGGCTAGAATTAACCCCACCACCATCACCATCACCATCACCATCACCATCACCATCACCAGTACCAGCAGCAGACTCCTGAACCTTCTTCCCTCCTCCCCCACGCGCCATTTCAATCTTATCCAGACCCGGGGAGGGCGGTGTTTTTCTAGTCATCTGAGCGTAGGCTGTGGGGTGCCAAGTGCCAAAGAACGGAAAGAGTGAGGAGGAGGAGGAGCGGGGGGAGGGGGAGGTGGAGGAGGAGGAGGGGGTTGGCAGCTCGTGGGTTTGGCTGCGGGTCACCGGCAGCGGGGATTTGGACAAGGGGACGGGGGGGGCGGAGTGGGGAATGCGGAAGGAGGAGGAGGAGAAGGACGGGAGGCGGGAGAGAAAGGAGGAGGCGCCACCGCCGCCGCTGTGGTGTGAGATGCTTTGGGAGCGCTGGGCGACGGAAGGGGTGGTGGAGGGAGTGAGAGGGCCGGAGCGAAAGAAGCGGGAGGAGTGGAAGAGGGGACCGGAGAAGGTGTGAGAGTGGGGGGTGCCGGGGGTGCGAGGGGTGTGGGGAGTGCGGGGGGTATGGGGGTGGCGAGAGGATGCTGTGAAATCCGCGCCGTGACGCTGCTGAAAGGCCGAGTCTTGTAGCGCGAGGGTCAGTTGACCTGGAATGAGTGAAGGGGTGGGTGGGAATAGGAGAATGAGTGGGTAGTGCGACGGGAAGATGCTGTGAAATCCGCGCCGTGGCGGTGCTGGAAGGCCGAGTCCTGCAGGGCGAGGGTGAGCTGGCCTGTGGTGTGTGCATGGGGGGAAGAGCAGACCGGAGAAGGTGTGTGAGTGGGAGACACAGCGAGAGGATGCTGTGAAATCCGCGCCGTGACGGTGCTGAAAGGCCGAGTCTTGTAGCGCGAGGGTCAGTTGACCTGCCAGGGAGGGAGTGAGAGGGCCGGAGCGGAAGAAGCAGGAGGAGTGGAAGAGGGGACCGGAGAAGGTGTGTGAGTGGGGGGTGCCGGGGGTGCGGAAGATGTGGGGAAAGAGATTGGCCCTTGTTGGGAAAGAGGACTTTGAGAATTTATGCCAGAGAAATTGTGACCACAGGGAAATTCCATATACAAAACCGAACTGGCCCTTGAACCACTTCGGTTAGGTGAATTGCACGTGCCTACCCGTACCTGACACCTACACCTGCCAACCGTACCTGACACCCATACTGGCCACCCGTACCTGACACCCGTACATGACACCCGTACCTGACACCCGTATCTGACACCCGTACCAGACACCCGTACCTGACACCCGTACGTGACACCCGTACCTGACCTGACACCCGTACCTGACACCTGTACCTGACACCCGTACCTGACACCCGTACGTGACACCCGTACCTGACACCCGTACCTGACCTGACACCCGTACCTGACACCCGTACCTGACACCCGTACCTGACACCCGTACCCGCCACCCATACCTGACACCGATACCTGCCACCCGTACCTGACACCCGTACCTGACACCCGTACCTGACACAGGCACAGTTTCCATCTCAAGCGACTTCTTGAGTGCCTCTGCCTCCCAGCTTTTCCAAAACATCACCTGAAAGAGAGAGAATTTATGTAGGTGACTTAACTAATCAACTCATGTGTGTGATTTGTGCATGAAAAAAAATTACGAACTTGAAGGAGGAAAAAATAGGAAGGGATGGGGGGAAGGAGGGATGGAGGGAGGAGGCGATGGTTGGTAATGCAGGAGTTGAGGTTCTGAGCAGGGTTAAGGAGAACTTATGATGCTAACCCGTCTGTGAGCGATGATGATGGTGATGCAGGAGTAGAGGATGTGACCAAGGGCGAGGAAGAAGATGAAGAGATGCAGTTGATGTATTCCCGATGGCGACATGAAGGGCTCCTCGCCCTGGTGGACGGGTGAGGGAGGACGGAAGGAAGGAAATGGGGTGGGGGGCGTTGTGAGAGAAAGAGCAGGGAAGCGCAGGAAGAAGATGAAGATATGCAGTTGATGTATTCCCGACGGCGACATGAAGGGCTCTTCACCCTGATGGGGACGCGGAAGGGAAGGGGAGGGGATAAGGGTGATTGAGAGGGGAGACACGAGCGGGGAGCACTTAGGGGGAGGAAGACAATGAAGAGGTGCAGCTGGTGCACTCCTGATGGCGATATCAAGGCCATGACTCAAGGGAGGCATGCAATGAAATGACCACTTACAGATGGACACGTGTTCTCTGAACTGGACAACACCCTCCTGCTCATGTGATGGTAATAATTGTGCTGGTAACCACCATGATGGTGGTAACCACCATGAGGATGATAACCGCCCCAATTGTTGTAACCATCCTCAAGGTACCCATGGTGGTGGTAACCACCATGGTGCTCTGCCTGCTGCATCCCCTGCATCAATGCGTCCAAAAGATGCCGCCCACCGAACCCGTGCCAACCAGACAGCAGATGCCTCCCATCTGACAGCCCCAGGTGCGCTGTAGCGCCAGCTGGCGCAGACTCGGAGGTGGGCGGCGCAGAGGACAATGCGGCGGAACCTTCCGAGGAGCTTCCGGTGGGAGCGGAGTGAGAGGATGGAGAGGAGGAGGGAGAGGAGGAGGACGTGGATGACGGGGGCTTGCATGGGATGAAGATGGTGTTGCGGGGGATGGCGATGCAGCATTGGACTATGAGGGGGTCGATGAGAGACAGCACGATGGAGATGAACCCCACCAGCATCAGCTCTGCACAGTTGGGGGCACATGGCAAGGGTTTAAAGGGATGTGAATGGGAGGCGGTGGGGAGGATTTTGAATGGGTTCAACTATGAGCAGGTCGATGAGTGCTAGCACGATGGAGATAAACCCCACCAGCATCAGCTCTGCATGGCCCAGGAGGGGTTACACGGAAGTAAGGACAGAAGTCGATGAGAGGCAGCACGATGAATTTGAGTAATAGACACGTTGTCTGCACGCCTCCTCACCGTCTATCACGCAGTGTACCCACCCCCTTCTCACCCTGACATTGGAGTCATCTTGTCATCTCAATCTCCAACACATCATGTCACCTTGAAATTGGACTAAGATACCCGTCTTATGCCTCCTCACCGTCTTTTATGCGGTGCATCACCCCCACGAGAGCTGCTCGTTTCTTCCGAACCAGGAACTGCATGGACACACGGCAGTCACGTGCATGAGAAACAGATGTACGCGCATGTGTCATGGAAGGGAACAAAGGCGCACGGCTTGGCATGGCGAAGAGAAAAGAACCAAAGATACTTGGCATGGAACAGAACAGAACAAAGGCGCATGGAATGGGGAACACGGAACAAGCCATGAAATGAGGGCATGGATTGGCAGTCGGTATGCACATTATAACAAACGAAATGCTAGTGTATGCTAGTGTATGCTGATGGACATGGAAATGCTGCTGCTGATTCCAATGCACTCAACCATGACGCCGCTTTTCACCGGACTGAACCACTCACTCTGTGAATGAGATAAATAAGCCGTTCAAAAAGCAGCGACACGATGATAATAATCGCCGCCACAGCAGCGGTCAAGAAGGTCGGAGTGTAAAGCATCGACGAGGACAGATCCACGCTCGACTCGCTGCTTTCGCCTCCATTTCCGCTGCTTTCCCCCAGCAGTCGACTGCTTTCTCTAAGAAATCGACGGAGAAGCGTCACGCCGTCGAGTCGCGGGAAAAACGGCAATTCTGACGGCGAGTAAAAAGGCGAATGAGCTGCGAAATTCGCCATGGTGACGATGCTGTGTCGTGCGCCTCGGGAAAACCTGCGCTAAAAAGCACGCACTTCGCTTCGAGTCGAGACGTACTCGCGGGATTCTGGCCGGTCGTGACAACGGCGCGGCTGATGGTGAAGGCTAGTACGGAACGGATGTCGTTAATCAAACTGCAGCGGCTGGAATGAGTCATTCAGGAAGAGTAGGAGCATCAGAGCACGATGTTGCTAAGAGACGCACAGGTGGTATTCCCAAGGCTGATTCATGTCTAGGAAAACCATGGATTCTTCCACTATGCACTGCTCTGCTCTATACTTCTCTGCTGATAACCAGGCTGAAATGGCGTCATTCATTGCTGAATGCGACACCATGACGACATTCCCCCAGCCATAGAAGGTGTCAGCTCGACATTTGGAACGAGTGGTTGTGGTGAAGTGGCTTGTCAGCAATTGACTGAAATTTTGGAGGCACAGCAGGGCTTTGGGGATTCGGCTTCAGAGTTGGGCTTGCGCAAGGTCGGCATAATCGAGGTGGGCTGAACACTTATCATAAAATGTACAGCACAGATGTGTACACAATTCATGGTCTTTGCATCCACGTTATGGATCACCGAATCACAAGTTGGCAGTGGCAACGAAAAAGCGAAGACGGTGCTGGTTGTCGGAAAAGTCGAAAGGGTTCATTCGAGAATATGTCTACTCTCAGAATCGTAGCGAAACGTAACAAAATAGTTATCAACCGTTTTGTACCATGAGTTCTCCTCATCACTTGGATTTTCGCTTGACAAACACCTACGGGTAACCCCACCTCTCAGTTTCGTGAGGCTCACATCTCGCCAGCACAAATCAATCCATCTCCTCGTATGATCAGTGACAGCAGAAGTCACCCGTATTTGCAGTCTCACTCACCCCCGTTGAGATCGTCCAGCAAAAGCCTAGAATCTGTCACAAGAATCCCGCACTTCTTTCGCCATGGCAGGCGGCGACATGCTTCCACTCCCGCCGCATTTCCACCCGCTTCAGGCGCTCTGGCCGTCGCTCTTCACCCCCTCCGCGCTCTCGCTGCCATCGCAGCAGCTCGCCGAATCCCTTTTCGACGTCGCAGGCTTCGTCGTATTCGCGACTCTCTACACGTTCGCGATCTCGTTCGTCTTCCCATGCCCCCCGCATCAGCCGCTCATGCTAGGCAAAAGGTCTCCGCAAATGAAAAGATGCGTAGCTTATATTTTCTACTACTCCACTACTCCCCACTTTGAGAAACCTCTTAAAAGCCAGACGCTGATGGTAGGCAAAATGTCTCCGCAAATGAAAAGGTCCGTAGCTTGTCTCGCCTACTACTCCCCACTTTAAGAAAACTCTCAGAAGCCAGACGCTCATGCTAGGTGAAATGTCCCCGCGAATGAGAAGACGAGTAGGCGAGTCCTCATCCACGACATTACACATTTGTAACACAGATTTCGCGTGAATCGTCGCCTGCTGATTGCCTTTCCTTTCCCTTCTTTTCCCCGCCCTTCTCCCCCAGGTACATGCGATTCGCCGCAGTGGTGGGGGTGCCCTGGCCGCTCGCTCTGACAGCGTCCGGGTTCCTCATTTTCAAGGCACCTGCATATCATGTCAGCTTCCGATTGCCCCGCCCTTTCCCCTCCCCTCCCCCCCAGGTACATGAGATTCGCCGCAGTGGTGGGGGTGCTCTGGCCGCTCGCCCTGATAGCATCCGGTTACTATCTCCGGAGGTCCATCCCCGAATTCACCTGGGCTCTCTCCCTCCTCCTCCCTCATACACTGCTGCTCGTCATCCGGGTGCATGTGCGGGTGTGTGTGTGAGGTAGTGTGAGGGAGTATAGAGGATGTGTGAGGGAGTGTCAGGGAGTGTGTGCAGGTATGAGTGCTCTGGCCGCTCGCCCTGATAGCGTCCGGGTTCTACCTCCGGAAGAGCATCCCCGAATTTACCTGGGCTCTCTCCCTCGTCCTCCCTCATACACTGCTGCTCATCATCCAGGTGCGTGTGTGGGAGTGTGAGGGAGTGTGAGGGTGTGCGAGGGAGTGTGAGGGAGTGTGAGGGAGTGTGTGCAGGTATGAGTGCTCTGGCCGCTCGCCCTGATATCATCCGGCTACTACCTCCGAAAGAGCATCCCCGAGTTCACCTGGGCACTCTCCCTCGTGCTCCCTGACATGCTGCTGTTCATCATCCAGGTGCGTGTGAGGGAGTATGAGTGTGTGTGAAGGAGAGCGAGGGAGTGTGAGGGAGTGTGTGCAGGTATGAGTGCTCTGGCCGCTCGCCCTGATAGAATCCAGTTACTACCTTCGAAAGAGCATCCCTGAATTCACCTAAGCTCTCTCCCTCGCCCTCCCTGACATGCTGCTGCTGATTATCCAGGTGCGTGTGAGGGTGTATGAGGGAGTGCGAGGGTGTGCGAGGGAGTGTCAGGGAGTGTGTGCAGGTATGAGTGCTCTGGCCGCTCGCCCTGATAATACCCGGTTACTACCTCCGAAAGAGAATCCCTGAGTTCACCTGGGCTCTCTCCCTCGCCCTCCCTGACATGCTGCTGCTGATTATCCAGGTGTGTGTCTGCCTGTGTCAGGCTGTGTGAGTGTGTGTCTGTGTCACCTCGTAACAATGGCACACGGCACAATTTGAGTCGACTCAAAAGTCACTGTGTCAGGCTGTGTGAGTGTGTGTCTGGGTATATGTTCGCATGTCTATTTCGTTCAACTTCCTCCTCTTCTCCACCAGGCCATTCCTGAGCTTGTCTTCTCGTGGGCGCTCTCTCGTCCTGTCCTCCCCGTCATGCTGCTGCTTGTGAGGCTCCTCAGTAGCAGACTCTGCCAGGCCGTTCCTGAGTATGTGTTGTTCACGTGGCCGCTATCTTATCTTCTCCTCCCTGGCTTCCTGCTACTCACCTTTTTTTCAAGTCGATTTAAAAGTGAGGCTATGAGGGGCTGTGTGAGTGTGGGTCTGGGTATGTGTTGGGATGTCTATTGCGTTCAAATTCCTCCTCTCCTCTACCAGGCCTTTCCTGAGTATGTGTTCACGTCGGCGTTCTCTTGTCTTCTCTGCCCTGGCGTCCTGCCCCTCACTTCTTTTCTCGTGACTCGGATTCATTAGATGCTCTTGTTTCTCCAGTATTTATTTTATATCATTATTTTCCGCTTCTCAGCGTGGGATTCTTCTCTTCTGTGTGCGCTGCTTCTTGTACCCACGCCTCGTGAATTTTGCTTTTGAGAATTCTTGTAGACTCTCATTCACGTGTGTGCGCTGCTTCTCGCACCCACGCCTCGTGAATTTTGCTTTTGAGAATTCTTGTAGACTCTCATTCACGTGTGTGCGCTGCTTCTCGCACCCACGCCTCGTGAATTTTGCTTTTGAGAATTCTTGTAGACTCTCATTCACGTGTGTGCGCTGCTTCTCGCACCCACGCCTCGTGAATTTTGCTTTTGAGAATTCTTGTAGACTCTCATTCACGTGTGTGCGCTGCTTCTCGCACCCACGCCTCGTGAATTTTGCTTTTGAGAATTCTTGTAGACTCTCATTCACGTGTGTGCGCTGCTTCTTGTACCCACGCCTCTTTTCCGAGCCATCAGATTATTTCAGAAGGAGTCGCCATAGCAACAAAGCAATCACTACCAGTCAAGTAAGTTCGCTGCAAGCAGCTAAGCTCCCTCCCTTCCTCCTTCTGTCCTTGAGGCCCCTAGCTTGTCTCAAGTTGCCTGACCTCATACTTGTGCCCACCACAGCGCTCATTCCCCCTCGCCCATCTTTCCTCTTACAAGTCTTTCCTCTTACTTCAACGCGCTTATCCCCTCGCTCTATAATACTTGGCACATGTTCTCACTTTACAGTTGCCTCGCTCACTCTGCCATCTCCTTTCTCCTCTTCTCCCTTCCCTTTCTCCCCCCACCCCCGTCTCGCACCCTTCGCCAATTGACCTGAACACTCGTCCCCCCTCTGTACAACGCCCGACGCATATTCTCTCTCAACAAGTGCCTCACACACTCTACTGCCGCCTCCACTCACTCTCTCTTCTCCCCTACCCCCTTCTCCTTCCCGTATCCAACCCCTGACATATCCCCCCTTAGAGCTCTCATCCCCCCACTATACAACGCTCGCCGCATGTTCTCTCTCTACAAGTGGCTCGCGCACTCTGCTGCTGCCGTGCTCCCTCTCATGGCTTCAAGCACAGCGAGGGCAGGCAGTGGCAGCGTGTGGCGCCTGGTGTGGCTGGGCACGCTGCTAGCGTGTGCAGGTAGGTTGCTAATGGTGGTCGGATGGGTTTCACTTATAAGTAGATGTTCTCTCTCTACAAGTGGCTCGCGCACTCTGCGGCTGCCGTACTCCCCCTCCTGGCTTCAACCACTGCGAGGGCGGGCAGTGGCAGCGTGCAGCGCCTGGTGTGGCTGGGCACGCTGCTAGCAGCGCCACAGTCATCTCATCCCACAGCCACAGTTAGCAACCTACCTGAGTGCGCTAACTGTGGCGGTGAGATGAGTGTGACTGCTTCCCTGTAGCTGCTGGGGTGATCAACTTCACTGCGAGGGCGGGCAGTGGCAGCATGTGGCGCCTGGTGTGGCTGGGGCCACTGGTAGCGTGTGCAGGTAGGTTAACTGTGGTGGTGAGATGGGTGTGACTGGTTCGCTTCTGGTGCTGGGAGCAAGCACTGCAAGGGCTGGCAGTGGGAGCGTGTGGCGCCTGGTGTGGCTGGGAACACTGGTAGCGTGTGCAGGTATGCTGGCTGTGATTGTATGAGTTTCACGTGTTTTCAGGTGCCTTGTTCCACCCCCATCCCCCCAGTGACGAACTACCTGCTGTGGGCCTTCAACATTTTCTGCTTCCTGCTGCCCACCGTCGTGCCTCACACACACCTACCCACGTGCCCTGCTCGTGTCTCCCTCTTTCCCCCCATCCTCACCCTTCCCTGCCCCCATCCCCCCAGTGACGAACTACGTGCTGTGTTCCTACACCATCTTCTGCTTCCTGCTGCCCACCGTCGTGCCTCACGCCCAACTACATGTCCTCCTCGTGTCTTCCTCTTTCCCCCCTCCTCACCCTTCCCTCCCCACTCATCCAGTGACGAACTACCTGCTATGGGCATACACCATCTTCTGCTTCCTCTTGCCCACCGTCGTGCCTCATGCCTGCCTTCCTACCTGCCCTACACCCCTGCCCTACACCCTCCCACTCCCCCCTCACTCCAGTGGTAAACTACCTGTTGTGGGCTTACAACATCTTCTGCTTCCTGCTGCCTACCGTCGTGCCTCCACCCACCTATTCACATGTCCTAATTGTGTCTGCCTCGTTCCCCCCATCCACCCTTCCCTCCTCCTCCACCCCCCAGCTCTGAACTACCTGCTATGGGCCTACGACATTTTCTGCTTCCTCTTGCCCACCGTTGTTTCTCATGCGACCTGCCCATGTGCCCTGCTCGTGTCTCCCTCTTTCCCCCCCTCCTCACCCTTCCCTGCCCCCAACCCCCCAGTGACGAACTACCTGCTGTGGGCTTACAACATTTTCTGCTTCCTCCTGCCCACCGTCGTGCCTCACACACACCTAATCACACGCCCTGCTTTTGTCTCCCTCTTCCCCTCCTTCCTCTCCCCCCAACCCCCAGTGACGAACTACTTGCTGTGGGCGTACAACATCTTCTGCTTCCTGCTGCCCACCGTTGTGCCTCGCATCTTCGAGCAGGACATCGCCTCAAGAGCTGCGGCTGGTGCCATTGCCACACGTAGAGTGGAAGCAGCAGACGGTATCAGTGGTAGTAAAGGCAACAAGGGTGGTAAGACTCTCTAGAGGCTGTGTGGATGTAGGAGCATTGGAGTCGTGCCTCGCATATTCAAGCAGGGCATGGCCTCGAGCTGGCGCCACTGCCACACCTAGAGTGGAAGCAGCAGACGGTAGCAGTGGTAGTAAAGGCAACAAAGGTGGTAAGAGCCTCTAGAGGCTGTGTGGATGACTTTTGAGTCAACTGGAAAATCGTCTCAAGAGCTGTGGCTGGTTGCACACCTAGAGTGGAAGCAGCAGACGGTATCAGTGGTAGTAAAGGAAACAAAGGTGGTAAGAGTCTCTAGAGGCTGTGCGGATGTACGGTACATTACCATACGAATAATTGGATTGGTTATAAAATATACAAGCTACGATGTACAAGTATATGCCTGAAGTGGCATGGGACACACTGATACACCAGAGTCATGCAGATCACATACTTGCACGCTTCACCAACACCATGTTAACACCAACCTTCTTCCCATCTCCAGTTCTATAGCCAAGGATGGCACAATTGATACCCTAACAACTTTGTATGTGGAACAAATGGAAGTTTCGTACGTGACGAGCTTGTACAATTGTCCGTCTGAACAGAGTAGGTACATACAAAGCAACTCTACTCCATCCTCCCCCTTCCCCCCCCCCCCCCCCCCCCCCACACTCCACTCCCCTCCACTCCACTACTGCCCACCCCACTCGACTCTAGTTCACACGTTTTACACTTCCACCCCCTGCGGTCCTGAGCTCCTGAGCCAACTCAAGCCCCACCAACCCCTTCCCCTTCCTGGGGACATGATAACATACCCCCCCTCCCCCATTCCATGGGCAGGTATGTCCTCCAATCAACTCAAAACCCACCCTCTTCCTTTCCTTTCGCAGGGGACAGGATCACATACTCCCCTTCCCTGGATTCCCGCAGCTTTCCCACCAGAGCTTTATCCACGTTAAAAGCAGCCTTCAGTACAGCGGTAGGCAGCGCACTGTAGACTGAATTGCCTCCGGCTAAGAAGCCAGGCTTGGGTTTGGACTTTGGGGAAAGAGCAATGTATTCTAATCCCTCCCCTGACGCCACCTGTTAGGGTGGGAGGAAGGGATGGAGAGGGCGGACGAAGGGAAGGAAGGAAAGGTAAGGGCACCAGGCTTGGGTTTGGACTTTGGGGAAAGAGCAACATATTCTACTCCCTCCTCTGATGCCACCTGCTCAGAGAGGAGGGGGGGAGCAAGCAGCAGGAAGGGAAAGGAGACGGTTTAGAGACGTCTCAAAACAAGGAGAAGGAGAACGGAGGTTGAAGACAAGAAATGTTACAACCACCACTCCTTTACTGCTGTGCTAATGTGATACAATACATGTTAGCATGGGTGATGGCAGCTGGGTTGTCAAGACATGTTAGCACGGGTGATGGCAGCAGGGCCGCCTGGGAATAGGTGATGCGAGCTGGACCCACAACCACACCTCCACTGGCATGTTGCTGCGACCGTGTTTCTATCATAGTTAGTGTGTTACTGTGATGTGTTACTACTCACAACAGCATGAGCAAACGAAGCCGGCACCACAACCACATCCCCAGCATTCACACGCCTTCCTGCCGTCCGGATAGCCTCTTGTTCCCTTCCTTACCGTGTGGTGCCAATGACCATACTACAGCGCCACTGCACCACACTGCACCACACTGCACCACACTGCACCACACTGCACCACACTGCACCACACTGCACCACACTGCACCACACTGCACCACTCACAACAGCATGAGCGAAGGCAGCCGGCACCACCACCACGTCTCCTGCGTTCACACGCTTCCTCAGTGCCTTCCTGCCGTCCGGATAAGCTATCTCAAATCGCCCACTGCCACGTGTCACAAAGTGAATGGCTGCTGCGTTGGACAGCCAATGCGGCGCTGCCATGGCATTGGGCTGAGGAAAATTAGGGAGAAAGGGAGGAAACATAAGGAAAACATTGTGAAAAAAAAACATGGAAAAAAAGGACCTGTTAAAAAAGAATCACCACCTTTTTTCTCACTTCCCATTTCCCCCATTCCCTCTTCCCCCCTGTCTCCCTCTAGTCCTCTCTATACTCACCAGCAGGTCGATTCGGGCGGCAGCAACACCCAGGTGACGGAACACCGGCAGCTTGAAGCCATCTGCTGTGGTCAGCGTGCCACCCCCCGGCGTTTCGATACTAGCCTGATAATACCTCCACCATCCCGTACTCACCAGCAGGTTAATGCGAGCAGCAGCAACACTCAGGTGACGGAAAAAAAGCACCTTGAATCCATCCGCAGAGGTCAACGTGCCACCCCCCGGTGTCTCGATGCTAGCCTGCTCACACTCTCACCTCCTCTCCACTCCCTCTCCCCTCGTCTCCCTCCATTACTCACCAGCAGGTCAATGCGAGCAGCAGCAACGCCCAGGTGACGGAACACCGGCAGCTTGAAGCCATCTGCAGTGGTCAGCGTGCCACCCCCAGGCGTCTCGATACTAGCCCACTCACACTCTCACCTTTTCTCCACTCCCCTCCCTTCCCTCCCTCCATTACTCACCAGCAAGTTGATGCGAGCAGCAGAAACGCCCAGGTGACGGAACACCGGCAGCTTGAAGCCATCGGCAGTGCTCAGAGTGCCACCCCCAGGCGTCTCGATAGAAGCCTGCTCCTCTATAAGGTTGTACACGAAATCACCAAACGCTACAGTGGCTTCCGAGTTATCAGCGGCTGAGGCAGCTGAGCTGTCATCAGAATCAGCATCAGAATCAGTATCAGGATCAGTATCCGCATCAGGATCACCAGATACCACCTTCCCCGGGTGGACCTTTGCAATGGCTGCATCATTCTGCCCCTGCAGCAGCTGTGCCACATCTGCTTCCTCCACGCCCCAGGCCCTCGCTAGCACTCGACGGCTGTAGGACGGGGAACAAAGGCAAAAAGGCAGAGGACAATGGTAACCGGGAAGCAGAGTGAACAGAGGAATGAAAGCAGCAGCTGTGCCACGTCTGCTTCCTCCACATTCCATGATCTCATTAGCACTCGGTGGCTGTGTGTGTGATGGGGAACAAACATGGAGAGGCAGAGAGAAAGGGTACACAGGAGGCACGGCAGTGAGAGACAGAAGGGAAACAGCAGCTGTGTCACATCTGCTTCCTCCACGCCCCATGCCTTCGCCAGCACTCGGTGGCTGTGCGTTGGGGTGACAAAATGGAAGAGCAACGAGGCAGAATGAGCAGAAGCTGAGGAAGGAAAGCAGCAGCTGTGCTATGTCTTCTTACTCCCAGCTGAAATCTATGTGAGCCACCTGAAATCCACCTGAAATCCACCTGAAGCCACCTGAAACTACCTGAGCGCACCTGAAGCCATGGAGAATGCCGCCAAACTTCCCCTTCTGCGCACCCACCAGGCTAAACGCAGTGTACTGGCCACGGTGGGCCTCCTTGGACGTATCTGGCGTGGGTGGGGTGCGGTAAGGAGGTAGTGGGGAAGGTGAGGAGGTATGGGTGAGCAAGAAGACTGCTGGGATTTTTTCCCCTTCTGAGCTCCCACTAGGCTGAAGGCCGTGCACCGCCCACGGTGGGCCTCCTTGGACGTATCTGGTGGGGACGGACCGGATTGGAAGGCACGGCTGCATAAGACCTAACGGCACGTCAAGCCATCTTGGCACGTCAGCAACGGCACGTCAGCAGATCATTAAAGAAGGGTCTGCATACCAGCGAACCAATAGGACGCCAGCACACCAGAAAACACACGTCAGAGTACCAGCAATGGATATGATTCGAAGAGGCTCCTTGCCATCGTTTCAGATCCACCTGCCTTTAGATTCAAATCAAACAACGCCAGTATACTAGCATTGACACGTCAGCACACCAGCACAGCCACGTCAGCGTACCAGCAATGGATATGATTTGGAGGGGCTCCTTGCCATCGTTCCATATCCACCTGCCCCAGCCTCGCGGGAACGCAAACGCGTCACCTTTGCGCAGCCTCCTGTAAAGGGTACAAGACAGTAACGGGTACAAGAGAGTTCAAAAAAGAGCACAAGACAGTGAAGGGACAAACACAATGTTATATACTGTGATGTGTGAGGTCGTCTGTCACCGATACCATGTTGTATCACATCACATTGCACCGCATCGCATCGCATCGCATCCATCACACGACATTACATCACATCACGTCACGTCACATCACGTCAAAACACATCGATTCAAAATGAATTACACCATGTCGCACCGCACCACATCCCACCGCATCGCACACACACACCTCACGTTGGTGCGAATACCCTCCGGGCTGATAAGCCCTGCCCTAGCCTCGCCCTCCACCACATAGGACACCTGCGCACCGCACCGGCAAGATTCCAAGAAAGTAAAGGTAACCCAAGTGTGCATGTAATGGGCATGTGTTGGCATGCAAGGAGTATGCACAGCGATTAAACTCGAAAGGACATATCTCACCTCCTCATCGTTAGAATACATGAGTCAGGGCCATGGACTGTGGCTGTGTTGTGAGACGACTTACAGCTTCGACAGAACATGGGTAGGACTCGGATTGGCATAAATTGCCACCGTACCTCCTCATCGTTAGAATACATGGGCAGGGCCATGGACTGTGGCTGGATTGTCATCACTGCTGCACTCACGTCCGCATCCTGCCATGAGAAATGGTTGATTGAACGCAGTGGGATGCTAGACTGTAATTTTGTTGGGGGGGGGGGGGGGGGGGGGGGGGGGGGGAGGCACCACGAGAACAGCACAGTAGGTGTGCTACGGCCCAAACCGCACAAAAAACACACACATACACGTTTGCACCCACCCACACACAAACTCACCTCAAGTCGTTTCAGCCCAGCAGTTGCCACCTCCACCTGTGGCCTCCCAGCAAGAAACTCCCTCGCTTTTACCTCTTGCAAACACCCACACACTCAAACTTAAATCCATTCTTTTCAGCCCGGCGCCCCACGTTTCAATCCGCCCTCCACAGGTTGCCACCTCCACCTGTGGCCTCCCTGCAAGAAACTCCCTCGCTTTTACCTCTTGCAAACACCCACACACTCAAATTTACCTCCATTCTTTTCAGCTCAGCGCCCCACGTTTCAATCCGCCCTCCACCAGTTGCCACCTCCACCTGTGGCCTCCCTGCAAGAAACTCCCTCGCTTTTACCTCTTGCAAACATCCACACACTCAAATTTACCTCCATTCTTTTCAGCTCAGCGCCCCACGTTTCAATCCGCCCTCCACCAGTTGCCACCTCCACCTGTGGTCTCCCTGCAAGAAACTCCCTCGCTTTTACCTCTTACAAACACCCACACACTCAAACTTACCTCCATTCTTTTCAGCCCGGCGCCCCACGTTTCAATCCGCCCTCCACAGGTTGCCACCTCCACCTGCGGCCTCCCAGCAAGAAACTCCCTCGCCTTGTCCTCCCCTCCCCCACCCTCCTCAGCGTTCCTTCCCAGGCCTGTTCCGAGCCTCGTTCCCAGGCTCGACATGAGAGGTCCGACGCCCAGCCAGCGCCAGCCTTGGTGGAGCCGAGCTGCAGCACCGATGGAAAGCCAACCCCAAGGCTTAGGTTCGGGAACAGGTGTGGAAACTTCAGGTTCGCCAGCAGGAGTGGTGGCGGCCTCAGATTCAGCAGCAGGTGCCATGGCATGAGCGGCAAGCATGGGAGATGGCGAAGGTAGTGGAGAGAGGACGAGGAAGAGGCAGAACACAGAGAGGAGAAGGGAGGAATTTGGGAGAAGCAGCAGCGGTTGGAGCTTGAAGGGAGAGAGGCGCGGCAGGACCATGTTTTCTTGCTAGCAGTCACCCAAGGATATCAAGGTAAGATAACCACCCGCTTAATTGCCGTTTCACTTGGGAAGAAACCACGTGAGTGAGGAGGAAACGCCGCTGAGATTGAACGCGATAAGAGCGACGCAGAGAGCACCGCAGGCGCGTAACGAGCCGAAGGACAACCCAGAGGGAAGGCGCGAGTCAAGCCAGAGGGAAGGGGAGGGAGAGGGGCTGACGGAATGAGCAGCAGCGAGCGGGATGAAAGTGCTGGATTTGAGGGAAAAGGAAAAGCGAGAGGGAGGAGAGGAGGAGAAAGAAGAGTGGGAGAAGAGGAGGAGGAGAAAGCGGTTGGAGGAATCAGCAGCGGAAACATCATCCGTGGCATGGCGGCGCGAGATGCCAGAACGGGAGTGGCGACGCGGAATGCCAGAATGGGAGTGGCGACGCGAGATGCCAGAATGGGAGAAATCGACTTCATCGTTTCCTTCCATCCTCTCGGGATTTGCATGGGCACGGGGGGTCTGCATGCATGCCGAGGGCGCGTCAACGAAGCATGTCAAGACGTGAGATTTGTCGACGCGTTTCGAGGCGTGCTGAGGCGTTTCGAGGCAAATCCTGGCCTGTTGAAGAATGTCCAATGTCAAGTTGGAGCGTCCTGCCATGTCAGCAAGCTATCAAGCTCGTCGTCATGCGGCGACTTTCTCTGAAGTTCGCTGACTGCTGATAATGAAGGCGTTATGGTAAAATATATTGCACTGCCAGCGTAAGCTGACAGTGCAATCGAGTCAGCAAGCAGGCAGTGCAATCGAGTCAGCAAGCTGACCGCGGGCAAGAAAAAAAACTAAAACCCATCATCCGAGGGAGCCTCAACCCTAAAATTTTAGGGTTGAGGCTCCCGAATATGAAGGCGTTACTCTTCCGTCGACACCTGACGGCGCATATGCGCGTCGTCAGACCAAAGGCCAGACCTGATATGGATTATGTAATTGGTGTGAACGTTTTCTAGTCACAGCGATTACTTTGCGACGTTTGCACTGTCGCAACTGGCGGAGTATGTCGCACACGATCATATTTCTCTCGCAAGGTGCGATCAAACTAGCACTACTGGCATTTGGTATATCATTTGGTATTTGTCACTCGATAATGCAATATTACTTTCCACGGTGAAGAAATGTTGAGATTTCCAAAATCTCTTGCACTACAGGCAAGACTGTACAAGAACAGAGAAGCACTTCGAACTCAGCCCACCCCAAATTCTACGCTTCAGCCCACTCTAGCTACCAAGAGACATGTCGTTCGCCTTGAAGCTAGCCGAAAGGTTTTGAGGTTAGAACCTCTTCCCAACCTCGAAGCCCCTTCCGCTCGCCTAAAAGGGATCGTCACCGCGAAGCGCGCTCCGAAGATGCTTAAAAGCCATAGGGAGTGTCGATGACGCTGAAATCAACATCCACTTCCTCATCCTCGCCCTGGGCTTGGGCTGGTGGCCCTTGGGCGGCACGTGCTACCCATCTAGAAGCCATAGGGAGTGTCGATGATGCTGAAATCGACATCAACGTCCTCCTCGTCCTCCTTGGAGAACCCCCTGGGCTTGGGCTGGTGGCCCTTGGGCGGCAGGATGACGTACTCGTGCTGGCGGGTGCTGCGAAGCTTCTCAATCAGCTTCTCGTCCGCGTTAAAAGCGGCCTGCTGGATGGCGCGCGGCAGGAAGCGGTAGACGGAGTTGGCCCCCGCGAGGAAGCCCACCTGCGGGCGCGACTTGGTGATGAGCGCGATGTACTCGATACCGTTGCCGGAAGCAAGCTGGAGGGGGCGGAGGGCGGAAGAAACGGGGTACAATAGGGGGGAACAAGGGGTAAGCGGTAGACGGAGTTGGCCCCCGCGAGGAAGCCCACCTGCGGGCGCGACTTGGTGATGAGCGCGATGTACTCGATGCCGTTGCCGGAGGAAAGCTGGGGGCGGGGGAACAAGGGGGGAAACGGCGGAAAGAGACAGGGAGAAACGATGATTTAGCCCCCGCGAGGAAGCCCACCTGCGGGCGCGACTTGGTGATGAGCGCGATGTACTCGATGCCGTTGCCGGAGGCGAGCTGGAGGATGGGGGAGACGGCGGGGGGGAGGCGGAAGCAAGGGGCGAGGAACGGAGGGGAGACAGTGACCGGTAGACGGAGTTGGCTCCCGCGAGGAAGCCCACCTGCGGGCGCGACTTGGTGATAAGCGCGATGTGCTCGATGCCGTTGCCGGAGGCGAGCTGCGGAATGGGGAGGGGGACGGGTGGGCGTAAGGGGAAATGCGGGTTTTGTAGTTCGTATTCCCCAGACCGAAACATAATCCACAATCAAAATCCGTATCAGCGATAAGGATAAGAAACCGACTTACCGTGGCGTGCGGGAGGCCGGGCGGGATGACAATCAGCTCGCCCTGCTTCACGTCGCGCCGCACCGCCGTGCGCCCATCGGAGTGGGTCATCTCGAACCGCCCCTGTCCGTTCAGCACGTAGATCAGCGCCGCGCTGTTCGCCAGCCAATGCGGCGCCGCGAGCGCGTTCTGCTCCAGCTCGAACCGCGCAGCCGAGAACCCAACCTTGCGGAACATCGGAAGCTTCCAGCCACTCGCCCACGTCACGCGGCCCGCGCCCTCGCGCTGAATATCCGCCTCGTTCTCGATCAGGTTGTACGAGAAATCGCCGAAGATGTTCTCGCCGGAGCGCGCGTTGAGAGCGTCGATTGCGGCGTTCAGCGCGTCGACCTGGCTCCTCTGCTGGACCTTCACGAAGGCCGTCTCCTTCTGCCCCTGCAGAAGCTGCTTCACGTCGTTCTCCTCCACGTTCCACGCGCGCGCGAGCAGGTCGGAGCTGTAGGGGGAACAGCGGAAGGGCGGAAGGAGAGGGGATGGGGACGGTTAGATCTCAGGGAGGGCACGCACGACAGGAAAGAAAGGCGCAAAAATAACAAGTCGCGGAGAAACATAGCTCCGAGCTCTATAATTACGAGCTCGTCATTGGATACCCTGACGCACCTGAAGCCGTGCAGGATGCCGCCGGTCTGCTCCTTCTGCGCGCCGATGAGGTGGAACGACGTGTACTGGCCGCGCTGCGGGCCCTTGGAAGTATCCGCCATGCTGACCGCGCGGAACGGCTGGTTACCGTTGTTCCACGCCCAGTGCGCCCACCCACGCGGGTGAATGTACGCGTCGCCCTTGCGCAGGCGGCGCATGTTGGTGGGCATGCCGAGCGGCGTGATGAGCCCAACGCACGCCTCGCCCTCCACCACGTAGTTGATCTTGGCCGAGTCGGTGTAGTGCGGCAGCGCCAGGGACTGGCTCTCGATGGTCACAAGAGCTGCGCCGATATCCGCATCCTGGCACAGAGAGAGAAGTGACGGAACGAGGGCTCAGAATGAAACGAAGAGAACATACCGATACGTACCCGAGGTTACTCTTAAAAAAAGAGCAAAGGGAGAATAGGAATATGGTAAATAGCGGTTTTTTAGTGTGGAGGCGCGAAGTGCACTTTCCTTCGCCCTGCTACTGCCACCGCTGCAGTAGGAGCGTGAGCAGCGCTCTGCTACTGCACCGCTGCAGTAGGGGCGTGAGCAGATTTTCGTACCTGAAGCTGCTTGAAGTCCGGGCTCCACACTTCCACGCGCCCGCCGCTGCTCTTAAAGGCCTCCTGGGGCTGGCCAGGGATGAACTCCTTCTCGTCGTTGGCGGGGGAGCCATAGCGCGCCGAGGCGCACCCCACCAGGCAGAACGCGAGCAACGCAAGCACCAACGCGCGACCCATGACGACGGCTCGCACAGAAATTTGGAACACAAAGCTAGCTAGAAAACGCGCAAGGCGAGAGCCGAGAAAGAGAGCGCAAGAAGCAGGACACTGGCAGGAAGGAAAAGAGTTCAAGACAACACGTACACTGAACAGATGGAAGCACGCTCGGCTCTTATAGAGGCAGCGTGGGGGACGGTAGCGGCTAGGAGCGTAGGGGCTAGCTGTAACGAGCGTTGGTGACTAGCCGTTAGGCGCTGGTTGCGAAGAGAGCTGCCGCGCTGCGTAACGCGCCCACTTGTTCAGACGGAGCGCGCTCTCAACCCCTCGAGCCGCCAGCCGCCTCGAAATTGGCGGAGTAGCGAGTCTTTCTTGTGCGCTCAACATGGCGGCTCGCAACGACTCGGGAACCCATTCGACGCGAGAACATCACATGTCCCCGCATGGTGTCTAATACGAGTACCGCACTGCACACCCGACAGTATGCCTACTACCGCACGCGGCGGCCCATCACATGACCCTACACCGCAATGCATGCAACTTCCGAAATTAATCCATCTGTTGCGCGCATGCTACAAGTGCAGAATCGCCATGTGATGGAGCTCTATGTGTCTTTCTATCGTTCGCGTCTATGGTCTCCATGACGGACGATGGAGCCATAACCATGCGCTACACGAGTGGAAATGAGTGCTTTCACAGTGTAAGTAGATGGGTATTACGAGGACGGATGTTCCGAGGTGGGCGGATTAGCAGCATGGTTTCAGCCTCATGAAACAGGTGTAGCTCTTTGAATCAAAGCAAACACCATGCAACGGCCCTTCAAGGCCGTAGATGACTGCCACGTTTTACTTATTTTTACGCTACTGAAACCTCGTTCATCCGACATCCACAGATGGATAGACGGACAACTCGAAGCCCACCACGACCCTGGAATGTGGATCAGGAGGGGCTTGCTTCGGTACATGCAATACAATACGTGCAGTATGGACGAGCTAAACACCTCTCCTGAGATGTGATCATGTGAGGGAGATGCAGTTATTGAATCTGTGCCGTGGATGCGCGACGCGATTCGGCTAGTCGGTCAATGTGCGCCTCGATGATGGAGATTGCTCATCATATAAAGGAAACATGCTTGCGTGGACGGACTTCAGAGACACGCGGTTGGAGCTGATTGGCGAGTCGAAGTCATGCTTCAGCTGGGAACAGCGCGCCAATATAATCGAAGCGCATACGCGACGACCGAGACAGAACATCCGAGACACTGGTTGAGAACAAAAAAGTGTACAAAGAAAACCCTCGTACAAAACGTGTATCATGCAAAAACCCTTGTTAGTTGGAAGGGAATCTCTTGCTAGTGAACACTAGTAAATTTGCGTCAAGGGCAAACGGTACTTCTGTCGCGCCCTTAACTAAGAGAAACGACCCTTTTACCTATGTGCCAGAGCAGGTCAAAACACAGCCAATTTGAAACACCTTCACATCCACACCACAGTGCCTCTCAAACCAAGGATGCTTGCAACAATCCAAGTTCGGCTTCTCATGCTTCAGTTCAGTCACGCCAGTTATCATCCTCATTACTAGTGACATGGGAAGGGGATGGAGGGAAACGTGCAGAATGAAATTGAGCCAATTAATTACCAACATAAGGATGGGAAATAACCGAGGAGCACCTACACCTCCCAATAGTGCTCATTTGAAGAAAAAGAAGAAAGACGAACAAAAAGACAATAAAATCCTGTCATTAATCCACTTGCCTCTTGCACTCACCAGTTGTTTGGGGTTACAATTGCGGACACAAAGTCCCCAGTCAGTGCAAGCGCGGCCTGCCTCTCTTCCGAGGCCTCTCCATCTGCCACACGTGATGTTGGGAGGGTGATGGGAGATGGGGGACGGGAGGTGAGAGATGACTTCAGAAACGCCTTGGAAAGTTGAAGCGGCTTGTAAACCCTGAGCCCTAAACCCGGAAACCCAATCCTTCAACTTATTCACTCCCTCAGTTTGTTCATCAGACTCACCATTTCCATTGCAGCGCCGGCCTCCTCCCCCACATACTCCACCTCCTCGTCCCCCTCCTCCTCTTCCTCCTCCGCATCGCCCCCTGCTTTCTAAAATTTCTTTCTTAAAACACTTCGATTTGTCCTCATTCTCTTCATCAGACTCACCATTTCCATTGCAGCGCCAGCCTCCTCCCCCACATACTCCACCTCCACATCCTCCTCTTCCTCCTCCTCATCGCCCCCTGCTACCCCTGCTCTTCAGATCTACTTCCCAAGGCAACTTAATCTCTTCCTCAATAGAAAACTCACCATTTCCATTGCAGCGCCGGCGTCCTCCCCCACATATTCCACCTCCACATCCTCCTCTTCCTCCTCCTCGTCGCCCCCTGCTCCCCCCACCACAGCAGCGAGAGACGCGCCCTTGACTTTAACTAGCTGCCAGAGGTGGCTCTGTGTGTCATACACCATTGATGGGCGTAATTCCCACGGCCGCACCTGCTTCTGCCCCATCTCCCCGTACCCTGCCACAACAGCAGGTGGCGGTGATGGGATGGGGGAGGGAAAGAGGGGCAGGAGGGGGAGCAGGGGGAGGAGCAGAGGGAGCAGCGGGGGAGAGCAGAGCAGGGGGGAAGAGCAAGGGGGGAGCAGGGGGAGAGGAGTGGCAGTTAGCAGCAAGCAAGGCGCCAGAGGTGGCTCTGTGTGTCATACACCATTGATGGGCGCAGCTCCCATGGCCGCACCTGCTTCTGCCCCATCTCCCCGTACCCTGGCACGGAGAAAATGGTAGAGGGGGTGAGCAGCACCTACGAAGAAGCTTAGCGGCCAAGAAATACGCATGGAGAACAGCGAGATGTATCCATGGCAAGTCAAGCAGCACAGAGAGAAGGATACACCAAGGAGATGCTTCTGAAGAGTGTGAAGGAAAGTACCTGGAAACTCCACAGTGAAGCCTCTGATTTTGGGGCCCTGTGCGTCCACTGCTGTGACTACCCCCTCCCACCACCTGTGGGACAAGGAACAGGGGGGGAAGGTGAGAGAGGGCGGGACGGTGGGATGAGAGGTAAGAACAGGAAGGAGAAGGGAGTTTGGGACCCTGTGCGTCCACTGCTGTGACCACCCCCTCCCACCACCTGTGTTGCCGAGAAAGGGATACGGGGAGAGGGGGAAATGGAAGGAGAGGTGGAGGGGAGGAGAGCGAGAGGGGGTGAGAGGGAGATTGAGCGAGAAAGACCACACGCGTCGACCCTCTCCCCCTCAGCTCAGCGCACACCCTCTCACGACAACTCTGCGCAGCTCGCTGCAGATTCTTTGCATCAACCAATAGCTAATCACCCCACCACTCACCCGTCGTCAACCCACGCGTCGACTCTGTCCCCCACGGCCCACACGCGTCCCATTGCCACCCTGCACTGATGTCTAACCATACTCACCGGCTATTACACTCCCCCCACTCACCCGTCATCCACCCACGCGTCGACTCTGTCCCCCACGGCCCACACGCGTCCCATTGCCACCCTGCACTGATGTCTAACCATACTCACCGGCTATTACACTCCCCCCACTCACCCGTCATCCACCCACGCGTCGACTCTGTCTCCCACGGCCCACACGCGTCCCATCGCAACCCTCCGCCGCCTCCCCCTCTCCCTCCCCGGCCGCAGCCGCCTCTCCGGCTGCTGCCCCTTCCTCTGGGGGGCTGACGGCACACCCGAGACAAAGCGAGAGGCGTCGCCTGCAGCGGGGGAGGGGGGGATGAGTCCCACCCACTCCTCCAGTTGGTGCGTGCCTGGTGGAGTGAGGGGGAGGGGTTGGGAAGGAAGGGTAGCAGGTGGGTTAAGCCGCCTCTCCGGCTGCTGCCCCTTCCTCTGGGGGGCTGACGGCACGCCCGAGACAAAGCGAGAGGCGTCGCCTGCAGCGGGGGAGGGGGGGATCAGACCCACCCACTCCTCCAACTGGTGCGTGCCTGGTGAAGTGAGGAAAGAGGGGAAGGTAGCAGGTGGGTCAAGCCGCCTCTCAGCCGCCTCTCAGCCGCCTCTCAGCCGCCTCTCCGGCTGCTGGCCCTTCCTCTGGGGGGCTGATGGCACACCCGAGACAAAGCGAGAGGCGTCGCCTGCAGAAGGGGAGGGAAAGATCTAGTTCAAGAAATTTGTTAAGATAATAAAGCTGAGTAAGGGGTATAAGGCCCCACCCACTCCTCCAACTGGTGGGTACCTGTGGAAGTGGGAGAATGGTGGCGGAGGGCGGAGGGCGTGGGGTGTGGGGGTTGGTGGTTTAGGCCGCATTCACGTAAGCAAGCAACTCACCAACACCATCCCCCCTCCACTCACCATCATCATCCAGCAATTCATCGTATCGCACCAACGCCCTGTTGCCCACAATCTGCAGCACCGTGCCCGTGAACCAGCTGCCCCTCAGGCCCTCCTCGTTGGATGCCACCTGTCACCAGGCAGAGAGGCATACACAGCACCACGCAGCAGCGCACACACAGATGGGTGCATTGGTGGTTTCCTACAATCTGCAGCACCGTGCCTGCCCGTGAACCAGCTGCCCCTCAGGCCCTCTTCATTGGAGGCCACCTGCCGCACAGAGACAGCATCACGTGCAGGCATGGGCACACACACATGAGAAGGGTATGCGTGAATTGGTGGTTTGCCCACTATCTGCAGAATCGTGCCCGTGAACCAGCTGCCCCTCAGGCCCTCTTCATTGGAGGCCACCTGCCGCACAGAGACAGCATCACGTGCAGGCATGGGCACACACACATGAGAAGGGTATGCGTGAATTGGTGGTTTGCCCACTATCTGCAGCACCGTGCCCGTGAACCAGCTGCCCCTCAGGCCCTCTTCATTGGAGGCCACCTGCCGCACAGAGACAGCATCACGTGCAGGCATGGGCACACACACATGAGAAGGGTATGCGTGAATTGGTGGTTTCCCACCATCTGCAGCACCGTGCCCGTGAACCAGCTGTTCCTCAGGCCCTCCTCGTTGGACGCGACCTGTCACAGTTAAGGAGAGAGGAAGACGCGGGAGATATATGTATGAGTCTACAGGCTGACAGGCTAACAGTTGAAAGCAATCTGCAGCACCGTGCCCGTGAACCAGCTGCCGCTCAGGCCCTCCTCGTTGGACGCGACCTGCCCAAACAGACAGAACATAAAGTGCAAGCACGGGCACACAGATACATGTGAGAAGAGTTAGCCACGCCATTCCCAGACCACAAAAGAGGCCACACCCCACACATAGCTCCGAAAAAAAGGCCATGCCATGCGCCATGCATACCTCCACAAACGACCCCACAGTGAACTTGTGCCGCAGAGTCAGATGAGAGTGACTCAGACATCACATGAAAAGGGCCATTCACAGACAACAGAAGAGGCCACGCCCCCTAGTACCTCCTCAAACGACCCCACACTGAACTCGTGCCGCAGTGTCTGCCGTGCCGTAGAGCCTGCCCCCCTCTCCCGAGATGCCTCAAAAGTCGTCTCCACACCTGCAATTTGTATAGTGAAAGGACTTTTACATACCTCCACAAATGACCCCACACTGAACTTGTGTCGCAGAGTCTGCCCCCCCTCCTCCTCCGCCTCCTCCCCTTCCTCCTCCCCATACTCCCCCCCTCCCTCCATCTCCCCCCGTGACCTCTTCCCCATCCGCCACTCCCCCCCTTCATCCCCCTCATCCTCCCCCTCGTCCCAGACTGACTTCCGCCCACGCCCCCTCCCCCTCCCCCTGCCCCTGCCCCTCCCCCTGCCTCTCCCCCTCCCCCTCCCCCTGCCTCTTCCGCTTCCCCTCCCCCCAGGCGTCCCCTCATACCCCTGAAACGCCACAGGGCTCACCCCTCCGCCTACCACTCCCCCCATCCCTCCGCCTACCCCTCCCCCTATTCCTCCCCTCCCCCCCGATCCCCCTCCTCCTCCCACAAACCCCTCTTCCTCCGCCCACGTGGCAGCACCTGATTCGTCCATAGGCGTCGCCCCCTGCACCCCTTCCAGCCCCTCCACTTCCTCCTCATCCTCCTCCTCCTCCCACACCCCATCCCCCATCTTCCCAAGCTCCCTAGCCGTCCTCCTAACCCTCCTCGGCTTAACCTGCAGCGCAAGTACATATTTCACTCCCCCTTTCTCCCCCTTCTTCCCTCCTCTCCCCCTTCCTCCACCGCCCCCTTCCCTCCACTCCCTCCCCTCCTCCTCCATCATAATCAACCCCACCTTGCTCCGGTAATACTTAACCAAGTCCCACGCTGACTTGGCAGCAGCGGCTGACGCGCGGGCCACAGCAGCAGCTGCCAGCGCCTGCGCGGCCAGCTTCCCTGCTGAGCTGTCAGCCTCCACGTGGCAGTTGTCCACCTCATAGAGCTCCTGCCACATGGCGTCGAGATCACGGTCCAGTGCCAGCATGGCCTTTCCTGCACTGACAGCCGAGTCCTTAGCCATTAGCAGCGCGCGATCTGCTGCCTCGCACCAGCCGTCCAGAAGAGGGCCGGTGGGTTTGGTGGGGGTAGGGGCAGCGGGGGTAGCAGCGGCTGTAGCAGCAGGGGAGGCAGTTGTAGCAGCGGTTGTGGCAGCAACAGCAGCAGCAAGAGCATCTGTAATGGCAGCTCCATCAGCGGCAATAGCGTCATGAGAGGTTGTAGCAGTAGCATCGGTTGTAGCAACAATAGCGGCAGCATCAGTTGTAGCGTCAGCATCAGCTGCAGCATCACCATCGGCTGTAGCAGCAGCATCGGTTGCAGCAGTAGCGTCGGTTGCAGCAGCAGCATCGGCTGTAGCAGCAGCATCAGCAGTTGCAGCTTCTGTTTCAGCAACAACAGTTGCATCAGCATCCATAGCAACAGCATCAGTAGTAGCAGCACCAGTGGTAGTAGCAGCATCAGGCACATCTGCAGTGGCGGTGGCAGCAGCAGGAGCATCAAAACCGCAGCCCTCTGCTTGCTCATGCTTCTCCTTGGCAGCTTCTGCTTCCTCTGCAGGCAACTTCTCTGCTGCTTCCTCTGCAGGCAACTTCTCTGCTGCTTCCTCTGCAGGCAACTTCTCTGCTGCTTCCTCTGCAGGCAACTTCTCTGCTGCTTCCTCTGCAGTCACCTTCTCTGCTGCTTCCTCTGCAGACAACTTCTCTGCTGCTTCCTCTGCAGGCACCTTCTCTGCTGCTTCCTCTGCAGGCACCTTCTCTGCTGCTTCCTCTGCAGTCACCTTCTCTGCTTCTTCCTCTGCAGGAACCTTCTCTGCTGCTTCCTCAGCAGTCACCTTCTCTGCTGCTTCCTCTGCAGTCACCTTCTCCGCTGCTTCCTCTGCGGTCACCTTCTCTGCTGTTTCCTCTACAATCACCTTCTCTTCTGTTTCCATAGCAGTTGCTCCCTTTTCATCACTTCCTTTGGCTGCTTCTGCTGCATCAGCTGTAGCAGCCTCGGCTGTAGCAGCCTCGGCTGTAGCAGCCTCGGCCGTAGCAGCATCGGTTGTAGCAGCATCGGCTGTAGCAGCATCACCTGTAGCAGTGTCCGCTGCTGTAGTAGCGGCAGCAGCATCGGCTGCAACAGCAGCGTCCTTAGCATCTGTTTCCATTGCGTCTGCTCCCTTCTCATCACTCCCCTTAGTTGCTTCCGCTACCTCAGCTGTAGCACCATCGGCTGTACCAGCAGCACCATCGGTTTTACCAGCAGCAGCAACATCCGTTGTAGCAGCTGCGTCCTTTGCATCTGTTTCCATAGTGTCTGCTCCCTTTTCATCTGTTCCTTTGGCTGCTTCCGCTGCCTCAGCTCCAGCAGCATCAGCTTTGGCAGCATCGGTTGTAGCAGCATCAGCTGTAGCAGCATCAGCTGTAGCAGCAGCGTCCTCCTTTGTATCTGTCTCCATAGCGCCTGCGGCTCCCTTTTCCTGACCTTCATCAGCTGCTTCCTTCGCATCAACTGTAGCAGCAACAGCTGTAGCAGCATCAGTTGTAGCAGCATCAGTTGTAGCGGCATCAGCTGCAGCAGCATCCGTTTTGACAGCATTCGTTGTAGCAGCAGCAGCGTCAGCTGTAGCAGCAGCATCAGTTGTAGCAGCAGCACCATCGGCTGTAGCAGCATCCAACGAAGCAGCAGCATCCTCCTTAGTATCCACTTCCATTGTATCAACCTCCTTTCCAGCAGCAGCAGCACCATCAGCATCAGCGTCAGCAGCAGCAGCATCAGCAACAGCAGCCACGGCAGCAGGAACAGCTGCAGAACCAGCACCATCAACACCACCATCTGCAACACCAACACCAGCAGCCTCATCCTTCTTCTCCCCCCCTCCCTTCCCCTCCTCCTTCCCCTTCGCCCCATCCACACACACCAGCCCAAGAGCAGCAGCAGCATGCTTCCCTGCAACCGCCGCAGCAGCAGCAGCCCTCCCAGCAGCTTCCTCCGCAATCCCCCTATCAGGGGCCAAACCCAGGAGATATTCCCTCGCTTCTTCCTCCTCCGCCTTCCCCCACGCCGCCCTCCCCAAAACCGCCCCCAATTTCTGTGCCTCTGCAGGGATTCTAGGCCCGACTCGGTATTTTCTATGGGGAATTTCCCCGTCGATTTCCCCTGGGTTACCCTCCTCCCCTTCCATACCTTCTGAATCCCAAACTCCCCCTCTCCTCATCCCACTCCCAGCATAATACCCCTCCTCCCCTTCTTCCCCCGGAGATTCCCCCCTGCCCCCATACCCCCCCCCATACGCGCCCCTTCTCCCCCTCCCCCTCCCCCGCCCTCTGCCCCTCCCCCTGCCTCGGCCCCGGCCTCTTCCCCTGCCTCGGCCGCCCGAGGCTTGGTAGCCAATCATGCGCTTGCGCTCCTCCCAAGCCTCCACCACTTCGAGCCAGCGCTCGTGCTCCGGTGTGCCTAGGTCTGGATAGATGGAGGAGTGGGAAGGAGTAAGAAGGCGTAGCAAGGAGTGGGACGGAGTTGGAATACGGGAAGGTGGGAAGGCAGGGAAGGAGGGGGAATAATCAGGGGAGGGAAAGTCTAAAGGCAAAAGAAGGGAGTGAGAGGGAGAAACAGGGCGCATTATGAGTAAAGGCACTACCTGAGGGCATGGAGTCATTTATTTGGAAAAGGCAACATCTGAGGGCATTACGTGGGGAAGGCAGTACCTGAAAGCATGGAAGTATTACATGGGGAATGTGGTACCTGAGGGCACCTGAGGGCATGGAGGCGTTATCTGGGGAAGGCGGTACCTGAGGGCATGGAGGCAAAGACGAGATTCCGCAGCTCCTCCTCCAAAGGCTCCTTGCGGCTGGAGCATGGGTGGAGGGGGGCGATGGGGAGGGAGAATGGGGTGGTAAATAAAGGTGCGGGCGGATGGAAAACGAGATTCCGCAGCTCCTCCTTCAAAGGCTCCTTGCGGCTGGAGCATGGGGGGGACGGGGGTGGGGATGACGGTGGGGGTTATGAGCATGGGGCGCATAAGTTCCGTCCATGAAAGAGGATGCGTGCTTCGATCTGGTCCAGCAGCAATTTTTGAGGCGCCTAAAAAATCGTGGGGATGACGGTGGGGGTTATGAGCATGGGGCTTAAAAGACCCGTCCATAAAAGAGGATGTGTGCTTCGATTTGGTCCAGCAGCATGGGCAGCTTCATCAGGTTGCCCACTGCTCACCGCCAGCCAAGCCTCTCGCTGCCAGCACCATGTACAGTCACACCCTATTACAGTCACATTTTCTACAGTCACACCACTTACAAGATCCGCCCATAGAAGAGGATATGCGCCTCGATCTTATCCAGCAGCATGGGCAGCATCATCATCAGGTTCCCCACTGCTCACAGCCAGCCAAGCCTCTCATTACCAGCACCGCATACAATCACACACCATACAGTCACACTGATGTAGTCACAAGACTCACAAGATGCGTCCGTAGAACAGGATGTGCGCCTCGATTTGATCCAGCAGCATGGGCAGCATCATCAGGTTCCCCACCGCCGGCCCGGGCGGCTGATCAAGAACACCCCATACAGTCACAACTTCTACAGTCACGCTACTCACAAGATGCGCCCATAGAAGAGGATATGCGCTTCGATTTGATCCAGCAGCATGGGCAGCATCATCAGGTTGCCCACGGCCAGCCCAGGTGGTTAAGCAAGGACACCCCATACAGTCACATCTTCTACAGTCACTAGACTCACAAGATGCGCCCATAGAAGAGGATATGCGCCTCGATCTGGTCCAGAAGCATGGGCAGCATCATCAGGTTCCCCACGGCCGGGCCGGGCGGCGGCTGTGGCAGCTGCTGCTGCGTCAGAATCAGATCTGCCGCCTCCACACTTGACAGGATCCGATCTGTTGCCTCTGTGCCAGCCAGGATCATCTCCTTCCCGCCCGCTCCCGCCCCTTCTTCTGCCCCTGCGCCTTCTCCTCCTCCTGCTGCCGCTGTTGCTTCCGCTGCTGCAGCTTCCCCTGCCGCTGCTTCTCCTACTGCCATTCCTCCTGCTGTGGTTTCTCCTTCCGCATGCCCTTCTGCTGCCATCCCCCCTTCCCCGTAAGGCTGTGCCACGTGTCCCTCCATTTGCGCATATGCATGCGCAACCTCTTGCCCGTACCCCTCATGGCCCTGCTCGCCCGTGTACCCACCCTGCGATTCCCCTAGAGTGTACCCTTCATTGCCCATTTCTTGTGTGAACCCCCCTTGAGCCCCTGCTTCTGCTGCATACCCTTCGTGGGTCCCCGCGTCAGTGTATCCCTCCCCGCCCCCAGCCATATGTGCTGCTTCCGCTTCCCCCTGCATCTGCACCCCTTCCATTCGCTCCCCACCATCCCCTTCTGCTGCTGCTGCTGCTTCTGCTGCTGCGGTGTCAGCAGCAGCAACAGCGGCGGCGTAGGCATCAGCATCGGGTTTAGCTGCCACTGCCTCAGCTTCACCAGCAGCATCACCACCAGCAGCAGCATCAGGTGCGTATACCACCTCTCCTCCCTCCCCCACCACCGCCCCTTGCTGCTGCTCCTGCATATCCACATCTCCTCCCACAACTTGCCCTGCATACTCCTGCCCCTGCTGCTCCTGCCCCACATAAGCCTCCCCCTCCTGCTGCTGCCCTGCATACTCCTGCCCCTGCAGCTGCTGCCCCGCATACAACTCCCCCTCCTGCTGATGCCCCGCATAAGCCTCCCCCACATACTCCCCACCCCCATGCTCCTGCGCTCCCCCCACCTGCGCCCCCGTTTCATACGGCTGCCCCCCCTGCTCCCCATGCTCCCCGCCCGCACTGCCAACTGCGCCAACCTGCGGCTCGTATTGCGCCTCTCCCCCCACTTCCCCCTGCGCAATCTCCCCAGGAGTTTCCCCATCAGGCTTCACATCCATTCCCATCCGAAGCCGAAGTGCTTCATCCCCCTCCTGCTCATCTATATGCTCTCCCACATGCTCTCCCTCCCCCTGCCCTCCCTCCCCCATAACATCCCCCTCTCCCCCCACCACCTGTCCTCCCTCCCCTATAATCTCCCCCTCTCCCCCCACCACCTGCCCCCCTTCCACGCCTCCATCACCCACCTTCACATCCATTCCCATACCCGCTATAGGCTGCCCTAGTTCCTCCTGCCCGTGCGCACCACTCCCATCATCATGCTTCACATCCATACCCATCCCCTCTACTGGCGGACCCGCTTCCCCCTCCGCCTGTGCGTCCCCCACTGGCGGAACAGACTCCTGGTTATCAACCTGCGGTTGACTCTCCTCTGCAGGAGCAGATTCCTCTGCAGCAACAGGTTCCTCTGCACCAGTTCCGGTTCCATCTAGTGCGCCTGCTGCTGCTCCCTCCGCTAGAGCCGATTCCTCGGCAGGAGCAGATTCCTCTGCAGGTGTTTCCGCAGCAGTGGGAGGAACCTCGGGGGTAGCATCGGCAGGGAACTCCCCACCAACCCCAGTGGTTGCAGCTTGTGCATCACCTACAGGAACAGGCTCGGCAGCAGTAGGCTCGGCAGTAGGATCTGGAACCGCGTCAATGAGAGGGGAGGACAAACGATGGTGGGGGTTGGCGAGAAAAAAAACAATAATAATAAAGCAGAAATTATATATAGCAAGTTAAAAACAAAAAAGAGAGGACAGGGATGGTTCGCTATTTCCCAAAACTAGAGGTTCGAACTGAATGCACGAACAGCATGAAGGAAAAAAACGCAGGTGCGTAAAAGAAATAAAGGTGTGATGGTACAAGCGGGGCCTACCAAAAGCTTGAGTTATACAAAAGCATCCTCGGAAAAAAAAAAAAAACCGTTGAAGACAAGGTGGGCAAATGACAAGGTAGGAGCGGTGAAATAGAGTGATGGACGTCCATCGTGACATCAAAACGCTTTCCCAAAAGGGGGAAATAAAGGACATATTCATGGAAAAATAAAAAGGAAATCAAAAACTAAGGTTGGCGTTTTGACGTACCCGACTCTCCCAGCATGTCGTCCAGAAGGTTCTCAGCATCTTCCGTGATCACCGTCGTCGGCGCTGCCGTCGTTCCTTCCGCGTCCCTTCCGTCGCCTTCCAGCTCCGCCGCGGCCGCCGCGGCCGCCGCTGCCGCGCTCTCGTGCGCCGAGTACCCCGCATCAGCCGCCGCATCCGGCGCCGCATCGGACGCCGCGAAACCCGCATCCGTCGCCGCAAAGTGTTCCGCGGTGCTCGATCCTGGCTCCGCCGCGGAAGCGTTTCTATCCTCGTTAGAAGGTGCCTCGACACCCTGCACAACTTCCTCCATCTCCACGCCTTCCATTGGAGCTGCCGCGAAGGCGTGACTGTCGGGTATTTCCTCCATACGGCAAAGACTTGTAGACCGTGAGACAGTAACGCGAATGTAACGGCTGGAAAAGAGGAGGCGATTGGGCGATATGAACGTCGAAAAGCAGAGGGTGTAACGACCCAGTAAGAAAAAAACACTTGAGAAAAGGTGGAGAATAAAACGGAAAGTGAGACGCTGTCAACAGTGTAACGAAGGGAGCGACGACACAGACGTGACCCAACGAGAAGCGAGCAACGACAAAGGTCGAGGCAGTTGCGCGAGATAGCTAAGTCGTCAAGAAGGAAAAATAAATGACAAGATAGCTATCTCGTCAATGGAAAAAAATGACGAGACATACGAAGCACCTCTAGCGACATCTCAAAACAGGAGTACTCTAATGCCGTTGGAACGGGAAGCAAAAGCGCAACGGAGAGCAATGACGGTGGGCGCTACTAGACGACGCCGATTGCAGCTCTGCACTCGTGGACGGACAACTTTGAGCAGTAGAAGAAACGAGCTAGTCTAGACACACGAGACAGCCGCAAACTCCGCTCCACAACTCGACAACGCTAAGAGAATAACGTTGATTCTTGTAACTCGTGAACTCACGACACTAGCTGGGACCTTCCCACGAAACTCGCGACTTACAAGTCGAGCGAAAACGCAGTGGTGCTTTGTCAACAAGTAGCGATGAACATTCCGTGGGGGGATCGATTTGAAATGTGCGCTACGGTTGCCACACTCCCGAACTCGCGACCTGGCCTAACCGCGGAAAGAAAGAAATGGGAAAGCAGATATAGATGGCGAGCATAATAAAATTGAGTTCAGCAGTTTGTAACTTCAAACTCTCGAAAGCTCGAAAACCTGGAAAACCTGAGAACCTGGGAACCTAGCGGGAAACAGAAAAGGCTCGTGAGAAAAAAAAAAATTGACGTATAACTGCGGAAAACCAAGCACTATCATCTAAATTTGCGACAGTATCGAGGGAAAGAGGGAAAGGATCTGTTGGCGGGAACTGTTTCGTTGAAACCCTAGCGGCACCATAAAGAGGGAAAAGCGATCGCTGTAAGGGAAAGGATAAGGATTTGAAGAAACAGTTCGAGAATTGCAATGGTGCAGTACGGTTCGGCAGCTACATCAACAAGACCAAACTGCTGCTCCGATAACAACAGCATCGTTGTGCTATCTTGTTCGAAAATCCTACAATACAATTCGATTAAGTATGCGCCTAGCTTTTGTGCAGGACCTCAATACAAAATAGCTGTAGGGAAAATAGCATTTGATCCAGCACATATAATCTGTCAGGGAAACAGTAGTCGTGTTCTTTTTTCCAAGAACGTAACGTGGGTAAACAAATTATGGGTTACAACCAAGCATCCAGAGTCGTGAGCTAGGGCATAATATAATGACAGGGCAAGCTTGATCCTCAAATACCATTTCCATCATACACATACGTATTGTAGTCTTCGTTCTGTGCATAACTTGCGTAAATATTAGTACCAGACTGCTGCTGCTGCTGCTGCTGCTGCTGCTGCTGCTGATACGGCTTGATATCAAGCCCTTCCAACTTAATGCCACCACCACCAGCACCAGCAGCAGCAGCAGCACCGCCACCCGTACCACCGAATTCCGAACCAGCAGATGCCCCAGCACCCACCCCACCACCACCACCAGCAGCGGGCCTCATTGCACCCATCCCACCCCGACCATTCCCCATCATCTCATAAGCCCCCATGCCCCCACCCATGCCCCCACCCATACCCCCACTCATGCCCCCACGCATACCCCCACCCATGCCCATGCCCACCATCCCCCCCATGCCCCCCATTCCTCCCATGCCCCCCATTCCCCCCATTCCTCCCATGCCCCCCATTCCCCCCATGGCCCCCATTCTCCCCATGGCCCCCATGTCCGCCATCTCCCCACCCATGCTCCTCCCTCCTCCCCCACTGTAAGCAGAGCCTGGAGTGCCAGGTACATGCACGTTCCCACCCCCTGCCTGTAACTCGCGCGCTGTCAGCACGTATGCCACGTCAGCAGCAGCGCCTGACGCCACAGATAGCTCCAAAAAGACCTTGCCGCCCACAATCTGCCGCCCGACGGCCGACACCGGGTGGTCGTCTCCTATGAATGTGTCGAGGCCTGGTTGGGGGAAAGGAAGGGTGTTGGGAGGAGGCATTGACTTGGGTTGACTAGAGTTGACCTGGTAAGCATCTACAGACACCAAGCGGTCGTCCCCTATGAACGTGTCAAGGCCTGGTGTAAGGAGGCATTGACTTGGGTTGACTTGAGATGACTTAAAGTGCAGCTGACACCAGGTGGTCCGCTCCTATGGGGAGAGAAAGAAGGGTGCACATTGACTTGCGTTGACTCGAGTTGACTCAGTAGGCAGCGTGTGACACTAGGTGGTTGCCTCCTATAAACGTGTCGAGGCTTGATGGGGGAAGGAGAAAGGTGCTGGGAAGAATTGACTCGAGCCTGACCATTTCCAAGGAAATACACCAACTCTCTACCATTCACAGATTCGAGAAGGTCCGTTATGTGAAGGGCGTCGGGGAGAGTGGCTCCAACTCTCTCCCTTCTCACCGTTCCCAAACCCTGCAAAATGCCCTCTTACCGTTCTCTAAAAAGTCCTCGGACCCATCAACAGACTCGAGGAGGTCTGTGATGTTAATGGTGTCCGGTAAAGTCGACGCGTCAACGTCATCCCCACTGCTTCTGATGCCGCCTTGTGCTGATCCCCACTGCTGCCACTGGCTGTGTGGGTGTGCGACTCTCATCACCTAGTTCTCATACCTTATGGCACCATTCTCTAAGAAGTCCTCAAACCCATCCACAGACTCCAGAAGGTCCGTGATTCGAAGCATGATGGGGGAAGTGGACGCGTCCACGCCATCCCCTAAACCCTGCCTCCGACAGTGTGAGTGGATCTCTCATCAGCCTATTCTCATACATTGTGGCACTCTCTCACCGTTTTCAAGGAAGTCCTCGGACCCATCAACAGACTCGAGAAGGTCTGTGATGTGGACGGTGTCGGGGAGAGTGGCTCCAACTCTCTCCCTTCTCACCGTTCCCAAACCCTGCAAAATGCCCTCTTACCGTTCTCTATGAAGTCCTCTGACCCATCAACAGACTCAAGAAGGTCCGTGAAGAGTAGACGCGTCCACGTCACACCAGACAACCTACCAGAAGGGATGCTACAAGCCTAATGGTGTTCCCCCTTACCAGTCTCTATGAAGTCCTCTGAGCCATCCACAGACTCAAGAAGGTCCGTGATGTGGAGGGTGTCGGGAAGGGTAGACGCGTCCACGTCATCCCCACTGCTGCCACTGGCAGATTCGGTGAATCCAAAAAGGTTCCTCGCCGCGCGGTTCATTGCCGTGATGGTGCCGCCCTCATCCAGAGCTATAATAGCGTCTATGGTGCTCTGTGGAAAGGGGGAGGGGAGAGGGAGAAAGGGGGGAAGGGGGGAGGAAAGATGATAATGCCACCCTCAGCCAGTGCTATGATGGCGTCTATGGTGTCAAAAGTGAGACATATCCCTTAAGCATTACCATTACCACTACCATTACCACTACCATTAACACTGCCATTACTATTACCATTACCATTACCATTACCATTATCACTACCATTACCATTACCATTACCACTGCCATTACCATTACCATTACCACTGCCATTACCATTACCATTACCATTACAATTACCATTACCATTACCATTACCATTACCACTGCCATTACCATTACCATTACCATTATCATTACCACTACCATTATTACTATCATCACCTCACTCCCATACCTTGAGCATAGAGACCATGCGTTTCTCCTTCTCGTCCGCCTTCTTCCGGCCCTGGATACTCTTCTCATCACATAGAGCATCGCATCAGGCCCACACTTTGGCAACTAGCCCACACCTCGACCATCAAGGCCGTACAAACCTTGAGCATAGAGACCATGTGCTTCTCCTTCCCTTGAACATGAAACCATGCTATGACCATCAGGCCATACAAACCTTGAGCATGGACACCATGCGTCATCAAGACCTTACCTTCAAAGTTCAAACCCATTCCATTCCATTCCATTCCACCATCAAGGCCGGCCGGCCCTACCTTGAGAATGGACACCATGCGTCATCTCATCAAGACCTTACCTTCAAAGTTCAAACCCATTCCATTCCATTCCATTCCATTCCATTCCACCATCAAGGCCGGCCGGCCCTACCTTGAGCATGGACACCATGCGTTTCTCCTTCTCGGCCGCTTTCTTCCTGCCCTGAATGCCCGCCACGATCTGAGCCACCGTTTTAGTCACATGCTGCAGCTCCCCCAGCATCGACTCCTCATACCCTGCCTTCCTATTAGCCACCGCCCACGCGCCTATCAGCTCGGAACCTAGGCATATAGGAAAAGAAGGGAAACGAAGGGAACACAACAGGGGGATACCGTAGGGAATAGAGCAGGCTGAGTCTCAGACACACAGGCTGCAGATCCCCTAGCATCGACTCCTCATGCCCTGCCTTCCTGTTAGCCACCGCCCACGCGCCTATCAGCTCGGAACCTACCAGTCACACGACAGAGGCCATAGAAAATGGATGGGGAACGGGAGCAGTGGAGGGAACACAGGCGGATGAGTCACAGGCAGGCAGGCTGCACTGCAGCTCCCCCAGTATGCCCTCCTTGTACCCCCCCTTCCTGTTAGCCACCACCCACGCTCCTATCAGCTCGGAGCAGTCACATTAGGGAATACAGGAGAAGGGGGACACAAGAGGGGACACAAGAGGGGACACAAGAGGGGACACAAGAGGGGACACAAGAGGGGACACACGCACGCATAGGTTGGGTCATACACAGTCTACACCTCCCCCAGTATGCCCTCCTTTTACCCCCCCTTCCTGTTAGCCACCGCCCACGCCCCTATAAACTACGAGCCTATGGGCCATGGGGCAGGGGGATGGAGAAAGCAGGGAACGACTTTTGAGTCGACTCAGAAATCGCCTCATCACATGAAGGTCGAGTCACACACAGACTGCAGCTCCCCCAGCAGCATGCCCTCCTCGTACCCTGCCTTGGAAGAGCGGGACTCCCAGGAACGTGTGGATGATGGGATGGCCCCGGGGCAGACCGGGCCGGGGGGCAGACCGGGGGGCAGACTGGAGGAGCGAGTCTCGAGAATGTGCCCTCTTACGTTGGGAGGGCTCAATTTTGCACGTACCTACCTTGAAAATGCATTGCGCGCATGCGTGTGCACGTACCATGGAAGAGCTAGACTCCCAAGAACGTGTGGATGATGGGATGGCCTGGGGGCAGGCCAGAGGAGCGAGGAATCTCAAGAATGTGCCCTCTTTCTTTGGGAGGGCTCAAGCTTGCATGTACCTACCTTGAAATGCATGTCCGTGTGCATGTGCACGTACCATGGAAGAGCTAGACTCCCAAGAACGTGTGGATGATGGGATGGCCTGGGGGTCAGGCCGGAGGAGCGAGCGAGGGTCATCAGAACCCTCAAGGAAGCCTGTGTGTGCATCCGTGCAGCGATATAGTAATGCACGTACCATGAAAAAGCGGGACGCCCAGGAAGGTGTGGATGATGGGATGGCCGGGGGGCAGGCCGGAGGAGCCAGGGTTTTTGCAACGTCATGTATTTGTGTGTGCCTACCAAGGAAGACTGAGCATGTACGGGCACATGTGCACATACCATGGAAGAGTGGCACGCCCAGGAAGGTGTGGATGATGGGGTGGCCGGGGGGCAGGCCCGAGGAGCGGGGGTCGTCAACGGCGTTGTTGCTGAGAACCACGTCGCTGGTCTTCACAATCTGAGGAGAGAGATGGGGAATAGGATTGGAGAAATGGAAGGGGGTGGGAATGGAATGGGGGTGGCCGGGGGGCAGGCCCGAGGAGCGAGGGTCGTCAACGGCGTTGTTGCTCAGAACCACGTCGCTGGTCTTCACAATCTGGTTGGTAGGATGGGGACGGGGGGAGGGAGAGAACCGTGGGAATGGAAGATGGAGGTTGAAAAGCTTTTGGTGGTTGAAAGGCTGGGGCAGATTTGGTAGTGATGAGAGTAGCGAGGGGAGAGTTATGGGGCTAAGACTCAAGAAGGGAGGACTATTGGGCGAGAAGGGAGGGCGAGGAGAGAGGGCGAGGAGAGGGACTGACATGGCCGAATAATGTGTTGAGGTTGCTGAATACGAGACCCTTAGCGGCGAGTCGAGAAGAAGTGGGATGACGGGCAAGAGAACGAGGAGAATAGGAAAGGGAGGGCGATGCGGGCGAAAAGGTAAGGACTGACATGGCCGAATAATGTGTTGAGGTTGCTGAATACGAGACCCTTAGCGGCGAGTCGAGAAGAAGTGGGATGACGGGCAAGAGAACGAGGAGAATAGGAAAGGGAGGGCGATGCGGGCGAAAAGGTAAGGACTGACATGGCCGAATAATGTGTTGAGGTTGCTGAATACGAGACCCTTAGCGGCGAGTCGAGAAGAAGTGGGATGACGGGCAAGAGAACGAGGAGAATAGGAAAGGGAGGGCGATGCGGGCGAAAAGGTAAGGACTGACATGGCCGAATAATGTGTTGAGGTTGCTGAATACGAGACCCTTAGCGGCGAGTCGAGAAGAAGTGGGATGACGGGCAAGAGAACGAGGAGAATAGGAAAGGGAGGGCGATGCGGGCGAAAAGGTAAGGACTGACATGGCCGAATAATGTGTTGAGGTTGCTGAATACGAGACCCTTAGCGGCGAGTCGAGAAGAAGTGGGATGACGGGCAAGAGAACGAGGAGAATAGGAAAGGGAGGGCGATGAGGGCGAAAAGGTAAGGACTGACATGGCCGAATAATGTGTTGAGGTTGCTGAATACGAGACCCTTAGCGGCGAGTCGAGAAGAAGTGGGATGACGGGCAAGAGAGCGAGGAGAATAGGAAAGGGAGGGCGATGAGGGCGAAAAGGTAAGGACTGACATGGCCGAATAATGTGTTGAGGTTGCTGAATAGGAGCCCCTTTGCAGCTAGTGACTCAAGAAGGGAGGGCTATGGGGCAAGCATGGAGGTCGAGGAAGGGAGGGCGAGAAAATAGGACTGACATGGCCGAAGAGCGTGTTGAGGTTGCTGAATACGAGCCCCTTGGCAGCATTCTCTGTGTACCACAGTCGCAGCTCCCTGGTCCATGCGAAGTTGGTGATTGAGTGGGTCTGGGAGGGGAGAGAGAGCACAAAAGCACAGAAAGAGAGAAAGGAGGAGGGGCGGAGAGGGTTGATCAGACATTCTCTCTGTACCACAGGCGCAGCTCCCTCGTCCAGTGAGTGGGTCTCTGTGAGGCGCAGCTCTCTGAGAGTGGGTCTGGGAAGAGGAGAGAGCAAGCAGAGGAGAGAGAGAGGGGGCAGAGGCAAGAATGAGGGGGTTTCAGGAAACATGAAACGAGAGAGATAATTATGAAGGATGTATTTCGCCGGCAATGCACGGGGAGAAAGAGGGGAGAGGGGATGGAGAGGGTGGGGGGTTGGGAGGGTTGGGTGACACAGGGGTGGGGTTGCTGGAGATGTAGGCGGCAAGCAGCGATTGCTATAACCAGGAAAGCTTGATAATAACGAGCACAAAGTGTGCTTTCACTCACCTTCAAGGAAACAGCCCCGTCGGGCTTCCTGACAGCGCTGCAGATGAAGCCAGCAGGCGACTGGGTGAGCTCCAGGGGCTGCTGCTATAATGCCTCTAATGAGTACAGAGTGTTCTCGCACTCACCTCGAGGGAAACAGCGCCATCGGGCTTCCTAACAGCGCTGCAGATGAAGCCAGCAGGCCACTACGTGAGCTCCAGCGCTATCCACCTATGATACCACATCCATGATCCAACAGTGCATATAACGAGTACAAGGTGTGCTCGTTCTCACCTTCAGCGAAACAGCGCCGTCGTTCTTTCTGACGGCGCTACAGATGAAGCCAGCAGGCGACTGCGTGAGCTCCAGCAGCTGCGAGAGCAGGAAATCCGCCACCTTGCTTCCGTTGGGGGTCTGGTGGGGGCGAGGAGGGGTCAAGAGGGATTATGGACGGAGGAAGCAGGAAGATGGGGCGGGGAGAGAGACTGCGTGAGCTCCAGAAGCTGCGAGAGCAGGAAATCCGCCACCTTGCTTCCGTTGGGGGTCTGGTGGGGGCGAGGAGGGGTCAAGAGGGATTATGGACGGAGGAAGCAGGAAGATGGGGCGGGGAGAGAGACTGCGTGAGCTCCAGCAGCTGCGAGAGCAGGAAATCCGCCACCTTGCTTCCGTTGGGGGTCTGGTGGGGGCGAGGAGGGGTCAAGAGGGATTATGGACGGAGGAAGCAGGAAGATGGGGCGGGGAGAGAGACTGCGTGAGCTCCAGCAGCTGCGAGAGCAGGAAATCCGCCACCTTGCTTCCGTTGGGGGTCTGGTGGGGGCGAGGAGGGGTCAAGAGGGATTATGGACGGAGGAAGCAGGAAGATGGGGCGGGGAGAGAGACTGCGTGAGCTCCAGCAGCTGGGAGAGCAGGAAATCCGCCACCTTGCTGCCGTTGGGGGTCTGGTGGGGATGAGGAGGGGAGAAGAGATATGTGATCCGGGAGGCAAGGGAGTGGGGACAGGGGAGGGGCAGGGGAAGGAAGGATGGGTGAGCTCCAGCAGCTGGGAGTCTGGTGGGGAGGGGAAGAGGATGACAAGGGATGCAATGCGGGAAGCAGGGAAGTGGGGACAGGGGAAGGGGCAGGGGCGGGGGAAGGGAGATTGCGTACTGTATCGTTGGCGTATAGCTCGTGAGCCTTAGTAGTCATCGACAGCGTGCGGCGATTCAAAAAATCAGCTGCACTCACGTTGTTGTGAATTTTAAGTCTCAAGGCTGAACAGTCCGATCATATCATACGTACCGTGTCCTTGGCGTAAAGCTCATGTGCCTTAGTAATCATTGACAGCATGCGCCGATTCAGAAGGTCGGCTGCACTCACGTTTCCACCCCCTCCCGCTCCCACGCTATGAGTCGTCCCCGTTATAAGCGAGTCCGTGTTACTGCTCGCGCCCGAGTTCGTCCGAACCAGCCCCGCCACCCGCGGCCCTCCTTCCCCCGCGTCTCCCCCCGCCCCCCCTCCCCCAGCATTTCCGCCTAGGTACGGGCACGCGGACGGGCCCACGTCCGTCATTGCGCCGTGCATGTCCGGGAAGGAGGCTCGGGGGTGAGGTCCGGGGGAGGCTCGGGGATTAGGTCTGGGAGAGGTGCCGGCGGAGGAGAGGGTGTCGTTGTGATTGTGATTGCCACCGGCTTTTAGCTGAGAGACGAGGCGCAGGGCGGAGGCAAGGGCAGGATTGGCGGAGGAGTCCCCGCACTTGTGACACCTGAGGGCGGCAGAAGGCAGGAGCGCGGAAGAGAAGGCAAGGACGAATCGAAGGGGGAAAACTGAGATCTAGGCTGAACAACAAGGCTAAATGTCGTCTTAGGTTAACTCTGTCCGTGTTTATACTTGAACTTGGGCCTTTTTCAAATGAGTATTTGTACCCTTTAGAAGCCGTCTCTAGGGCGCTGATAATGTCCTGCCAGTCGGCTTTGCTCCATTTCGATGTGACTTTATCGGGGGAATCCACGATATGATCGTGCGCGCCGTGGTCCACCGATTGACCCGCGGAATCCCGTTTCCCGTCCAGCGAACTCGACGTTGGTAACCGCATTTTTGCGAAAGCGTCGGTGGGTGGAGTCGCAGCGGCGGCGGGAGCCGCGCTGCTGTCGTAGCTGCGACGTCCGAACGATCGCGAGCGACGCGGCTCGCTGTTGTTGTCGAGATCTTGCGACGACGATTGCGATTGCGGATTGCGAGGCTTGCGGGAAGGGGTCGGGGGCCCGTCCTGCTTTCCTCCTTGAACGAACATTTTATTAAACCGGCGAGCTAACGCCATGGTTGCGAAAACTCGGGAACGGTTAGAAGCTCAACGAACGTAAGGAAGGAAAAAAAATGCTGTGAAAGCGCTACACCTCGCAAGAACTGCTGATCTTTAGCACGCTTTCGTGCTAATATGTATCCGCAGAAACTAGTAGTAAATCCACGTATGACAGATAGAATGTGTCTCCTCTTACTACTGACTAAACATTCAACATTCTATTCAAAAAGCACCCGAACGTTGTGGAAAGGGAAATAAAAGGCTAACCGATTGATTGATTGGAGCCCTTGGCTCCGCCATACCCACCTATCACTGAACCTTCGGGCGCAACTGACGCTTGCAACGGGACGGGGATTCGTGAACGTACAATGCGGAAGGGCTGTTCGAGTATGAGTTATGTTTGAAAAGACTTGCGGTGCGGGGGCGGGTGTGGTGGGAGGGACTGCTTGCAGAAGTGACTGCTGGAACTGTGGAATGAACGTGCGCTGGAGCCTGGGCATCGGTGTTGTGTGGTTGCCTGAGCTTACTGCACGGCACACTGCGCTAAGCATGTGTATTGCTCTGTACTACACGGTCATTAATTACTGCATGCTGCGCTCCAGTCCAGCGAGCAGTCTGCTCGAGCAAGGGGGAGGGAATCCCAAGGACGATTGCCTCCTTCCACGGTTCCTTCCTCCATGGTCCTTACACCCCTGCAACCTGCACTCCTGCCAGCAACGACTAAAAAATCTAATCCCAAGGTGCGCGTGCGATGCCCTCGATGTCGCGCCGTGGTTGGTGGCTGGCAGAAGCATCGAAAAGACGCGTGAACGGAACACGTCGACGCGCCGCAAATCTCCCCACCCCACACAAGGAGGTGATATCGAACATATAGTGTAGCTCCTCCTAAGCCTTTTATAAGCTCAGTCATGTGTTTTCGTACTGCAAACCTCTGTGTGGTATAATCCTCAGATGGCACCACTTGTGAACAAACTTCTGTTCCATTTTCCATAACTATTTTTTTGTATCAATACTTCGATGCCAGGCCGTGCCATAGATTTTGACTTGGTGTCATTAGGTGCTCGGTCAAACTAAATTAGTGTCAAGTCAAAATTCATAGCTCACGAGGGGTGGTACTGCTCGAGTTGCAACCTATCTTCGTGTCAACAAAATCTTCACCGTCCGAAAAATACTGTAGCCCATCATCCGTCACCAAAAAAGAGCCCGCCTCCTCCACTCCCTCACTGCCATCTTCCTCCACATCCGACTCATCTTCTCTGTTAGCCCTCACCACCAGCCTGGAATCGCCACCCTTCACATCAGCCCCACCTGTCACGCTTCCAATTACAGCTAATCCAGTCTCTCCGCTCTCAACCCTACTGGTTGCACCCTCCCCCAATCGCTCCCCCTTTGTCTCCAACCCACCATCACCACCAACACTGTTGTCATCATCACCACCACCACCATTACCACCATCATCACCACCATTATCATCATCAGCACCACCATTAATGTCACCATCCCCATTGTCATCGTCATCACCAGCAAATCCCACTGCTGCATTAATTGCTTCAGCCCGTGTGATCAACCCATCGCCTCCCCCCAGAGCAGGTGTAGCAGCAGGGGCAGCGGCAGAAGCAGCATCAGGAGAGGTGGTCGCATCAGAAGGAACAGGTTTCACCCTAGCAGCAGCAGCAGTGGCAGCAGTGGCAGCAGCGGTGGCAGCGGCACCAGCGGTGTCAGCATCACCACTTGCAGCAGCAACAACAGCGGTGGCGGCGGCAGCGGCGGCAGCAGCAGCAGCAGCAGCGGCACCACCAGCACCACCAGTAGCAGCACCGGTTACCTTATCACCAACCTTTTTCACCGCAGCCAACCCACCATCACCACTCTTTCTCCCTCCCTCACTCTTTCCCTCCACCTTCTCCCCATCCTCCCCACCCCTCACCTTACCTCCACCAACCTCCCCCTTCCCATCCCCACTCGAATCGCCTTCCCAGTCACTCTCCTCTCCTCCGCCACCCTCCCCCTCCTTCCCCACCCCACTGCCGCCCAAATCCTCCTTCGCCGCCCGCTTGCCGCCCAGATTCTCCTCCTTGGCCGGCCAGCTGCCGCCCAGATCCGATCTGTCCTTGAGCAACCGTTGTCCCCCCGTGCGCCGAGTGACAGCCTCCGAGTCAAGAGCCTCTCGCATGAGTCGCCGCAGAAACACCACATCGTCTCTCATCACACCCATGTCTTGGAGTAGCATGGAGCCGAGCCGAAGGCCGGCCTGTGAGGACGAGGAGAGGGGAAGAGGGATTAAACACACTTGCCGTCACAGATGAGGCGGCGAGTGACAGCCTCCGTGTCAAGGGGCTCTCGCATGAGGCGCCGCAGGAAAACAACATCGTCTCGCATCAACCCCATGTCTTGCAGTAGCATGGAGCCGAGCCGAAGGCCGGCCTGTGAGGACGAGGAGAGGGGAAGAGGGATTAAACACACTTGCCGTCACAGTTGAGGCGGCGAGTGACAGCCTCCGTGTCAAGGGGCTCTCGCATGAGGCGCCGCAGGAAAACAACATCGTCTCGCATCAACCCCATGTCTTGCAGTAGCATGGAGCCGAGCCGAAGGCCGGCCTGTGAGGACGAGGAGAGGGGAAGAGGGATTAAACACACTTGCCGTCACAGATGAGGCGGCGAGTGACAGCCTCCGTGTCAAGGGGCTCTCGCATGAGGCGCCGCAGGAAAACAACATCGTCTCGCATCAACCCCATGTCTTGCAGTAGCATGGAGCCGAGCCGAAGGCCGGCCTGTGAGGACGAGGAGAGGGGAAGAGGGATTAAACACACTTGCCGTCACAGATGAGGCGGCGAGTGACAGCCTCCGTGTCAAGGGGCTCTCGCATGAGGCGCCGCAGGAAAACAACATCGTCTCGCATCAACCCCATGTCTTGCAGTAGCATGGAGCCGAGTCGGAGGCCGGACCGAGAGGGGGGGGGTAGGAAAGCTGGGAAGGGATGCATACACATGTGTGCACACATGTACACATGGGGAACCCACCATTCTGAGCTACCTCACCCCCCGTTTTTCAAACCATCTCACCTTGCTATTATCTCCTTCCCCCACTCGTCTCACCTCTGCACTCTCCAGCACCATGCCTGTGGCGCCGGCCTCTCTCGTGTAGATCGGGACACTTTCCTCATCAGACTACCATTCCCCAACCTACCTCTATAACTCCTACTACCCCCCCTCGCGCCTCACCTCTGCACTCTCCAGCACCACGCCTGTGGCGCCGGCCCTTCTCAGCTGCACGGGCCACCCTCCCCAACCTCCTCGTACCCCTCTATAATCCACCTCCACACCACACGGCTCACCTCTGCACTCTCCAGCACCCTCCTCAACCTCATCGTACCCCTCAATCTTCCCCACGCGCCTCACCTCTGCACTGTCCAAGACCACGTCCGTGGCGCCAGCCTTTCGAAGCTCTGCCAGATGAGTTGCGTCCACCGTTGCTTGTTTGTGCGTCCCACCGCTTCCCGACCCGCCTCACCACAATCTACTGCCCACGCGTCTCACCTCTGCACTCTCCAGCACAACGTCTGTGGCACCAGCCTTTCTGAGCTCCGCCAGATGAGTTGCGTCCACTGCGCGGGCGTAGATGGGCAGCTGGAGGAGCAGGTAGAACAGAGGAGGGGCGGGGAGGGAAAACGAGGGGGAGCAGAGGGAGCTAAGGCGGCCGTTCTCAGCTCCGTCACTTGAGTTGCATCCACTGCTCGGGCATATATGGGCAGCTGGTGGTGGGAGGCATGGCATGGAGCAAGGAAGAGGGAGAGCGGAGTGGAGGGAGTGGGTGGGGACAAGGCAAAAGGCATAGCACAGGGACGCAGCCCATTCAGAGTGGACTGAGTGGGTGGGGAAAATCGCAGCCCTTTCTGAGCTTCCAATTTTCCCCGCAATTTTCTGAGTGGGGTATTCGGGGGGGATTTTCCCGAAGATTTCCCGCAAAGCACCCTCTTAAAGTTCCCCTCAAATTCCCCCCGAATACCCCTATATTCCTCCTCAGTTTCCCAAAGGTCCCCAAATCCACCCATCGCCCCTCCCCACTCACCCCTGGGAAGGCATCGCGTAGTCTCTCTACAGATGCCACCGACTGCTTTTGAAAGGCTACACGATGACGCCTCCAAACTGTTTATTTCTTTATTTCTTTTCAGGCGCCTCAAAACTTGCGACCACTCACCCCTGGGAAGGCATCGTGAGTCTTTCCACAGATGCCACCGACTGCTGCTAGGGCCACTTGGAACCTTGCCTGCACCACCCATCCCCCCCACCATGTTTGCCCCCCGATGCCCCAAAGCCCCCCAACGCCCCTCCCCACTCACCCCTGGGAAGGCATCGTGTAGTCTTTCCACAGATGCCACCGACTGCTGCTGCCCCGAGTGCTCTACCCTTACCTGCTCCACCCATCCATCCCCATGGTCCCCCCCAACCCAACCAACGCCCTTCCCACCCACTCACCCCCGGGAAGGCGTCGTGTAGTCGCTCCACAGATGACACCGACTGCTGGCGGCCCGAGTACACCACGATGGCCACTAGCGGACGAGGAATGCCCGCCGACTCGAGCACTGCCGGGCGACAACCGTCCCCGTAGAGGACCGGGAAGCCCAGGCGCTTGCCCATCTGGAGTGAAGGTGGGGGGAAAGGGAGGAGAGAAAGGGGTTTACTTGGGGTAGGACGGGGAATGATAGCCACCCGTCACCGTAGAGGACGGGGAAGCCCAGACGCTTGCCCATCTGGCGGGGAAGGAGAAAAAGGTGAGAGGGGAAGACACCGACTGAAGACACCGACTTCTGGTGGCCCGAGTACACCACGATGGCCACTAGCGGACGCGGAATGCCCGCCGACTCGAGCACCGCCGGGCGACACCCGTCACCGTAGAGGACGGGGAAGCCCAGACGCTTGCCCATCTGGAAGTGGGGCAGAGGGGGTGGGGAAACGGGGTGTGGGAGGAGGGTAGAGCCGGGAGTGAGTGTTTTGCCAAAGGAGAGGCATGAACTGGACAGTCATAACCCCCTCACCCTCTCCTTCACCGTCAGGTGGGAGTCTGTTAGCTCGGGTTTCTCTGACTCACTCACTCACTCCCTCCCTCACGCACTCCCTTGTGCACTCACCGGGCCTGGGGTTTTCGTTCTCTCACTCACTCACTCATTCACTCACTCACTCATGCACTCACCCTGACTCGGTTGGGGTTGAGGTCGAAGCACACAAAGGGCCACCCAGGGGCGTCCCCTCCCGACCCCCCTGAGATGGTGGCTAGCGGCGTGGATAGCATGTTGGCCAGCACCTGCATCACACATGCACGCACGCATGGACACACACACGTGAGAGGGTGGGAGAGTGGGAGCGAGTTTTGAGGCGCCTCAACACCCCCCTGAGATGGTGGCTAGCGGCGTGGATAGCATGTTGGCCAGCACCTGAGAGTGGGGAGAGAGAGAGGGTGATAGGAAAGGAGACATGTGGTCGAGATACGTAATCGGGTGGCAGAGCAGTTACGGTCGATGGTAGCACATCCTCCCGACCCGACCCCCCTGAGATGGTGGCTACCGGCGTGGCGTGGATAGCATGTTGGCTAGCACCTGAAGGGAGTGGGAGAGTGAGTGGTTGGTAGAGAGTGATAGGAACCGACACTTTAGAGAGAAACCCATGTGTGACCTTCCCCTTCCACACATCTCACCTGCCCCATGCCTCACCTGCCCCATGCCTCACCTGCCCGACGTCTCACCTGCCCCACATCTCACCTGCCCCATGCCTTACCAACAATTAGGCTTACTCAGCCCCACACCTCACCTGCCCCATGTGGTTGAAGCCGAGAATGACTATGGGCTCGGCTCCCCCAAAGTGGCCCTGCATGGGCGGTGGAAACGGGTGGATATAGTGGGAAACACAGGGATGGACAGGAGGAGTATTGCTGTGTTGAGAGAGGAGGTAGGGGGAGATGAATGAGATAAAATTTCAGCAGGAAGAGCCTTACTGTAGGTCCCAAACCTCCCCGCAGTCCCCACCCCCCCCCCCCCCCCCCCCCCCCCCCCCCAAAAAAAAAACAGTAAGCTCAGGGAAATTCCACTCACCCCATGTCCTCCGCCTCCTCCTCCCCCTTTCTTCCGCCCCTTCCCCTTGCTCCCGCCCACCACAACCAACCCCTCCTCCCCGTCCTCCTCCTCCTCCCCTAGTGCCTTCCGCCTCTCCCTCTCCCGCTTCTCTAGTGCCTCTGCAGCTGATCGCCCCAGGGAGTCGAGGAGAGGGGTGAGAGCCATTGACAGAACCACCACAATAATGAGCAGCCGGTTCAACTCGTCTGGGAGGACTCCCAGCCTGAAAACGTGGGGTAAGATAGGGGGCACGTGGGGAGTGGGTGGATAAGAGGGCTGCTGACCGCCCCAGGGAGTCGAGGAGGGGCGTGAGAGCCATGGAGAGCACCACCACAATACTGAGCAGCCGATTCAACTCGTCTGGGAGAACGCCAAGTCTGAAGAGAAAGGGTGGGGACAGAGAGGGGGTATTGGGTAGTGAGAGTTAAGCCTACCGTCTCTGCTGCTGATCGCCCCAGGGAGTCGAGGAGAGGGGCGAGGGCCATTGACAGCACCACCACAATTCAGCTCATCTGGCAGAACACCCAGCCTGGAAGCACGGGGGATGGGGGATGGGGGAGAGAGGGAGAGCGGTACGTATTGGGAACACCCAAGTCCATCCAGGTTTTCCAGGCACTAGTGCCCTCCGCCTTCCGCTTCTCTCTCTCCCGCTTCTCTAGCGCCTTCGCTGCTGATCGCCCCAGCGAGTCAAGGAGGGGGGTCAGAGCCACCACGATGATCAAGAGACGGTTCAACTCGTCTGGCAGAACACCGAGTCTGCAAGCAAGAGGTAAGTTAGAGGGGTAGTGGGAAGTGAATGGGTGGGTGAGAGGCTTGTTGACCATCAAGTCTAACGCCCCTGCTGCTGGCCGTCAAGTCTAACGCCCCTGCTGCTGGCCTTCAAGTCTAACGCCCCTGCTGCTGGCCGTCAAGTCTAACGCCCCTGCTGCTGGCCGTCAAGTCTAACGCCTCTGCTGCTGATCGCCCCAGGGAAGGGAGTCGAGCAGGGGAGTGAGAGCCATGGAGAGAACGAGGGAAAGAGAGCCTAAACACTCACTGGCTGGCGAGGGCAAAGACGACGAAGGCGAACTCTCCCCCTTGGGAAAGAAGAAGGCCCGTGCGGATGGACTCGGGCAGCGAGAGGCCGACACGCGGGCCGAGTGCCGTGATGATGGCGGTCTTGATGGCGATGAGGCCAGAGAGGAGGAGGAGAATGTTAGGCCATTCCGCTGCTAGGAGCTGTGATGAGTGGGAGAGAAGAGGAGGGAACGGGGGTCAGGAAAGAGGCAAGGCAGAGGAGGAGAGGCTTGAAGAGTGGTTGGGCCATCAAAAGGCAGGAGAATCAGGGCTTAAACCATCTAGGAGCTTTTGAATCAGGGAATTGCACAAGGACTGGACTGACTCACACTAAGGTCGATGGATGTGCCGGTGGTGACAAAGAAGAGACCCAGCAGCAGACACTCAGGTACAATGGTCTACACCCAGCTGTGTGAGGGCTCATGTTATGGCAGGACTGACTCACACTGAGGTCGATGGATGTGCCGGTGGTGACGAAGAAGAGACCCAGCAGCAGACCCCTGAAGGGACGAATGTCAGCTTCGACCTGTGGGAGGGGCAAGTGGGTGGGGCATGCGTAACAGTATGCGGCACAAGGCGTGGGGCACGGGGCATGGAGGTATGGGGGATGGGGCATGGGGGATGGATGGAGGGAGGGTGACAAAGAAGAGACCAGCAGCAGACCCCTGAAGGGACGAATGTCAGCTTCGACCTGTGGGAGGGGCAAGTGGGTGGGGCATGCGTAACAGTATGCGGCACAAGGCGTGGGGCACGGGGCATGGAGGTATGGGGGATGGGGCATGGGGGATGGATGGAGGGAGGGTGACAAAGAAGAGACCAGCAGCAGACCCCTGAAGGGACGAATGTCAGCTTCGACCTGTGGGAGGGGCAAGTGGGTGGGGCATGCGTAACAGTATGCGGCACAATGGGGCACGGGGCATGGAGGTATTGGGGGATGGGGCATGGGGGATGGATGGAGGGAGGGTGACAAAGAAGAGACCAGCAGCAGACCCCTGAAGGGACGAATGTCAGCTTCGACCTGTGGGAGGGGCAAGTGGGTGGGGCATGCGTAACAGTATGCGGCACAAGGCGTGGGGCACGGGGCATGGAGGTATTGGGGGATGGGGCATGGGGGATGGATGGAGGGAGGGTGACAAAGAAGAGACCAGCAGCAGACCCCTGAAGGGACGAATGTCAGCTTCGACCTGTGGGAGGGGCAAGTGGGTGGGGCATGCGTAACAGTATGCGGCACAAGGCGTGGGGCACGGGGCATGGAGGTATGGGGGATGGGGCATGGGGGATGGATGGAGGGAGGGTGACAAAGAAGAGACCAGCAGCAGACCCCTGAAGGGACGAATGTCAGCTTCGACCTGTGGGAGGGGCAAGTGGGTGGGGCATGCGTAACAGTATGCGGCACAAGGCGTGGGGCACGGGGCATGGAGGTATGGGGGATGGGGCATGGGGGATGGATGGAGGGAGGGTGACAAAGAAGAGACCAGCAGCAGACCCCTGAAGGGACGAATGTCAGCTTCGACCTGTGGGAGGGGCAAGTGGGTGGGGCATGCGTAACAGTATGCGGCACAAGGCGTGGGGCACGGGGCATGGAGGTATGGGGGATGGGGCATGGGGGATGGATGGAGGGAGGGTGACAAAGAAGAGACCAGCAGCAGACCCCTGAAGGGACGAATGTCAGCTTCGACCTGTGGGAGGGGCAAGTGGGTGGGGCATGCGTAACAGTATGCGGCACAAGGCGTGGGGCACGGGGCATGGAGGTATGGGGGATGGGGCATGGGGGATGGATGGAGGGAGGGTGACAAAGAAGAGACCAGCAGCAGACCCCTGAAGGGACGAATGTCAGCTTCGACCTGTGGGAGGGGCAAGTGGGTGGGGCATGCGTAACAGTATGCGGCACAAGGCGTGGGGCACGGGGCATGGAGGTATGGGGGATGGGGCATGGGGGATGGATGGAGGGAGGGTGACAAAGAAGAGACCAGCAGCAGACCCCTGAAGGGACGAATGTCAGCTTCGACCTGTGGGAGGGGCAAGTGGGTGGGGCATGCGTAACAGTATGCGGCACAAGGCGTGGGGCACGGGGCATGGAGGTATGGGGGATGGGGCATGGGGGATGGATGGAGGGAGGGTGACAAAGAAGAGACCAGCAGCAGACCCCTGAAGGGACGAATGTCAGCTTCGACCTGTGGGAGGGGCAAGTGGGTGGGGCATGCGTAACAGTATGCGGCACAAGGCGTGGGGCACGGGGCATGGAGGTATGGGGGATGGGGCATGGGGGATGGATGGAGGGAGGGTGACAAAGAAGAGACCAGCAGCAGACCCCTGAAGGGACGAATGTCAGCTTCGACCTGTGGGAGGGGCAAGTGGGTGGGGCATGCGTAACAGTATGCGGCACAAGGCGTGGGGCACGGGGCATGGAGGTATGGGGGATGGGGCATGGGGGATGGATGGAGGGAGGGTGACAAAGAAGAGACCAGCAGCAGACCCCTGAAGGGACGAATGTCAGCTTCGACCTGTGGGAGGGGCAAGTGGGTGGGGCATGCGTAACAGTATGCGGCACAAGGCGTGGGGCACGGGGCATGGAGGTATGGGGGATGGGGCATGGGGGATGGATGGAGGGAGGGTGACAAAGAAGAGACCAGCAGCAGACCCCTGAAGGGACGAATGTCAGCTTCGACCTGTGGGAGGGGCAAGTGGGTGGGGCATGCGTAACAGTATGCGGCACAAGGCGTGGGGCACGGGGCATGGAGGTATGGGGGATGGGGCATGGGGGATGGATGGAGGGAGGGTGACAAAGAAGAGACCAGCAGCAGACCCCTGAAGGGACGAATGTCAGCTTCGACCTGTGGGAGGGGCAAGTGGGTGGGGCATGCGTAACAGTATGCGGCACAAGGCGTGGGGCACGGGGCATGGAGGTATGGGGGATGGGGCATGGGGGATGGATGGAGGGAGGGTGACAAAGAAGAGACCAGCAGCAGACCCCTGAAGGGACGAATGTCAGCTTCGACCTGTGGGAGGGGCAAGTGGGTGGGGCATGCGTAACAGTATGCGGCACAAGGCGTGGGGCACGGGGCATGGAGGTATGGGGGATGGGGCATGGGGGATGGATGGAGGGAGGGTGACAAAGAAGAGACCAGCAGCAGACCCCTGAAGGGACGAATGTCAGCTTCGACCTGTGGGAGGGGCAAGTGGGTGGGGCATGCGTAACAGTATGCGGCACAAGGCGTGGGGCACGGGGCATGGAGGTATGGGGGATGGGGCATGGGGGATGGATGGAGGGAGGGTGACAAAGAAGAGACCAGCAGCAGACCCCTGAAGGGACGAATGTCAGCTTCGACCTGTGGGAGGGGCAAGTGGGTGGGGCATGCGTAACAGTATGCGGCACAAGGCGTGGGGCACGGGGCATGGAGGTATGGGGGATGGGGCATGGGGGATGGATGGAGGGAGGGTGACAAAGAAGAGACCAGCAGCAGACCCCTGAAGGGACGAATGTCAGCTTCGACCTGTGGGAGGGGCAAGTGGGTGGGGCATGCGTAACAGTATGCGGCACAAGGCGTGGGGCACGGGGCATGGAGGTATGGGGGATGGGGCATGGGGGATGGATGGAGGGAGGGTGACAAAGAAGAGACCAGCAGCAGACCCCTGAAGGGACGAATGTCAGCTTCGACCTGTGGGTGGGGCAAGGAGGTATGGGGCATGGAGGTATGGGGCATGGAGGTATGGGGCATGGAGGTATGGGGCATGGAGGTATGGGGCATGGAGGTATGGGGCATGGAGGTATGGGGCATGGAGGTATGGGGCACGGATTATGAGTCATGAGGCAGGGAAGGAAGCGAAGTGTGAATCGAAAGAGAGGGAGCAGGGTGAATCACCCAATAGGAACGCAGAGAACAAAGTAAATTACCTAATGTGGTTTCTTGCACTAGGGAGTCAGTCTCTCACTCACCTGTGTGCGGTAGTTGGTTTCTGCTAGCAACGCTCCTGCCAAGAACGCTCCGAGCTGCAAGCACAGGCGGGCATGAGAGGCAGAAGGGAGTGCACAGGAGAGTCATTGAGAGTCATTACCACTGCCACTACCATTACCATTAACACTACTATTACCATTACCATTACCATTACCACTACCATTACCACTACCATTACCAATACCACGACCATTACTGTTACCATTATCGCTGCTCCATTACCATTACCAGTACCATTACCACTATCATTACCATTACGTGCTATTACCATTACCACTGCCATTACCGTTTTCCAATACCATTACCATTACCATTACCACTACCATTACCATTACCATTACCACTATCATTACCATTACCATTACCATTACCATTACTATTACCATTACCACAATCATTATCACTATCATTATCACTACCATTACCATTACCACTACCATTACCACTACCTTTACTGTTACCATTACCATCAACACTACCATTACCACTGCATTACTCTTGCCAATACTAGTACCATTACCATTACCACTATCATTACCATTACCATTACCATGTCCACTACCATTACCGTTACCAATTCTAAAACCATTACCATTACCATTAACATTACCATTACCATTACCATTACCACTACATCTACCGTTACCATTACCATTACCACTACCATTACCACTACCATTACCATTATCATTACCATTACCAATACCACAACCATTACCATTGCCACTACCATTACCATTACCATTACCATTACCGTTACCATTACCATTACCATTACCACTATCATTACCATTACCATTACCATTACCATTGCCATTACCATTATCGTTACCATTACCACTACCATTACCACTGCCATTATTATTGCCATTACTATTAACTATTACCATTACCAGCACTATTGCCAACACAATTACCATTATCATTACATACCATTATTATTTCCATTACTATTTCTATTACCATTACCATTACTATTACCATTACCATTACCATTACCACTATCATTACCATTACCATTACCATTATCATTACCACTACCATTAAACCAGAAGGGAGAGCACATGAGAGTCATTGACGGCTTGAATGGGCTGCCAACACCAGCTTGCAAGGCTATTAATACACACACTCACCGAGTCACTGAATCCCAGCTTGCTTGTTATCAGTGAAGTTCTTGTGACAGTCAAGAGGCAGAGCGCCACAAAGGTCTCCGTGCTGCGCGACCAGATTGCAGGGCTACCATTACCGCTACATTACCATTACTGCAAGACCAGATTGCAAGGCTACTAATACACCCACCGACCGAGTCACTGAAGCCCAGCTTGCTTGTTATCAGTGAAGTGAAGTTCTTGTGACAGTCAAGAGGCAGAGCACCACAAAGGCCTCCGTGCTGCGCGACTTCTAGGGATTACACAAGCAGCACTTACCGAGTCACTGAATCCAGCTTGCTCGTAAAAAGGGAAGTCCCCGTGACTGTGAGTACACAGAGCGCCACAAAGGCCTCTGTGCTGCGCGACTCAGAGGGGGACCTAACCAGCAAACCAACACGCATGTATAGGCCTAGCAGCCCACCGAGTCACTGAATCCGAGCTTGCTGGTAATCAGCGAAGTCCCTGTGACTGTCAAGAGGCAGAGCGACACAAAGGCCTCTGGGCTGCGCGGGGACTGAGATTACACAAGCACCTTTCTGCCAGTGATGCTAACACTCACACACTCACCGAGTCACTGAGTCACTGAATCCCAGCTTGCTGATAATCAAAGATGTGCCCGTGACCGTCAAGAGGCAGAGCGACACAAAGACCTCTGTGCTGCGCGACTCGACACCCACTGGGATCTTAAGGACTCAACAAAAGCCACAGGTGCAGCGACAACACCAGCACTCACCGAATCACTGAAACCCAATTTGCTCGTGATGAGGGACGTCCCTGTGACAGTGAGCAGGCAGAGCGCCACAAAGGCCTCCGTGCTGCGCGACTCAGCCACAAACTCGAAGAACCTTCTGAGAAAGAGCCGGCCCATGTAGAGCAGCACGCCCAAGCCCAGCAGGGACTTGAGTCCTGCTGCTGCGAGGAGCGGGAATAGGCTGTCATCAGTGAAATCCTGAAAGGTTGTGAGATAACGGGTGGAAGGGGCGATGTGAAAAGGAAAAGTGTTGGTGGGGGTGTAAGGAAAAGAGGTGGTCCCAGACCCAGCAGGGACTTGAGTCCTGCTGCTGCCAACAAGGGGAATAAACTGTCATCCGTGAAATCCTGTTTGAAGGGGGGTGTGGGGATTGACAATGGGGAAGTTAGGGGATGCGAAGCACTCCCAGGCCCAGGAGGGACTTTGAGTCCCGCTGCTGCCAGCAAGGGGAAGAGACTGTCGTCCGTGAAATCCTGTGGGGAAGCACAAGGGGAGGTAGAGGTGAGAGGGTTGTTGGGTGGGTGGGCTTATAAGGACAAGAGCCGCCCCATGTAGAGCAACACTCCCAGGCCCAGGAGGGAATTGTGCCCCGCTGCTGCGAGCAGAGGGAATAGACTGTCGTCCGTGAAATCCTGTGGGGGGGGAGTGGACTGGGAGGGGTGGAAGGGGTGGGAGGGGTGGGGTGACGGGGGAACAAGGGGGGAAGAGCCGGCCCCATGTAGAGCAGCACTCCCAGGCCCAGCAGGGACTTGAGGCCCGCTGCTGCGAGCAGAGGGAATAGACTGTCATCCGTGAAATCCTGTGGAGGTGCCTCCTCCACAGCAATGCCCGGCAGTGACTTGACATCTCAAAATATGCACGCTATTGCACTAACCCACCTCTGAGTGGGGTAAGTGTCAGTGTCACACATCCATTCATTGCACTTACACCGCTCTCAAGGATGGGCAGGATGACCAGCAGAGGCACCACAGCAATGTCCTGCATGAGTGGGAGAAGTGGGAGGAAGAAAGGATTTCTGTTTGAGAAGAGATGAAAGGGTTTGAGAGGAGAGAAGTGTTGTGAAGGAAGGAATGGCACAAGGCGGGGCGGGGAGGAATATGGCCAAATCTTTCGCACTTTGCTGCTTTTTAGGAGGAGTGATTTGGGGGCAAATGCAGCTGTGAAGCATGCACACACACATGCATACATGCATGGATGCACACACGCATGCGTATCTGTTCACATGCACGCACCTGCAGCAATAGAATCCCAAGAGTGGCTGAGCCGACACGGGTGGCGAGCTCTCCTTTCTCTGACAGGAGCTGGGGGCAGGCGCGCGAGCAGAGGGGAACAGAGGCGGGCACAGATGGGGGCACAGGCAGGAGCAGAACGAGGGTACAGGCTCGAAACTAGAGAAGTCCCAAAAGTGGCTGAGCCGACACATGTGGCGAGCTCTCCGTTCTCCGAGAGCAGCTGAGGCAAGGCGGCAACAGATGGGAGCACATGATGAGCACAAGATAGCATGGAACAGGCGTAGAGACAGGATTTCTTTGGATTTCTCAAAAATTCCCTGCAACGGGTGGCGAGCTCTCCTCTTTCTGCCAGGAGGTGAGACGAGGGGGGGGGGGGCCGGGGAGCACATGGTAACAGAGGCGGGCACAGGATGGGCACAGGGTAGCACGGACCACGGAACAGGTCTAGAGACTGGAATCCGTGAGAATCGCTTGTCACAGGGCTAAAACTTGAAACCATGAAGAATAAAACGGGGTGGGTGGCAGTGCGAACGCCAAGCGGATTGTTGTTATGGGGGGTGTGTGAGGGAGGGTGGGGTGTGTGAGGGTGTGTGAGGGTGGGTGGGGTAGAAACGGAAATGCGCACCTGAAGTACGAAGGCAGAGGAGGAGAGCGAGAGAGCAGCCCCGATGACAAGTGCCTCGTCCACTGACCGGATGTTCACCTATACAGACAAAGAAACCGGACGGCAAACAGAGGTTAGAAATCATAACAACAAATACAGAGAGCAGCCCCGATGACTAGGGCCTTGTCCACTGACCGGATGTTCACCTGCAGCATGGGCGGCAAACACAGGCACGGAGTGGCAAATAAAGACGAGAGAAAAGATTGAGTGCAGCTCCGATGACTAGGGCCTCGTCCACTGACTGAATGTTCACCTGTAGAGGATTACCGAGCGGTCGGCAGCGGTACGCAGAGATATCGGGCGGTCAAGAGAGCAGGTAACAAAATGGCTCCCCCGAAGAGAGGCAAGTAGAGGCACCGAGCGGAGAACAGAGAGGAACGAGGGCATACTAGGTCAGGGTGGTACCAATGGCATTGTCCAGTGGGAAGGGATGGAGTGGGAAGGGTTGAGAGGTGCTGGGAGGGGGTGGGACCTCACCTGGTTGGCCCCGGCAAGCAGCCCACTCAAGCAGGCGAGTGCCAATGGCATTGTTGGGTGGGATGGAAAGGAGTGGGAAGGGGTGGGAAGGGATGGGAAGGGGTGGGACCTCACCAGGTCGGGGCGGGCAGAAGCAGCCCACTCAAGCAGGCGAGTGCCAATGGCGTTGTCGGGTGGGAGCTCAAATGCTGCAAAAGCGAGCGTTGTTAGCAGCACCTGCATGGAGGGGAGAGCATGGTGAGAAGTGGTGCGGAATTGTGAGGAGCGGTGAGACAAAGTGTTAAGGCACCTAAACCGAGCAGGCGAGTGCCAATGGCGTTGTTGGGTGGGAGCTCGAACGCTGCAAAGACGAGCGTTGTGAGCAGCACCTGCAGCAGCACAGGCAGGGGAGAGTACGGTGAGGAGTGGTGAAGAGCGTTGAGGAGGTTTTCCAATGGCAGCAAGGGAAGTGGCAGCAAGCGGGTGGGTGCCAATGACGTTGTTGGGTGGGAGCTCGAATGCTGCAAAGGCGTGAGCAGCACCTGTGGGTGCAGAGGGAAAGAGAGTGGGGTGAGAGATGAGGCGACAGCGGTGACGAGTGGTGCGGAGTGGTGAGGAGCATCAGGTCTTCACCTTCGATAAGACATGCGAAACTTGAATGTAATACCACTCAAACCTTACAGCCCCCCACCTGCTACAGCCCCTCACCTGCTACAGCCCCCCACCTGCTACAGCCCCCCACCTGCTACAGCCCCTCACCTGCTACAGCCCCCCACCTGCTACAGCCCCTCACCTGCTACAGCCCCTCACCTGCTACAGCCCCTCACCTGCTACAGCCCCTCACCTGCTACAGCCCCTCACCTGCTACAGCCCCTCACCTGCTACAGCCCCTCACCTCTACAGCCCCTCACCTGCTACAGCCCCTCACCTGCTACAGCCCCTCACCTGCTACAGCCCCTCACCTCACCCGTGGCAGACCGTCACATCCAAAACTCAACTGTGACCCCAATCAACCCAAAACAGCCCCTCACCTGTCAACCCAAACAACCCCGCACACCACAAACCCTCATCTTCGTAACACCCCACAATCCCCTCACCTATACCAGGCCCATGCCAAAGGCAAACTTGGCGAGAGCCCTCAGGCACTCGATGGACAGTACCAGAACCATCTCACTACTACCCCAACCAATCCCCCACAACCTCTCACAACCCATCGCACCTGCTACACCCCACACACACCCCACTCACCTGTGGCAGGCCCATGCCAAAAGCAAACTTGGCAAGAGCCCTCAGTCGTTTGATAGACAGTTCCGGACCCATCTCGCTGCCATTCCAATCAACCCCCGCAGCCTCTCACCTGCTAAACACCCCACACCCCACCCACCTGCGGCAGTCCCATGCCAAAGGCAAACTTGGCAAGAGCCCTGAGACGTTCGATAGACAGCTCCAGACCCATCTCGAAGAGCTGAGAGGAGCAATTGGGAGTGGGGATAGGAGGGAGGAAAGGCAGGTAATTGGGAAAAGGGTTCAGAACCAGTTGAAGCCTTACGGCAAGGTCAATGGGGGCAGAGGGCAGAGGGTAGAGGGCAGAGGGTAGAGGGTAGAGGGTAGAGGGCAGAGGGTAGAGGGTAGAGGGTAGAGGGTAGAGGGTAGAGGGTAGAGGGTAGAGGGTAGAGGGTAGAGGGTAGAGGGTAGAGGGTAGAGGGTAGAGGGTAGAGGGCAGAGAGCAGTAGGAGAACAGAGACATGAACTTTTTTTTTAGCAGTAAGTGCAGAAAGCGCAGTGAGTGCAGCGCAATGAGGCCTACCAGGAAGAGGATTCCGAGTTCCGAGAGTGCCTTGACATCCGAGATGTTGCGAATGAGTCCCAGCTGGTTGAGAGCCACTCCTGAGAGCAGGAAGCCGAGAATCTGATGGTTACATGGGGGCGAGACGGGAGGGAAGGTGGGGTGGAGGAGGAAGGAGGGGAGTTTTTAACGTCAGAGATGTTGCGGATGAGCCCCAGCTGGTTGAGGGCCACTCCTGAGAGCAGGAAGCCGAGAATCTGGAGGAGGGAGGGACGAAGGGGAGGGAGGGTGGGGTAGAGGAGGAGAGGAGGAGAGCCTTGACATCAGAGATGTTGCGGATGAGCCCCAGCTGGTTGAGGGCCACTCCTGAGAGCAGGAAACCGAAAATCTGACCGCATGGAGGCAGGGGGGGATGGAAAGAGGGGTTTTGTCGAGACGCCCTATCAGTGGGAATGAGATGAGCCCCAGCTGGTTGAGGGCCACTCCTGAGAGCAGGAAACCGAGAATCTGGTGAAGTGGGGGGGCGAGGGGCGGGACGAGAGAAAGGGGGGAAGGAAGAGGAGGAAAGGAGGGAGGGAATTTTGTAACATCTCAAAGCTGAGGATGAGCCCCAGCTGGTTGAGCGCCACGCCTGAGAGCAGGAAGCCGAGAATCTGATGAAGTGGGGGTGACGGGAGGGGAGGAGAAGGGAGGGGAGGAGAGGAGGAAAAAGTCAGGGATGATTCATTCATTCACATAGTAGGAAATGTGAATGAACCGTCATTACACCTCAGCTTCGGAGAAACACTTTTCCACCTCTAGACTCTCCCAATCAGGTCTCACCAGGCATCTCACAACCTCGCATCTCACCGGGCTGGTGTTGAAGCTTGCAGAAGAAGGGGATGACAAGAACGGTGGCCACAAAGAGAGTGAGTGATTGTATCGAGTGCAGCGTTCCAAAGACAGCCATTTCTAGGCGCCTCAGTAGTGCATCTTCTCTCCCTCGCAAGTCACTCACCGGACTGGCTTTGAAGCTGCGGAAGAAGGGGATGACAATAACGGTGGCCACCAGGAATGTGAGTGTATCGAGCCCCAGCGTTCCAATCACATCCTGAGCCGCCGACGAGCCAATCTCCACCCCCACCGCCGCCCTAACGTCCCTCGTTATACGCACATTCGCTTTTCCCGCACTCCCCCGCCTCCCCCTTGCCCCGCCAGCCTGCCCCCCGCTACTGTCACATCCGTGGCTGCTTCCGAGCCTTCCCCCTAAGACTGTCGCGTTGCTGCGCCGAACCAAACCTGAACCGAGCCAGGCAGCATGCTGTGACCCGAGCCACGAATCTGACCCGAACCTCGGACCTGTTTCGAGCCTAGGGCCTCGGTAGCCGAGCCGTGGGCTTTCACTACTACTCCTCCCAAACCTGCTGAATCCCGTGGCGCATTTAGCGCCGCTGCTTCCGCAAAGCGCTACGGCGGTTTTGGTAAGTGGGGGCGTGCGAAAGAGGGGGGGAGCAAATGGAGTCTTCCGTGCCTCAGCCAAGTGGGAGAGTGGAAGTGTGGCGGAAGGAGGGGCGGAATGAGTGGCGGAACAGGTGGCGGAATGAGTAACGCAGTGGTGGCGCATTTGCGCCATTGCGCGCCAACGGGGCAAGAAGAGTCGGACCCCGAGTGGCAGAAACCTCGGGCGGAGGAGGGGCGGACGCGGAGGGCGGAAGCGAGAGCGGAAGCGGAGGGCGGAAGCGGAGGGCGGAAGCGAAGGGCGGAAGCGAGAGCGGAAGCGGAGGGTGGACGCGGAGGGCGGAAAGGAGATAGGGGTGTTCGGCGCTCACTAAACTAGCATCATCCTCGGGTTGCCCTTTCAAGCAGATTCTTGGACTCCATTTGAAATAGGAATCCAAAGCCTGCTTCAAATTTGAGAAAGGCCTCGCATGTCCTGACGGTTCGCGCGTCAAGATCGCACGTTCGAACAGAAATGCGAATACGACCAGCCCCGCGATGCTTCGCCCCTGGACCCCCTTTCCACGTTGCGCGGGTGGGGCGGAAGTCGAGAGCACAAGAGGTAAGTGAACGCAGGGTGCGGGGACGATAGGCCGCAAAAACTGGACAGCCTGTGAGGTGAGTGGGAGCTTCAGAGGTAAGCGAACGCAGGGTATTGTGAATAATATGCTTTTTATTGGTTCATACTTGCTACGAGTCAAGTTACTAGGCTACATTGTTTTCGCGAAAAATGTCGCACATCTTCGCTGTGCGATGAGATGGGCTGTTCCCCTCCTGCCAAGAGTCTCTGACATAATGCTGAAGTGGACACATCTGTTCAAGAAAGCTGACACATCACCACACGCTTGAAGGTGGATTGGACAGATGGTCACGTGGCCGCCTCGACGCCACAAATGACTCAGCACTGCCACTTTTGAGAGGCTATCTGTGGTGGCTCGTGCTTTGCTGTCTTGCGCGCCACACGTGACGGATTCTGAGTGGGTGAAGGTGGTTACAATCCATTGCCCGTGAAATATTTCTCGATGCTTTGTTTTTTTGGCTGCAACGGTGGCAGAAGCCCATTGGCTAACTCAGTTGTTAACCAACATCTTTATACTCTTTATAGGCCTGTTTTCGTTAGCACGGAATGGCATTCTTTTATATGCATGGCGGCTAAGCGAACGTGCGTATCTGTAACATAGCAGTAACCAGCGCACCCTTTCCCGGCTTCTTGGATGACACACGTGGGAGAAGGACATGTCAGCCTACAGTCATTCTCAGGCCGAAGTGCGTTGATGGTTACCCAGCACTCCCAAAAACCTGGGGTCGCCCAATCCCGAGGTGTCGCATTATGCCGCTGGCTGGCATCTTCTCGAACTCCACCAACCAAAACTTCGCGCTTCGCCTGGTCAACTCGCCTCTCCCTCGGCTCTCGTGGTTCAAACAGGATTTCTGCCCGTTTTCGCTGACGGATTTTGTTGTGCTGGACAGAACAGTGCGTTTTCCGTCATCTCCCTCCTCGTCGCGTCAGCGGCATCTCCTTTCGTGGCCCCCAGAATCTGCCGTTCTGCCCATCCGAAGAAGTATCCGTGTTTCCCCCATTCCTCCACTCCACTGCTCCCTGTTCACTACGCTTGGTCGCTCGCCAGCTTGTTCTTCCACTGTCTTTAGCTCTTGCTAGTTCCTGCTACCTAGTCTGTTCTCAACGACCTAGTTTCACCAACAGGCGAAAAACGCTCAGCAATAGGCAAACGCGACGTTATAGCATATTTAGCAACAGGCTGTTGCATTTTTTGCACATTTCGTCATTGCTACCTTCTTCCGACATTCATACATATCGTGAAGGACATCTTACGAATCAACGTATATCAAAAGGATAAGCATGTCTTACAGACGCATATTGCTGCCAGAGCCTCCGCCAGTCATAGGATCGGCGGGAACGCCGGAGATCTTCGAGCAAGGCGGCACGGCGTCCGTGATTCGTCGCGCTGTGATTATTGGAAATGGCCATCCTGGAAGCGAACACCAGTGCTTGGGCCTTGTGCGAGCTCTGGGACTCGGGGGTTCCATGGAAATTCAGGTAAGAAAGTTGTAAAATTCTAGAGGTTAAAGTAGCTGGAATCGGGCGTCTTTTCTTTTTCCGTTTCTTTGAGGTGCGACCTATGGAGGCTCCAGGTGCCGGAAATTTAGCTACGATCATGAAAAAGCCTTAGTTGGGTACAATGAAATTACTTCTCTGGAATCAACTCAAAATTGGGTGCAGCCGTGGGAGGTTCGGGTACCAAATTCCGTGGATCCTCACGTCTGAAATGCCATTCTGTTAAGGAAAACTCTCGACTACTTGGTGCGAGCGGATTTGGATGGTGACCCTTCAACGTCTATTAAAAATGCTCCACGTCCTTCGGTTTCTCCTTTTTCAACTTCTGAGGATTCTCAAGAACTAATAAACTATCAATTATACCTCGATGGTGCTCTTTAGCGTCCTAGCCAATATGTTCTGCATCTCGCCGCCTTCATCACTCCCTCATTTTGGAAAATAATACAAAAATGCTTGTCTTTCTAAGCACCTCCCCTCACCTTCACCCTCTCCTTTCTTCCCCTCCCCTCCCCTTCTCTCAACCCACCCATCCCCTCCCTCCCTCATCCCCCGGCCTCCCTTCCTTTCCAACCACCCACTCCGTTCTTCCCTTCTATCTCTCTCCCTCCCTTATGCAGAGAGTTGTTCGTCCTAAGGCCGGCCTCCACCGCTGGTTACGGTGGTTACCACTAGAGACGCACCAGAAGCTAGACGCGTACCTCTCTCTACGCCTCGCATGGCTCTTCCAAACCATGTCCGCCGTAGTCCTCCGATTAGCCCTTCTCCCAGCCCCTACATTAAGCCTACCAGCTCCCCCCACACACCCGTCATCATCGTCATCATCATTGTCATCATCACCCGCAGCAACAACAGCAGGAGCAGCAGAAGTGGTAGCAGCGTCGGCGACAGCAGGAGTAGGCGTGAGTGCTGCAGCAGTCAGCACGGACGGACGTTCTGCTGGAGGAACGGAAGCAGCTAGTGCACTTTATAACCCCTTCTCATCCCCGTCTGTCAACGGTACTGTAGATTCCTCTGGCAAACCGTTAGAAACAGCAGCAGGTTCTACTAACGGTAGGAATGGCACTTTCGCCAATGGCACCTTCGCCAATGGCACCTTCTCCAATAGCACCTTCGCCAATGGCACTTTCGCCAATAACAACACCACCAATAGAGCCTTCGCCAATGGCACCTTCGTCAATGGCACGAGTTCTTCACCATTTCATACCTCTGACCCTTTCCATCCTCGTTATGAGCCGACTCAACACACGCCCAGATCCGTGCTACATCCCAGAAGCAGCACTGTCTCCGCCCAGCGGCCTCGTATCCTATCAGAAGCTTCCACGTCAGCGTTTCTCCCTGCCGCTGCTCCAGCGGACCCTGCTGCCATTGCCAGAGAGGCAAATGAGACCCTCGAAAGGTGAGGGGTGCAGCGGGGGATGGTGTGGTGGAATGCGGTTGGTTGACGTGCAAAGGGATGCGGATGCAGTGAGGCGAATGAGACACTTGGAAGGAGAGAGGTGCAGCAGGGGTTAGTTCAATCAAGTTTGGTCAGATGATTTTTCAACGTTACAGCATAGTGCAGCATCTTCTTCTGCCTCCTCCCCTCTCTACTCTTCCCCTCCTTCCCCCTCCCCCACCCTCCTCCTCCTCTCCCCACAGTGAGGGCCCAGTGCTGGTGGTGGCAGCAGGGAGGGACACAGCGGCAGCAGCAGCAGCAGGCTCACTCTATCCTTGTAACCTCTCCCACCTCCCCTGTTACCCTCCACTCCCCCCCCATCAGCGAGGGCCCACTGCTGGTCGTGGCAGCAGGGAGGGACACAGCAGCAGCAGCTGCAGAGGTGAAGCGCCTGGCGCCCAGCTCCACCCTGGTGGTGCAAATACAGCACCCCAGAACCATCAAATATGCACCTCTCCCCCTTCTCCTCCCATCAGTGAAGGGCCAGTATTGGTGGTGGCAGCAGGGAGGGACACAGCGGCAGCAGCTGCAGAGGTGAAGCGCCTAGCGCCCAGCTCCACCCTGGTGGTGCAGATACAGCACCCCAGAAACGCCCTCCACCAGTACCACCTCGTGGTGGCTCTTCCTTGAGCTGACTGACTCATGAATCAGCTCCGCCCTGGTGGTGCAGATACAGCACCCCAGAATAATCAATTATGCACCTCTCCCCCTTCTCCTCCCATCAGTGAAGGGCCAGTATTGGTGGTGGCAGCAGGGAGGGACACAGCAGCAGCAGCTGCAGCAGCAGTTGCAGGCTCACTATATCCTTGTTCCCTCTCCCACCTCCCCTGTTCCCCTCCACTCCCCTCAGTGAGGGTCCAGTGCTGGTGGTGGCAGCAGGGAGGGACACAGCGGCAGCAGCAGCAGAGGTGAAGCGCCTAGCGCCCAGCTCCACCCTGGTGGTGCAGATACAGCACCCCAGAAACGACCTCCACCAGTACGACCTGGTGGTGGCGCCTCTGCACGACTTCTACGGGCTCACAGCAGCAGCCGGCAGGGAGGTGCCTTCGTGGATACTCAAGTGGATCGCCCCTGCTCCACCTGCCAAGAATGTGGTATGTGGTAACATGGCAGGCGCCATACCTCCTCCTGCCCTTTCAGAAACGACCTCCACCAGTACGACCTGTTGCTTGCTTACTGGAATGAATCGCCCCCGCAACTGCGCCCTCCAAGTACGTGATAGGTTCCACCTGTCCGAGGTATGACCTCTGCCAGTGTTTTGAGTCTACTCAAAACACGACTCTGTCCGAGGTATGACCTCTGCCAGTGTTTTGAGTCTACTCAAAACACGACTCTGTCCGAGGTATGACCTCTGCCAGTATTTTGAGTCGACTCAAAACACGACTCTGTCTGAGGTATGACCTTTGCCAGTATTTTGAGTCGAGTCAAAACACGACTCTGTCTGATGTATGACCCGCCAGTGGGATCAACTTCAGGGAGGTGCATCCTGCTGTTGTTGCAGCACCATCCACATACGAAACGACTTTTGAGGCGCCTCGACAGCCCTCCAAGAACGTGACAGGTTCCACCTATTCGAGGTATGACCTCTGCCGAGGTGCATCGGATGCATCCCGCTGTTGCTGCAGCACCATCCACGTACGACCTTGGTGTGACATCACAGGATGACATGCTAGGCAGTAGCACCTCTTCCGTAACCCCTCACGGCCACCCTCCCCTCATCCCCCTCCTCTGCCGAATCAGGTGTTGACAACTGGTGCGTTGCACATAGCAGAGCCATCTCTCCTCCGCTCAGCAGCTGCCACGTGGCACTCTCTCAGTGACTTCCCCAAGCCCCTTGTTGTGGTCAACATAGGTGGACCCACACGTAAGTCCCGGCTTGTCATCTGAATCTCTTGGGCTGGTAACCTTATTCAATTGTGCTAATAAATCTTTTTCCTCGGGCTTGTAACCGTATGTTCTTTCAAGTAGTATTGATCACATGAATATTAAGGGGTAGTAGCAATCAAGTTTCAGCTATGCCCCACCTAATCAAGGTACAATGAACAATTCTCCTTGTTCAGCTATAGCCCACCTGCTTCTTTGCCACTTCATTTTTGCACCACTCCTGGTTCTCCTCCTCTCCCATGCATGCTCAGGTCACTGTAGCTACCGCCCAGATTTGATTGCACAGCTGGCAAGGACACTCAAGGAGATGCTACAGGAGTGCCAGGGGTCTCTCAGCATCTCGTTTTCCAGAAGAACGCCCATGGCGGTACGCGTTTGAATGCAGGTGACTTTGTGTTGACTTGAAGAAAAACACCAGTGGCGGTACAGTACGCACCTTATTTGGGCTGACTAGTCAACTGAATGCTGCAAGGGTGCCAGGGGTCACTCACTCAGTGCGTCCTTTTCCAAAAGATCACCAGAAGAACGCATTTCAGTGGCGGTACACATTTGAATAAGCTCCAGTGCTGCAACAAAGAAATGAAAGGGGGAACAAAGGCATGTGGGCTTGGCTCAGCCGTATGCGGATTTTGACTTTTAATCTGCAGTTTCTTGGGTATGTGTACGCATTTTTTTCTCTTACGATCCGTCCCTTTGTGCAAACCACCACCGACCCCCAACCCCACCACCACCTCCGTTTGTCCCCTCTCCCTGTCTCAGCCTCTTCCTGTCTGTGTGTGCCTATTACATCCCCTCAGATGCAGCGAATGCTGCAGCAGGAGCTCAAGGACCAGGACGGTGTTTAGCAGGCCCTTACCCACATCCCCAACACCCCCCCCCCCATACCCTCTTCGCCTCATATGCAGCGAGTGCTGCAGCAAGAGCTCAAGGACGAGGATGCTGTTTACAGACAACCCCAACCCCCCCCCCTATTCCCAACCTCACCCTCAACCCCCACCACTGCCCCCATCTACACCCTCTACACCCCTTCTCAGATGGAGCGAGTGCTGCAGCAGGAGCTGAAGGATCAAGATGCTGTTTACATATGGGATGGTCAAGGTGAGTGCCATCATTCAAGACTAACCCACTCTCCTGTGTATGTAAGTAAAAAGAACTGTTCTTATATCGGTGGGAATATGTCTGGAGTTCAGGACTTTCATGTTCACAGCACTCAGACATGGTTCGGTGTGCCGCTTCCATTTTTTTAATTCCCAAAAGTGATTCTTGTGTTATGCTGTACTGTGCTATGCCGCTTGATGTGCAGGTCTGGACCCTCACTTGGGTAACCTCGCCTGGGCGGATGCGTTTATAATCACAGCAGATTCTGTCAGCATGATCAGTGAAGCGTGCTCCACAGGGTAAGAATTGCAATAATATATATCCGAGTTGCAGATGGGCATGATATGGTGAGCGGTACGGTGCATACATGTTGCAAATGCGTATTGAGTGATTCTGTTGCTCTCGACACGTTCAAAAAGGTTTGACTCCTCACCCCTGCTTTAATCTCCCAGATTCTCGCACCCCTGTTTCATCGCTCTCACACTGCACTGTTCCACCCATGTGTAATCACAGCAAGCCAGTGTACGTGGTAGGCGGGGAGAACTGCAAGTGGAAGATCGCCGAGTTTCACCGAACCCTTCAGCGCAGGGGAGCCATCCGGCCTTTCAACAGCTCTGTCAATGTCAGTTTCATTCTGTCCATGTCGGTGGATTTTCTGTCGGATTTCAGTTCATGCCCTGCTTGCCAGTGTTGCCTCATCCTCATCTGTCGGTTGCCCAATACTCAATTCACTCTTCCTTCGGTACCTCTCGTCCCAACCCATCTTCTTGTCCCATGTACGGTAACAGCTTGCAAGTACATGGAGCTACCCACCGTTGACAGACAATGTGGACGTTGCAACACGAGTCCGCGCGGAAGTGGCCAAGCGTGGATGGGTCTTACACCCCTCTAGATACCTAGATATTTCTAAAACTATGTAGCACATGTGTTGGATGATGCATCCTATCTGCGATCGTGCCCTACAAGCTGCAATGTATCATGTTTACTAGATGTGTAAAAAGCAAAATTGAATTGACACCAGGGACTTCGTTTTGTGGGTCATCAGCTTCATCACAACTAAATCACAACGCTTAGTGTGTTGAATTGCTGAAGATATTTTCCTCTGGTACTGCTAGTGGATGTCATTGAATCGAAACTCCTTTCGACAACCCCAAGACGAAATTGCCGCGCGTCAGAATTTCAAAAACCGAGGGCCCGGCGGGAAACGCGTTTCTGACGCAGCACACAAATGCCAGAAGTGCCAATCCAACGAGTCGCCACGCCATGCCTGGGGGGATCAGCATGGTCAGTTCAGTCAGCTTCCCCTGGCACCCAGCAAGCCGCACACAGCAACATCCAGCCTAAACCTTGTTTAAATTTACAATACCGAACTGAACCTATTCTAACCCGTCCTCTCATAGCTTCCCTTCCTGGCTGATCCTCCCTTGGAATCCAGAATCCAGAATTTCCTGGACTAACCTCTCTCTCCCCATTGCTCGGTCTACTGGTCTTCTGAAACTCATTCCTCCGTTGTGCTTTCGGAATTCCTCCTGTTAATCTCTGAAAAGCGTCCAGCTTCTTGGGTCGCGAGCGTGCCTGACTATATCCTCCCGTACATACTGTTCTTTCTAGTTACTATTTATTAGTCAAACAACTGCAACGCGTACACTTCCCTTCTGGTACTGCTCGTAACACGCTGTTTGGCTCTCATTTGCATCCCCAGCCGAGTCTCTGAATAAAAGGCCTCTTGCCGGTGGACCAGTAGGTTTTGGTTCCGTTTAGACCTTGACGACTGACTCTCTTGAAGCCACTTAGCCTTTACAAACACCAGTATACTCTAGCTTCTTATACAGCTGCTTAGTCAGAACTGGCGCTCTCATTTTGGTTACTAGCTCTCGCGGCCCTTCACTCGTTGCTAATAAAACTACTCATAAGTATTTATTCAGTACTGGATCCTCAGCTTCCTAAGAGAGCTCCATCAATGGACGAAGTACAAGCAGTCAGTCCGACCGTTCCGAAGGAGAGTACAGCAATGGAGGTTGAAGAGAAACCGAAGCCATATATTGACCCAACATACGAGTTTGTGCAGGCTCCCAAGTATTTTGATTTCGTCAATGGTGACATGGAGGATGCCTCGGCCGATGAATGGTTCCGATCGACACCAGGACATCCGAAGTCTCGTGAGTAGACTTGACGAACTTCTCAAATTACGTTATGTTTATTGTGTTATTTTCTTTCTTTCTTTCTTTCTTCCTTCCTGCCTTTATTTCTTTATTTATTAGGTCGGTTTAACGGTCTGGTTGCTCTTTTTACTTTGCAGCACTGGTTGTGAAGGCCATGGCTTCTGGTCAACGCATGATGCCGAAGGAGGCGATACCGCTTCTTAGCGCGATCAAGGTATGTTTTCGTTATCTAGGGAGCCATACGGTTATTTTGTCTCAATCTTGGAGTATTTTTGCATAGAAGCTTCAAACTGACGCACGACTTCTCATGGATTCGCAGATTCCTGAACCGACTCCTCGTCCTACGCGGTTTACGACAAAGTCTGATGGGCCACAAAGGTGATTAATTAAACGTTTTGTGGTACTTCTCTATATGATTGATCTTGTGTGTTAGTACATGTACTGATTGTTCTTGTTGTTGCCCCAAACCTGTTCGGCATATACAGAGTTAAGTGCGATGACGTCTCTACAATGGATGGAGAGAACGCCGGGAATGACGGCGGAAACGGCGGAGCAGTGAAGGAGGATGAGGAGGATAAGCAGTGGACCGACGTGGATTTGAAGGACGAAGGAGACGCGCTGCAACAGGACGGAACCGACACGGAAATTGCATTGAACGTTGAAAATCCAGTGGATGCTGAGGTGGTAGAGCTACACGCTGCTGGTGTGAATGTCGCTGCAGCAGAGGCTGGATCGGACGCTGCAGCAGAAGGACCGGAGCCGGAAGAGGAGGTTCAGCCCGAAACAGCGCAAGACGAACAAGGTCCGGATAGCCGTTTCAATAGTAAAACTAATGGATTTTATCGTGGATTGTTGTAGGTTTCACCCGGGACTTTCGTAACAACCTTGTGTGGTTGTCTCCGTTTGCAGGGTGCAAGATTACATCCTCAGGAGGGAGGATTCACGCCATGCAGACCAGAGCCATGGCGTCGGCCTCGCACGCGGGAAATATCAACCCTCTGCCACCTCTCAGTGGCTCCGCGAGTAAGAGGAGCCGCGAGGAAGAGGAAACGGATGGGATTATCACGGCCGTTTTCCCTGTTGAGGAGATGGTTAGTCCGTCTCCGGAGAGTGGCGGATTTCCGAAGAAGAAGCTCTGGGACCAGCTGAGGAGCATGCGAATCAGCACGCCCCGCTCGACCCGCGCGAAGTCAAGGGTTTCAAAGGCTCACAGTGCTCGGAAGGCTGGTGGTTCCGGTGGTGAGGGTGATGTGCCTGGCGGAGCTGATGGTGTGATGCGTGGTGCTGATGATACGCATGACGCTGCTGCTGAAGCGTGTGATGGTCATGGTGATGCTCCTGGAGCAGCTGACGCGACTAAAAAGCCTGCCGGGGCTGGCAATGCCTCGATTATCGTTGCTTCTTTCATTGCCGGTGCTGCTGAAGCCACTGCTGCAGCTTCCGAGGCTGTAGCCACTCTGCATGCTTCTGCTGCCTCCGGCCGTGCGTCTGCTGCTGCTGCTCCTGCTGCTGCTACTCGACCGGCAGTAAGCCGCCGTGCTACTGCACCGGCATCCACCCGTGCTTCGCTCCGACGAACCTCTGCCAGGCTGAAAGCAAGAGGAGGTGCTCCTCCTTCAGGGTATGTGCGGGGTTTGTTCGGAGCAGCTATTACCCGTTCCTCAGGAGCCTTAGCCCCATGGGAGCTGTAGAACCTGCTGAGTTGCCGGTGTTTTGATCCTGTTACCGTCTTGCGTCTCCCACATCAGTGTACAAATTCGAAGGTGCTCACGGTTCCGTCTGTCATGTGTGATTGCAGGGCTGCTCGTCCGTCTGTCATGGCGGCGACGGCAGCTTCTGCTGCCAGAAGTGCGGCCGCCAGCGGGGCGAAGGCGAGGTCACGCGAGAACAAGAGGCAGAAGGTCGACAGGACCCCGCAGCAATGGAAGGTAACACGCTGTGCATTGCCTCGCTTTCGATTCAATATAGCGCTTCTATGCTTCCAATACGAATTGCAGAGCCTATGTGCTGATTAACGTTATTATTTATAATATGCTCTACTGGTTCCATGCTCCCTAGCTCGTGAATAATATGGCGCATACACCACACCCCCCCTGGTCGTGCGCATGCAGGCTCCTCCCAGCAGTCGCCCTACAGGGCTCACAGTTCCGCAGCCGTTCAATCTCAGAACGGACGTCAGAAGCCGGCCAGGAGAAGCGAAGCTGAAAAACGAGGTGCGTCACTCTCGAATTTAGTCCTCCTTGGCATAAAATCACCTTGTTGTAATGAACACGAATGTTGATCACTGTTGATCCACACACGTTCTCGGGGTAGCGCTTAGAAAATCCTGCTTCTTGCCACTCCACTTCAGCAAAGCAACCTTCATTCCGTCCGCCACTTTCGTCGCCCTGGTCGCAGGCACAGCCCTTCGTCTCCCTCGCGCAGAGCGTGCAAGCCTTTGCTCGCTCGAGCCGATCGTCAGATGCAGAGGTACGCAATATCAACACCCTGTTTGACAATATTAATCCATATTCGTGGTGTTAATTTTTGTGACACCCAGCCTCCTAAAATCCCCTTTCCTGTAATCTCTGCCTCTTATTCCAACCCTTTTGACGAACTCTTGAGTTGGTTTCTCACTCACCCTCTGTTTCTCTCCGCCTTCGCGCTGCCAGGCTGGTGCTGCGCATGGGACTCGGCCAGGGGTATCAGCGGTTTCTGCAGCAGCAGAGCCTCATCTCACGGTGCCCCAGCCGTTCGTGTTTAAAACGGAAAAGAGGCGTGGCTCTCAGAATGAGAAGGTGAAGGAGGTGAGTTGATGGGGATAGACTGTAGGGACTAGCTGGTTCTAGGCGTGGGTATTGTCCGGGGATGTCAGCGGTTCCTGCAGCAGCAGAGCCTCATCTCACGGTGCCCCAGCCGTTCGTCTTTAAAACGGAGAAGAGGCGTGGCTCTCAGAATGAGAAGATGAAGGAGGCAAGAAATTGCTGTGTGTGAGCAGTAAATCGGTGAAACCGTTCGGTGTAAATCTCAAGGCATTGTGTGTTCGTACTTGCTTGTGTGCAGGTGAAACCGTTTGTGTCCCTTGCCCAGAGCGTCAGCATGTTTGGCACCAGGAGCAACCGATCCTCGGATGTTGAGTCAAGCTCACACGCAGCTGGAACCACACACGAAGTGGGCCTAACCGTACCTGAGCCGTTTGACTTCAAGACAGACAGGCGCCTGCGACCGAAAGACGAGCAGCTGAAGAAGGAAGCCAAGCCGTTTGTGTCCCTCGCTCAGAGCGTCAGCATGTTCGGCGCCAGGAGCGATCATCGATCGTCAGAGGCAGAGCACAAAGCCCATGAGGGCGGGCCTTCCCACGGGGCTACCCTAACTATACCTGAGCCGTTTGACTTCAAGACTGACAGGCGCCTGCGACCAAAGGACGAGCAGCTGAAGAAGGAAGCCAAGCCGTTTGTCTCGCTTGCTGAAAGCGTGAGCATGTTTGGCGCCAGGAGCAGCCGGTCATCATCTGGAACAGAGTCCCAAGCGCATGAGGGCGGGCCTTTCCATGGGGCTACTCTAACCGTACCTGAACCGTTTGACCTGAAGACCGACCGGCGTCAGCGACCCAAGGATGAGCAGCTGAAGAAGGAAGCCAAGCCGTTTGTCTCCCTCGCTCAGGAGCTGAGCTCCTTCTCTGCACATATGAGGCCGGACGGTGAGGCTTCTGCTGCTCCTGCTGCCGCCTCTTCTGGTGCTTCCGATGCTCCCCGTGTGACCAAGCCTGTGTCGCCGAAGCTGCTGACGAGGGAGCGTCCAAGGCGGTTCAGGGTGCTGCAGGAAGGGGAGGCTGCTGGCACTGGGGTGATGACCCGGTCTGCTTCAAAGAGGAGAGCGACAGATGCTGGTGCTGGTGGTGCTGCCGCGAATGGTGGTACTGGCACGGGTGCTGGTGGTGGTGCGGCTGGTCCGAGACTTCCCACAGTGCCTTGCTCCCCCATGCTGACCACCAAGCTGCGTGCACGAGCAGCCAAGTAAGTGGTGTGCTGATGGAAGCAGGTTGAATGCGTAGGCTTGTGTTTTTTTCCTTCTTTCTCATTGAATTGGTTTCTGGTTGATTTGTTTCTGGTGTGTGCTTTTTTCAGGGTGAAGAGCAGTGAAGAGAGGGAGCTGGAGGAGATGGCGAATGCGGCGAAGCGCATGCACACCAGCAAGCACGCCAGCTCGGAGGTAATGCACGGCTTTCTCTCATGCACGCATAGGTTGCCCATTGAATCAGTATGCCGAGATCCCTTGTACTTTTGAAATCCCCGTGAAATCTTCTATGGTAACCCAACGTCCTCCTTCTGGGGTATGTAGAGAGCCTCGACTCAGACTGATGTGTTTTTTTTCTTGCTCCTCTGCTGCAGGTTCTATCCGCCAACCACACACGCGAGTTCCACCTGTATACTGAGGTCAGCTTGCTTCTCCTATTCTCCCATTCTAGCACAGCCCACGCATGATTCCCCACAGCCTTTCCTATTCGGCATGCCTCCCTTTTCAGCCATGGGTCTGATCACCAACATCTACTGACCTGCAGACATTCCTAACCCCGTTATATGCCCACATGAGTACAGGAGCGCGGGCAGGCAAAGCAGCAAAAGCTACAGCAGAAGCTCGCGGAAGAGGAAGAGGAGAGGCGCAGGGCCGCCATTCCCTTAGCAGCACCCATGCCGTACACCACCCTCGCTCCCGAGTTCCTACGCAAGCCGCCCACCAGGCCAGCCACAGAGCCGCAGGAGTTTGAGCTTGAGTCGGTGCGGCGCCACCAGATGGCGCAGCAGCGTCTGGAGGAGGAGGCGCAGAGGAAGGCGCAGGAGGAGGCTGCTCAGAAGGAGTTCCACGCCCAGCCCCTGCCTGACATGACCAAGCGGTGAGTGCTGGCTGTCAAGGGGGAGAGGCTGACTGATATGGCCAAGCATCAAGTTCTGGAGCACAGAGATTGGGCGTAAGAGTGTGATTGGGTTTGGTTTGCGCCTGCGGCTGGGGCTTCGAAGGCTGCTCGTGTCTCCGAAGTTGCACTGCTTTCCTATGTCAATGTTTGTTATGGTCTCTGCAAGCCTCTCACCCCGGTCGTGTTTTGATCTCCTGTTTGTTTTCTCATCAACTTTGTCATCCCTTTTGTGCTCCTGTCTGGTTGCGGCTCTGCTCCGTCCCACTCCTGGCTACGGATGATTGGTCCCTCCCAGTCCGGAGCTCCCCAGGCTCAGCAATCGTGTGCTGACGGAGGTGGCTGCCTTTCTCATGATTCCTTGTGGTTATTCCATCCCTTCCAGGCCTGAGCCCCCCAGGCGCATCACCCGTGTGCTGACGGAGGTGGAGCCATTCAACCTGAACGTGGCCGCCAGGCAGAGCACCACGCATGTGATTTCTCATCATTTGGTGTGGTTGTTTCGTCCCTCCCAGGCCTGAGCCCCCCAGGCGCAGCAATCGTGTGCTGACGGAGGTGGAGCCATTCAACCTGAACGTGGACCACCAGGCAGAGCACCACGCATGCGATTTCTCATAATATGGTGTGGTTGTTTCGTCCCTCCCAGGCCTGAGCCCCCAAGGCGCAGCAATCGTGTGCTGACGGAGGTGGAGCCATTCAACCTGAACATCGACCGCCAGGCAGAGCACCACGCATGCGTCAAGAAAGCGGTATGTGAATAAAGTGCTACATCCTGAAACAGCAGGTGCTATTTCCATTTTCAGTCGCTGAGTTGCCATTACTCGGAAACTCATTGTTTGTGTTTCTTTATAATTCTTAACTTGATTGATGTCTGGGTGATTTTTACTTTCCGTAGTTGATGTCTAGGTTTTTCTGTCTTTTTTTCTCATTGTGTTGTTGCAGTTTGCTGAGAGATGTCAGCGGGGTGAAGAGGAGTACGCCAAGATCCAAGCACGTCTCAGGGTTAGTTTCCCTGCCTAGTCATTGCACGATCTCGCACGCATTCTTGTTGTGGAACGATACTTTGCCGACTCGACCTCGAAGAGCCTCAAGGATAGAGTTTCTTGCTGCGCCCATTTGTTGCTGACTTCTTGAGCTTGCGCTGTGGGCCTTGCAGAAGGAAGAGGAGGAGGAGATCAAGAAGATGCGCAAGGGGATGGTTCACCACGCAGTTCCCAAACCATCCTACGGGGAACCCTTTGTCCCAAAACGGTGAGATTGGCATGATACAGCCAGCTACGGGTCAAAAGTCCTGCTTTCACCAGCAAGAGATTTGCATGCTCTTGTTTTGATCTCATTCAAATCTGTGGCTTATCTCATTCTTTGTCTTCTTCTCAGGTCAGGGAAGCCCTTGTCTCCACCGGTGTCCCCCTGTCCAGGCATAGTGTCTGTGCGGGCAAGTAGGTTGCAGCAGGAGGACATGTATTAGCTGCGTGCTCAAGGCACGCCCAGGGATTTGCAGCTTATGCTGACTCAATGTTGGTCCAACACCTGCTTACGTTGGTTGTAGCATTGCCTCGACCCTGGCACGATTCTCTGTGCCATAGAAGCAGTGCAGTGTAGTGTAGTCAGATAGACTTGGGAAGCCTCGAACGTTACCGTGTATTTATTTCTGACGCCGCAGCAGTAGCACAGTCTATGGTGCCACTGCATAGGACTGTACCGGTATGTAGCTTTTAATAACAGTTGCTGGTCTTTTTGAAGGTATTTTTTCTGCTTAGAATCCTACGAGGAGAGGAGAATGCCAAAACCATTGGTTGGATTCAAGAACCGCCAGCATGAGGAGAGTGCCAGAATAAGTAATGGTAGATATAAGAACCGTCAGCTTAACGGGAATGCTGCACGAGCTGTCAGCATGAGGGGAATGCCGGAACAACTAAAGTTGAGAACCCCCAGCATGTAGAGAGTGCCAGAACAAGTGGATTCAATGCTGGAATGGAACAAATGGTTCCAAAGATCCACCACACCAGCGTTGGGAGAATGCCATACTGTAAAAAGTAGCCTCAAGATCCATACGAGCAAGCGCTGGTTATTGCCGGACTAACAGAATCCAAAGCGCCCTTTAGGCTGCCTTGCATGTCACGCTAGACAGCTTCGCAAATCACACAGGTATCTGCAGACTAGTGTCAGAATGTGATGGTTGTCTAGCCTGCAGTGGGGTACTCTATAGCGAGTACAGCCCTTCTAGGGTTTGCATATATGTATCCCTATGCTTGTTAGTCAAAACCCTTCTTGCCTGTTTCTCGTTTTGGCCTAGCATTGTGACATGCTATCAGAGCGGGTCGACCCTCCTGGGTCGATCCTGTGGGTGGTCCCACCAGAAGCTTCCGCTGTTGTTTCCTGCTGTTTCCTGCCTGCCGCGCGCTCCGGGCGCGCAGCGATTTTTTCTTCCCGCCGCGCGCCCGGGGCGCGCGGCGGTTTTCTGCCCCGTCACTCGGCGCGTCGCCCCCGGGAGGCGCTGCGACGGGCGACGGGGACCCGCGCGTCGCCCCCCGTCGCCCGTCGTGGCCTGCGCGCGGCCCGTACAGCCGGCGCGCGGCCCGTACGGGCTGCGCCAGGCCCGCGCGCGGCCCGTACGGGCTGCGCCAGGCCCGCGCGCGGCCCGTACGGGAAGCGCCAGGCCCGCGCGCGGCTCGGGCCGCCTGCGCGCGGTTCGGGCGGCTATGCCAGGCCCGTGGGCGGCCCGTTCCTCGCTGCCCCTGCCCTCCCCACTGTCCCCCGTGCTTCTACTGGCGCCCCACCCCTCCTACAGCTCCTAAAACCCTTCTTGCCTGTTTCTCGTTTTGGCCTAGCATTGTGACAACTAGGTGGTGGGGGGAGGGGTCATGTTAATATCCAGTATGGATGGACACCTCATGGGGAAAAATGCGCTCTACTATACACACTGCCAGAAGGCACACTACCTAAGGACCACACAGTACAGCAAAAAATGCTATAGCTAATGCGACGCATCTGGTCTGGGGTACCCCGTATGAACCCTACAAACAGCACGTGTTTCCTTGCGAGCAGCAGACGGGCGTAGCAGACCCACTGCAGCAGTTAGCGATGGGACAGCAGACCCCTCCACAGCACGTGTGATCCAACGTGCTCTCGCTCTGCATACAAGACCAGTAGGAACACGAGGAGTCAGTAATGTAAGGAGCAATCTATCAGGGAAAGATATGAATAAAAAACGATGAAAATCTGGTGCTTGCAAAAAACGCGGAGATTAATCTCGAGGCATCATTCGTTACTTACAACGCCACAGCAGGTTGTGTTTCCGCACACGCCCCAGCAAATCGCAGTGTCGCCGCTACCGCAGCACGTGGCTTCCGGAAGGCAGCATGGTCGCGAGTATGCGCCTCCGCCAGTCACCGTGAGGCACACGGGACAGCTGGCGCTCGCAGGAGCAGGCGCTGTCGCAGAGGTATTCGAAGCGATCGCTGGCGACGGGCAGGGTGCGACTGGTGCTGGCGATAGTGCTGGCGACGGTGCTGGCGACGGTGCAGGCGACGATGCTGGAGACGGTGCTGGCGACGGCGCTGGCGACGGCGACGGAGACGGCGACGGTGACCAGAAAATGGACACTTCTAACGAGTCGCCGTTGGACGTCATCGTAGCAGGATCGGATTCGGTAGCACCAATAGCTTCCACCGAAGGTTCTTGCGCGACGGAGGACGTTGGATCTGAGTTCGACCGCGAAGCTTCTCGTAGGTTTCGCGAGGAGAGCCATAGCCAATCCTTGTTGCTCATAAAGCCGGAAGGACGAAAGCTCGAGGAAATGCCAACGAAACGCGCGTCCACGGAGAATGGATCTGAGCAGAGAGCGATGAGAAGCACGAGAGTGATGACGGCGACTGTCCGATTGACCAGAGCCATGGCTTCGGATAGAGATCGCCGAGACAAACGCGTTGTACTAGGGACAAAGAGGCCGAGAGACAAAGAGTGTCCGGAGCAAGCGTTATTTCCACCGTCAGTGGAAACGAAAATGATTAATCGACGACCGTCTTGGAGGATGGAGACCTAATGAGATACACGGAGCGAGAAGGACTTGTGGTGGTTGCGGTTTGCGAGTCAATGAACGAAAACGGGAGCGACGATTGAGAAGGACCGGTGTGAAACGACCGCGATTTATACTTGCTAGGATCCATCGAAAGGGCGGCGAGTCGCTTTGCTTCGTCCATTGAAGGCGTTCCATCGAGTCGGGAGATGCGATAGGGTTGACCTTAGGCCTTTGGCGGCTCTCCTCCTGACACTCCTCCTCAGCCTACTTCAAACGCTGTCTTGATATCGTCGAACGAGAATCGACTCCCGTCGCGTCGCGAATACGCCTACTGCTAGTCAGTCTGCTGCACCACCTTGATTCCTCCCTCCCTGGCTCTCGGAACTTCGGCTGTCTGGCGTAAAATGCGTCTCGCTTCCGCCGCTCCCCCGTTTTGCCGAAATTCGGCCGCGTGATGACGTGTTTCTTCGCGAACACTTGCGAAGCACAGCAAAATGTTTTGAGTTGTTGTCCAATTATACAGTGGCGGAAGTTCATCACGTAGTTTCAAACAGAGGTTTGTAACGGGGATTACGCGCTGTTGAAGTCTTCGAATGGGCGTTACAAGCATGGACGTGTAGATAGCAGGCACAACAAAATGCTGGTGCCTTCAGGGATGTTATCAAGGTGGGAGCTGGGGCATACATACCAATACCAATTGCGGCATCACCAAAACCGAGCAGCACACCATCATCACGAACAAATAGCCGGTCGCTGCTGGGGTGGAAGCACGATGAACGGTCAGCGAGAAACACGACAAGTAACCGCTTTTGGACGATTTACTGGCGAAACTGTTCTCCTTATCCTCAGACCCTCGGTTTCATCTCGTCCGCTATTCCAGATCCCTCCAATCACAGTCCAGCCATGGCTGCTTCGCCAGGATACCATGGCTAGTGGTTTGTATCCATGACGCGCGGCGTAGGATACAATAGACGTTTAGTCTCTCGGAAAAGAAGCTGTCATGATAGCGGTTGCGAGGTCTCGCTGCGACGGCGCGGGAGGTGGTGATGATGTTTTCTCTTGGGTCGGCTGTTTCAGTCCAGATACGACGCCTTGTGCACGGAATTACGGAGAGCAACTATAAGGCCGTTGTTTCTGAACTTATTCAGGTAGGCTTATCGAATGTTAACGTTATGCTTTAGGCTTTCAGTAACTTTCCCGTTTTTTTTTTTTTTTTTTTTTTTTTTTTTTTTTTTTTTTTTGAATGATAGGGTAAGAATATCACGTTATTTCAATATTAATCTTAATCTCGCCAAACTGCTGTCTGTCGCTGCGGGTTTTCCAGATTGCAGATCTAGCGGGACTTGAGGCGAATCAGCTTATTCTCCGTTCCTGTCTGGACGCTCTCTTTAGCGACGACCAAGGCGGCGATCAAAACGTGGAATTGAAGCATCACCTGCTTTCGAGCATCCACATTAGAGTGCCTCTCTCGTAGAACCGATTTTCCGACTACCGTAGCTCGAGCTCTAGGTCATTTCTCCGAACCTTACAAGGGTTTCCTGAAGATTTCTTTGGCTATTATCGGTCTTCCTGCTCCCGTTCAGCTTCGCTTAGGCGTTGGTCTCGCTGACGTCGGATCTCCATTTTGGAAGGAAGAAGGTACGAGTTTATTCCTCTTGGTTATCTGTTGCGGTTAGTTTCTCTTAGATTACTTTTTTTACTATCAATTATTAAACCCACCTATTTATTTTCGTATTGCGCAGCTCTTGACCTAATCGACTGCGTGATTGGCGGATTGCCCGAAGCCGAAGTTTCCGCACTACCAGGCGATTTGTTCTGGAGCGTCTTTCTGACGTGCTCGTCGTATCCTCAGCTCAAGGAGCACGCGCTCATCTTGGAGGAATCGCTCTGCTGGCGTCTCACGAAAGATCCGTTCCCGATATACCTCCTTCCGTTCCTAGAAAAGAGCGGTCCGCTCGGAAAAGATTTCGTGTACGTCGCACTGCATTTTGAGGGAGATTTCATTTCAGGCAATCGCCGTTATTCGTTGCTTTGTTTTCTGTTTTTGTTTTCGTAACACCATTTACAGAGTCTTTAACCGCGTCGTTCCTGCGACGTTTGTTTTGCGCAGTGACCTGCCTCGGGATTGGTCCGCCTTCGTCAATTCCATCATGGCCTCCGCTTCCGCTTCCGCTTCCGCGTCCGCCTCTGGTTCCAAGGCAAAGGACATGGCATCGGCGATGGAGGAGTTAGGGTTTGGGTGCACGGACACGGTGGAGCACTGCAAGGCCGTGCTCAAGGAGCACAGCGCCGGCAGCAGCATCAGCGAGGCGGACGTCGCGCGGGTCATGGGCGTGGTGGCCAAAGGGTCCGTGGAGACGCGCGGCGGCGTTGTTGGCCCGCTCACGTTCTGGAATGTGGACGTGCTGGTTGAAGCCATCGTTCAGCTGGTGAGTGTCTTCAGCTGGTGAGTGTCAGGTCAAGGCGTGGGCGATGGAGGAGCTAGGGTTTGGCTGCACGGACACGGTGGAGCACTGCAAGGCCGTGCTCAAGGAGCACAGCGCCGGCAGCAGCAGCATCAGCGAGGCGGACGTCGCGCGGGTCATGGGCGTGGTGGCGAAGAGGTCGGTGGAGACGCGCGGCGGGGGCGCTGGGCCGCTCACCTTCTGGAATGTGGATGTGCTGGTTGAAGCCATCGTTCAGCTGGTGGGTGTGAGGGATCATCCAAGGCTCTGTCGTTCTAACATCCTTTCTTTCGTGTGCTTGAGCCAGGCGCTGAGGCTGAGCTGGTCGTCGGTGATCAACTATCTTGAATACCCGGGCTTTTTCGTCAAGGATAGCTTCGTTAACGTGTCCCCCACATCCTTCCTCTATCATCCTTCTTGCGTGTGTATGAAGTAGGCGCCGAGGCTGAGCTAGCCGTCTGTAGTTAACCATCTGGATTCCCAGTTTTTTTTTGTCAAGGACCACAGGCTTCGCTAACTCATCTTCTTGTTCCAACGTCCTTCTTGTGTGTGCTGTGCCTGAGCCAGGCGCCGAGGCTGAACTGGTCGTCGGTCATCAACCATCTTGACTAACCAAGCTTTTTTGTCAAGGATCTGAAGGGCTTCAGCGCGCATTAACCCTCGCTTCGCTCTTCCACCCCTTTCTTGCGTGTGCCTGTGCCAGGCGCCGAGGCTGAGCTGGTCGTCGGTGATCAACCATCTGGATTACCCGGGCTTCTTTGTCAAGGATCAGAAGGGCTTCAGCGCGCTCGTGCTCATGCACTCAAAAGCTACCAAGGTATGTGTATGCGAGTCTGTGAGTTACTTGCAAGAAGCCTCAAAGGGCACTGCTTTTGGTCGCGAAGGTGTTTGTCGTGCCTGTGTCGTATCATATGTACCCTGCTGTGGCTTTTGAAGGTCGTGTATTCCCTGTCCAATCCGCAGCTCGCCTTTCTCCCACATGCTGTGAAGTGAACCGCCTTCCCTTCCTCTCTGCGTCATTCCCTGAGTGGCTCACCGCAGCACTACAACACGAGCTTCCTCCTTTAATGCCTCCTAATTCCCCTGCAAGCATCCTCGGTTTCCCGCTGATGCTCGCTCTATTGCTCGTTCACCCACCGTTTCTTCTTGACTGCGTTCCTCGTACCCTACGCCCTCGCTCTTATCCTTCTTGGCGTCAACACAACACCCGCCCGCAGGAGCTCTTCCCCCTGCCGTCCGTATGCGGCAGGCTGTGGGCAAACGCGGAGGGGCAGCGCTCCTACCTGCGCTGTCCCTTCAGGCGCTGACAGTCGAATCTGGCTCACGTTTTTGAACGCGCCCTCCACCTCACTCTCTCTCCCGCGTATCCCTCCTTGCCCTCTCCACTATTATCCTCAGGAGCTCTTTCCCCTGCCCTCAGTATGTGGCAAGCTGTGGGCGAACGCGGAGGGGCAGCTCTCCTTCCTCCGCTGTCCCTTCAAGCGCTGACAGTCGAATCTGGCTCACGTTTTTGAACGCGCCCTCCACCTCACTCTCTCTCCCGCGTATTCCTCCTTGCCCCCTCCACCCAACACCCGCAGGAGCTCTTCCCCCTGCCCTCCGTATGCGGCAAGCTGTGGGCGAACGCGGAGGGGCAGCTGTCCTTCCTCCGCCCCTCGTTCAGGCGGTGATACTGCCTCTCGTTCACACGTTTCCCCCCACCATTCACCCTCTCCCGCGTATCCTTGCTTGTCCTTCCCTGGCAATCTCCGCAGGAGCTCTTTCCTCTGCCCTCAGTATGCGGCAAGCTGTGGGCGAACGCGGAGGGGCAGCTGTCCTTCCTGCGCCATGCAGTCTCCGCGCCCCCCGAAGTCTTCACCTTCGCGCACTCCCCCCGCCAAACCCCCCCCATGGACAACCTGCACGGGCACAAGCTCCCCACGGGCACGCCCAACTGCGCCTGGGTCTCCCTAGACCTGCTAGAAGCCCTCTGTAGGATCGGCGAGACTGGGAGAAAGGCGGAGGTGCTGGAAGTGCTGGGATACCCAATAAAGCACTGCCCGGAGGTGCTTATAGTGAGTCTGGCGCAGGTGAAGACGCCCGGAGGGGGGGTGATTCAGAGGGAGGTGCTGGGGGCGCTGGTGCCTCTGTATCTGGCGAATCATCCGAACTCGAGTATTGTGCTGCATGCGCTGTGGGGAGTGCCAGGGGGGAAGGACGTGGTGATGCAGGCGATGGTGGGCGTGCACGCCAGCGACCCCACTAGCATTGCTCGCCTCCTCGACGTGTGCCAAGATCTCAAGGTGAGGGCAGGAGGGAGGTGCAGGTGCTATGCAGAGCCTTTTTTTTTTGCATTAATTTTGACAAGTTTTGTTATGTGGTTGTTTCGCAGGTCCTGTCGGTGGTGCTGGAGAGCACGCCGTTCTCATTCTCCCTGGACCTCGCTTCTCTTGCATCTCGCCGCGAGTACCTCAACCTTGAGAAGTGGCTGCAGGAGGCGCTCACTCTGCACCGTGACTCTCTTTTTAAGGTACGATGGCGGGGGAGGGTTTGCCTTGTCGTTTTACCAGCATCTCTCAGTGCAAGCGCCTTTCGCTGTAAGCACTTCTCGACTTGCCGCGAGTACCTCAACCTCGAGAAGTGGTTGCAGGAGACGCTCACTCTAAGAGCGCCGCGACTCCCTCTTCAAGGTGGGATATGCACTTGTACGCAGATCAGATGTTGGCATGCAGGCGTGTCTGCAATCTCTAAGAGCCAAGCTGGTGTAGAACAGCAAGGATTCCAGCTATAGCAAACCACACCTGATCTCTTCCTCACGCTCTACCTCTCACCCCCTCCCATCTCACTCCCTTTTTGCTCTCTTGCGGCCTCTCCACCCATGCAGGCGTGTCTGCAGTTCCTGAGGGCCAAGCTGGTGTAGGACAGCCAGGATGCCAGCGTGCAGAGAATGCCCCTGATTCTCCCTCACTCTCTTGCTCTCTCTCACTCCCTTCCTGTCTCTCTCCCCTCTTGTGGCCTCTTCCTTTCCTCCATGCAGGCGTGTCTGCACTTCCTGAGGGCCAAGCTGGTGCAGGACAGCCAGGACGCCAGCGCGCAGAGAATCAACCTGTCACTGGAAACGCTCGCCATCTTCTTCAAGGCAAGCTTACCGTGCTGCTTCCCCATGCTACTGCTTCCCGATGCTACTGCTTCCCCATGCTAGCCGTTTTTTTCTTTCCCAGAACAAGCCCACTCACGGTCTGCCTCGTCGCCACCTCCCTCGCTTCTCCCCGGCCCCCGTTTTCCCCTCTCCCGCCTTTCCCCTGCCTTTTCTTTCCATCCCCCGTCACGCCCTGCCTTCTCTTCCCAATCCCCCATCACGCCCTTCCCTGGCCACACCCTCCACTCCGCAGGTCCTCCAAGCCAACGCGCCGCAGCTACAGGCGCCCTTTTCAGTCGACTCAAAAGTTTTTTCCCCACCCCCCGTCACGCACGCCCTCCCCCGTCACGCCCTCCCCTGGCCACACCCTCCACTCCGCAGGTCCTCCAAGCCAACGCGCCGCAGCTGCAGGCGCCCGAGCTGGGCGACGAGCTTAAAGCCCTGTACGCGTCCGCGCTGCAGCTGCACCCGGCGCTGCAGACCGTGGCAGTGCCCGAGCAGGCCCCGGCGGACGTGTTTGCGAGTGACATAGAGGAGGAGGCGAATGCTTACTTCCAGAAGATCTACGTGGGGCAGCTGAGCATTGAGGAGGTGGTGGATATGCTGAAGCGCTTCAATGGTTCCTCCGTGCAAAGGTGGGTAGCTTGCGGGTCTAGGGCAGGGTTCGGTCTAGGTGGTGTGGGGTTGATTATTTGCGAGCGACATAGAGGAGGAGACGAATGCTTACTTTCAGAAGATATATGTGGGGCAGCTGAGCATTGAGGAGGTGGTGGATATGCTGAACCGCTTCAATGGTTCCTCCGTGCAAAGGTGAGCAGCTTGCGGGTTTAGGGTGGAATTTGGTTCAGGTGGGGTGGGGTTGATTCTTTGCGAGTGACATAGAGGAGGAGGAGGTGAAGGCGTACTTTCAGAAGATTTACGTAGGGCAGCTGAGTATTGAGGAGGTGGTGGACATGCTGAAACGCTTCAACGGTTCCTCCGTGCAAAGGTGGGTGGGTGGTGGAGCAGGCTTGCTGGTTCAGGGTTCGGGTTTTGGGTTGAGCTTTCCCTTTCGCCCCTTTATTCGTTCGCGTGCATGATTCAGGGCTTCTTTGACGGATACTGCTTTCTTTGAGTCACACCTACCTTTCTGTGCCTCGTCCTCTTTCCGTCTCGCGCTCTTCTTCCCCTCGCCTCCGTCTTCCTGTCCTGCAGGGAGCAAGACGTGTTTGCGTGCATGATTCAGAGCCTCTTTGACGAGTACCGCTTCTTCCCACGCTACCCCGACAAGGAGCTCCGCATCACTGCTGTCCTCTTTGGTGAGTTGTGTCTTCTTTTCCAAGTAAGACCGTCACTAGGCTTGCTTTTTTTTTTTTTTTTTTTTTTTTTTTTAATGGAAGTTTTGTGCCGCTTCTTCCCGTGCTACCCCGACAAGGAGCTCCACATCGCGGCTGTCCTCTTTGGTGAGTGGCGTTTCAGCCGGTTGGAAGGCGTGCTTCATAGTGAATGCATGATTTCGTGAGTGTCAATTTCATCCTCCACCACCTCACCTTCCACAATACACCTTTTTCCCCCGTCCAACTTTTCTGGCTCGCATATTCCCTCACATGCTCCTTATGCCCTGCTCCTTGGTGAAGCACCAGCTGGTCTTATCGATCACCCCAGGCATAGCCCTGCGCTGTGTACTGGATGCGCTCAAGAAGCCGTCCGATGTCCTTTGGCGT